>JBAJHX010000033.1:6010359-6028932 GCA_037176925.1 Amniataba percoides | reverse complement strand
ACAACTTTATCTTTTTTTTGGATCAGTTTTCAGCTTTTGTTTTTTTCTCCACTTTGTTAAATGTCAAAGATCCATTTCCATTTAGATTGAACTTTTTGCTTTACTCCCGGGAGACGTGTGACTCCCAGGGTGCCCACCAAGCTATGATGTCTGCACGGCATTAGCAGTTTGCAGCACGAGGTCGGCCCAACGTCACACACTTGGCCCGTTGCGAAGGTCAGTACTCCTCCTGAGGCTTTGAACAGACAGGCAGCTTGGCATGGGGCAAATAAAAAGTAATATTCGCTTAAAGGCAGGTCATCTTTGACAGAATTTGGATGTGAACAATGCAGCAAAATCAACCCCCCTCAACCACTTTCCCGAGTAAAGAGAATAAGCTGCATGTATTTGGGCGTTACACTCAGAATTCACTGATGAAAGACAAAAAGAATGACAGATCTTGCATGTCTGATATCTGATTAAAGACACCTCTGATGCATTCACATCTGCTTATGAAAACTAAAGGACTCATTAATTCATTTTCCAGCATCCCTTGGTGCATGTTCACAATTATGAAGGAATATGAACAGCAAATGAGAAAATCACTGTTTCTTATCCCAGTTAGTCAAATGTAAGACTGTGCTGCAGAGGTGCAGAGCGATAAAAATGAAATTCTGATGGGAGAAGCAAGATTTTAACTGAGCACTGAAGCAGGGAAACGCATAACTGCTGAATCTCATTGGTAAACACACACAGATACTGCTGCCATTGTCTTCCCAAGACAAAACAACAGCGTGCCACAGCGGACACGCAGGGCGACAGCTAAAAAAACGTCCTTCACACCTCCAGTGAGGAAAACAATAGAGTCTAGTTGACCCCAATTATCCTGCCTTTATCTCGGGCTTCAGGGTGAAACAAGAACAGGGAACTGCTGCTCCGCGGGGCCAGAGGGCAGCTCTCTCTGATCTGCCAGGCAAAGACCTAGTTCAACACAACAATTACTGCGAGTCCAAGAGAAACGTATCAGACCAAACACTCGCGCTGTCAAAATATACGACTGAAACTCCGTCTCATGCAGAAATACAGACTCCCAATCTCTTTTTTTATGAAAGCTATCTGCATAACTTTAATTACGTAAAAATCCATCAAACAATTAAGTAATTAATTGAATTAGGCTTGTGTGACTTTGCTTGTACTTATCACTCTCCAGTCACAACTGCTTATGTATGATGTCCCAACCCTCCCAATGCACTGCACAAGCGTGTCGACAGGACAATTTCATCATTCATCATTCACACACAAGAAATAAACTCGGCTGAGAAACCGAATTAATGTGATGCGTGTTGCACCGCAGTTTAGGAGAAATGCTGTAAGTACAAAGCAGATCAAGTTTACTGACGGGCCCCGACTACAAACACAGTTTGTTTGCCTGTGCTCGCTTTCTGTGCAGCAAAGAGGGAATATGGGGAGTAAAACTCCCATTACAGTTCATTACAGCGATCAAGGATTTTGTCAGTGGGGTTTCTTTGACAGAAGACAGCAGATTGTGATGGTGATGATGATGATATTGTGTGAAACTGCCTTTTGCTTTTATGTGGGCTATGTGGACACTGATAAACAGTCCAATAAACAGTCCAGCCACAAATGTGAGGTCCCGCAGACACACACACACACACACACACACACACATACAGAGCTACATCAGCATAATAGTAGGAGCCTCCTGTCTGATATGTCTCTTTCTTTAATCTGATCCTTCCAGTTGACTTTTCCCATACCGAGCAGTGTGAGCGTGCATCATGGAGGCTACTCCTGCCTGAATAATCTTTTTAGGGTGGCAGCACACAAACAGCGAGAGCACTTAGCCCAAGGACAGATATTAATGATAATGTACACAGGCTTTGCAGCTAAATGCTCCAAATCAGGAGAAGCTGGTAACAAAGCCACAGCAAAGTCATGTCAGATAACTGCACCCAGTGCCTTTTTTTTCTTTTTTTTTTTTTTCTTTCAATTTTTCTGATCATATCTGGCTGAAAATCAATTTATGACACAATCATGATGCAAACTGAGCTTAACGCCTCCGGGCTCGACAAATACTTAATAATTCATATTTCTGTTAGTTTTTTGGAGGCAGTGAGAGGCAGAGTGCTGCTGAGGACAGGAGCCGCCTCTGTCTCTCTCCAGCAGGACGGATGAGAAGAAACACACCACAGTGATATTTCCACCAAGTGTCGTGAAATGATGGAGACACACCGATTCGTGACACAAAGTGAAATGCAGCGTGTTTAACTTATTTGGGGCTTTTTTCTTTCTTTCTTTCTTTCATTCTTTCTTTCTTTCTTTTTGTAGGGGGTTGCAACCTGTTAACGCGGTCCTCGTCGCTTGACGCTGATGTGTCCGTGAAGTGGCGCCGCGGACAGTGACCGTGAACGCAGCAGAGGCACGAGCGGGCGCATTCACGGGACGGCACGTGTCAGACTACATTTTCATTCTTCTTTTTTTGTTTGATCCTTTTATTTCCCTCCCCCCCGACAGACAGACACGGTGCAGCTCGTTAGGTCGAGCCTCTACTTACACAAAAACTCCGAACAGCAGAACTCGGATGCCGATCTCCAGAGCCAGCTCCCGCACGTTTTTCCTGCGGTCCGGGGGCGACACGTTCATGGTGCTGGGATAAATCCGGCAAGCGAGGTGGACCACAAGCAAAAACAAAAAAAAAAAGAACAAAAAAAATTTTTTTTTTAAAGCCCACGGGGTCCCGGTCAGTCGTGGGGCTCTGTCTCTTTGTAATCCGCGCGGGGCTCCTACAGACGCACGCCGCGCGCCTCCATCACCTGAAGCTGTCTCCTCCCGCTCCTCCGCCTCACGTCCCCTCCGGTGCTTCTCTCTGCTGCTGCTGCTCTACAGAGTGGAAGTGTCCCTCCTCCGCTCCATCAGTGACTTCAACTGAGCTGGAGTTACGGAAGACACGAGAGGAGAAGAGAGGAGGGGAGAGGAGGAGGGGAGGGGGAGCATTAGACATTAGAGGTGTGGGTCAGACGCTGAGGGGGAGGGAGTGATGGGAGAGAGGAAAGTAGAGAGGGAGGGTTGTAAGCGTCGCCCTGTGTGTGTGTGTGGAGTCACAGCCTCTCTCTCTCTCTCTCTCTCTCTCTCTCTCTCTCTCTCTCTCATCCCTTGGCTTCACTTTGGAGAATCAGATGACTAGAAGTTTCTGGAACACCACTCAGGACTTCACAGGAGGCTTCAGTCCAGTAAGACAACACCGCGGTGAGATGAATGTCTTCTCGTCTCGCCTGAGGCCCGAGAGGCGTTTCTCCTGAACAAACACCTCCTCATCAATGACCCGAACAGAAGTGTGACCCAAACAAAGCCGAGGGCCAATGCGGGAGGCTCAGCCTGGCCAAGCGTCAGGGACCCCGACACTGTCCCAGCGCTCGGCCCGGCACATGATAACACACGGCCGTGCATAAAGAGGGCCAGCTCAGGGAGCCCCGCTCTTTGTTGGCCCTCGCTCATACTCGCCAATCATAGCGCTGAAGAACTCAGCACCCCAGGGCCTCTGCAGCCAGACAGTGATAAAGGAGCGCGGGCAGCAGAGTACCTGCGGGCCACAAAACCTGGCCAGCACTTCATAGGCTCACATGAATATTTGATGCTCTCTAAGACTGGCCTTCCTGCATTACCTGCCAGTCCGAGATGTGCCTCTGTGTGTACGTATGAATGTGTGTGAGAGAGAGAGAGTATTGTGGAAAAAGACCCTGACCCAAAAACTTTTTTGCCGCCTTTCTAGGTCACGAGCTCAAGAAGCCGGAAACTGACTCTGCAGATGCAATTTAAAGAAAAAAGGTGCATTCTTGCTGGTTAACAAGGCGTCCTGTTAGCTCCACATGACTAAGATAAATGAATATATCCACACACACACACACACGCTGGATGTTTTTGATCCGTCCCTTTGTTTCATACAGTAGAGATCTAGGTGATACGCCTGAAGTCTTTGCCAGCTCACTAATGAGAACAAAAGAAAACAAGAGGAGACGTGAAATGGTGGTAGGTTAGGAGGTGAGCTCCGACTTCAAAGCTCTCAGGCAGCCATCAAACTTTTCAGCTTTTAGAGAGTGTGGCATGTTTATTACGAGCTATCAACAATGTTTTACCTCGCAGCATCGCGGCGCGCACGATTCGGATGATTCACTCCGGTCAGGGAGGCTTTTTGAGACCTTTCCCAAACACCAGTGCCGGACTACATAAACCCTTAATTATAGGACAGAAAGAAAGAAAAAACAACAAAAAAAACTTTGCTCTCTCCGGTTAATAACGCGCTGACCTACTCTTTGTTGTCGAAAAGCAAAAATTTGAGAGATGAATCAAAAGGCACATCTTTCCTTTTCATCTCTCATCTTTCATTTCGCCTAATTGAAATAAATATATTTTCTAAAATGTATTTTCCATTTCCATGAGTTCTTTTTTCTGTCTCTGCAGCGTAGACTACAGTATGAGTCACGTTCCCTGAGGCTGTGGTTACTCTGCAAGGTTAGACATATGGCAGGCTCCGAAATGGGTCGAACCTCAATAAATCAGAACTGAACGCAGTGAAACAATGCTCCTCTAATCACCTGCATGGCTACGGGTGAACGCGCCGTCATGCTGCACAGGGATTGGTTCACTGCTCCCTGGTTTCTGGGCTTTATGGACATAGATCCTCGTTACACTTTGGACGAGGTTTTATTGGAAAACATCCCTCATCCGTGGTTTATGTACAGAGTTATATCAGTGTGTGGGCAGCATTTTACATGCTGATACACCTAAGGGGGAGTGAAGTTTGATGCTGTAGTATAAAGCGACTGTGATAACGTACTCCTTGGCTGAACGCTGAATCCGCGGATGAATAAGATGTGCCCCCGAAAAACTAAAGTGATGGGTTTCAAACGTGCCAAATGAAGTTGTGGAACATTTTTCACTCCAATAAAGGGTGGCATGAGGGGGAAAGCAACCCATTTTTATGCTTTATTCTTGGAGCCCTATAATTAGTCCCTAAAAATTTGAATCAGTTCTTGACTTCTTAAGCTGCCAACTGTGTCAGTCGATTCAACTCGTCCCCAAAGTGGAGGGAGGCATATTTCAGCGCTCAGAATCCTCCATGAACGACAATAAAAGAATTAGTCTGTTAAACTTGATCAGTTTTTGTTAACTGTCCATCATGAAAATCGAAAGTGAATCACCTCAAAAAGTAGGATATTCTGAATGTTTTGAAGCCATGAGCCAGAGTTTAAGAGTCATATTTGCACTGTTGCGTAGTACACATTTTAGCCATTCTTTATAATATAAATAATAGATAATATAAAGTCCGATGTGACCTACCATTTGCTGATAATTTTCATTCAGTGTTCATCCTCTGCCTATAATGGGGACATTTTCATGTTGTAATAAATTGTATTCTGAATTTAAATGTAAATAATGTTTGCAAACAACTGAATTTGAAATATTGGTAAAACAAGGCTATGTCACTTTAACAAATTACACCCATGACCTCATGTTAAATGCTAAACTACATCAGAAGATGTCAGTCTTTCACAAAGTCTTTGTCCGTGCTTCACAACCAGATGGCAAGATGAATCTGAAAGGAAAGCTTTTAGCCTCGTGTTGTAAAGTCCAGCTGCTACACAAACATCTTAACAATACTGCATAGTTTTACTCTTTTAGGCCTCTAAATACTGAGCCTGTCCAATGAACTGCTGTCGACTCACCATTGTGCTTTCCGTGACGAGGAGTCATAGATGGAGGCATCATGACTCGAAGGATTGGGAATCACTGCTCTGAAGCAATAATGCTGAGTGTTTCTAAAGATATAGAGCTGCACCGACTCATTTCAGCAGAGTATAGTGTATGCTAAATACCATTTATTTTGGCACAGGTCTCTGTTTTAATCACTGCCTGTGAGTCGAAATTTAAACACCCAAAGCAAAGGGAGAGAGGAGATCAATAGACCATTCACTGGAATTGCTTCATGACAACTTGGGTCCAAGTTTGCTTCCAGTTCCTTTGGGGCAAAACTATAATTTAAAGGTGAATTATTGCTCCTGGTTGACACAGTGTTATAAAAAGGTCAGTAAAGCAATGTGCTGTTTATGGTAGAGAGACTGATAATTAGACTTATTCATTTTTTAATGCACAGATAATGTGGCTTGAAACAGGAATTTATCTCACTTTTTGACATATATTACTCTTAACTTGCATAAAATATCTTAACAGGACATCTGTAAATATGAAAGCAGTGAGCTGCCCTGCCAAAATATCATTTTTTTCTCCTTTCTTTCTCTTTTTTAAAACTTTGATAACCTGTAATGAGACCAAGTGGTTTGATTTAAGATGAGAAACAGCTTCAGTGGACCAGATCATGTTGAGATTAAAGTGTCTGCTGTCAAAACTCAAGAACCGCTCTCATAAATTGTGAAGCAAACCATGGCCAGATTTTTCTCTGGGTCCAACACTCAAGTGAATTGATTGGCAGCAGTAAGACAAAAATAAAATAACTGTAGAGGTCTTGACAAGTTATCGGGCCATGGTGGCCTGATTGGTTCCTGCTCAGTGCGTGCTGAGCCATATTTGTTAGTTGTAAGCTGTCAGTGAGAAAAAGACATCGTATTGTGGAGGTGTTTTTTCAATACTGTTGCCAATGAGGGGTGTCTTTGACCTACGTTACCATCACCACATTCTCTGTTTAACCTGGAGAGATTAAACAAAAAGGTTTAACAAAAAAATCTTATCACACTGAGGATATGGAATATGTATTGTTTCTTTTGGGCATCTTAAATCAAAAATCAAGATTGGCAAAATTTGTTGATGCAAAAATATTGCATGCAGAATTATGAAGTGACTCAACCTTCACTTTTTCATTTAATCTTATTTAACCATATTCCTTTTCAGTGACTTCAGCAAAACTACTGTGTTCATTTATTGTCCCATACACTGTGAGAACTTCTTTGTCGAGTTTTCCCATCAGTCTGCCTTTGGCCTGGTAACAAAAAGCAAGATGATGTACGCCCCATGTTGTTACAGGAATTAAGATCAACAGAATAAACCAGATAATACCATGCTTTACAACGCTTTCTGCTTGGCGTTGCTTGATCTAAACAGAAAAGCAGACTCCCCCCCCCCCATCTTCACTGCACAACCTATCAGTTGCCTCTAGCAGCTGGGGTGACAGCGTGCAGAGGACACATCGAAAGTTACTTTAAAAAACAGAATCTGATGCTGTGTGGTGTTTTTTTTCCCCAGAACCAGGCCCTGGGTCAGTGCTGCTGGGACTGCATGGAAATTTATTCAGAACATTTGTCAAGGCATGTGTGTTGTCAGAAACACATATTTTATCATAAATAAGGAGATAGAGTACATTATCTCTCAGAATGACATATTTATGCGTCTAATTCAGTGCGTCTGGATGGATTTGAAGGCAGTTACAGCTTAATTGCTGGTCAGCTGGAAATGTTTACAGTTGTACGTTTTGTACTGGATCAGTATATTCAGCAGAGATGGGATGTTGGGATCGGGTAAAACAGAGGATTTACTGAAAAAAGTCTCTTTCCTATCACTGCCCCCCATTTGTGTACGCTCACGATCTTGCTCCGGGTCTTTAAGCATAATACAGCTTGACTAATCCGATCATCATCACACTTATCAAGTGCTAATGCCATCAGTGAAATTAGTAATTAATGTCAGCAATTAGTTCTGCCTTTGAAAATGACACACAGTGATGAAATATTAAACTGTGACAAGAATAGGAATATTCATGCAGCTCTTTTTGTCTGTTAGGGGGCCTACTGTGATTTGATTTGATTTGTAACTCTGTCACAGTGTCATCCATTTGCTTTATTCTAATGCAAGTTCTTGGATTGCGAGTGCAGAGGGTCTTTACTTCTGGGTGGATGAATTGCTGATCTTAGAAGGGAAGAGAGAAAATGAATCAGAGCTGGAATCACTCTAGCTTTTAGAATACCAGTTTATGTGTGTAAATGCTCTCACAGCATGTGAAAGGTGTTTGTGTGTGTGTGTGTGTGTGTGTGTGTTTGTGGGTTAGGGTAGCCATTAAAGTGCTTTCTCAGTGTGCTATGCTATTTACAGGCTACATTCACTGTATGTGTGCAGGCATACTGTATGCACACCCTAATCTTCTCCATTTATAACTCTATCAGATGGTGTGGCCTCGCAGATTAGACAAGAATTGCTTGGGATGAGAATCGTGTCATTGATCAATCTCTTAAACACCTAAAGCAAAACAAATCATTGGGATTTTAGAGTGGATCCAAAATTCTTTCTTTAAACAAGGGCAGGGGAAAACATATCGATTTACCCCTGAGATGTACTTTCTTGTTGAGTAAGAAAATGTATCGATTTACTCAGCGCTGCACCTTGTTGTTGAGTAAACAGCCTCCTATTTGGTGCACATTTCATGCCTGTTCTTGCGTGGTCATTTCACGCAGCTGCTTCTACAGTAACCTCTGCAGGATTTGTCACATTCATATGTGTCATATACAGTAAGCATGTTTTAAGCAGGCATTAGAACCACACGTTTAAACAACAGCAACAATGGGAAATCCCTTTTTGTCAATGACATATATATTGTTTTTTTTCACATATGACATATGACAACACATTGAATCACAAATTTTAGAAACAATCCAAATATATATTGTGCTTCACAATCACTGGTTAATTTATTAGTTTCTTGGCTACCAGCTGACTGTCTAATATATTCACATGCACAGCTAACATTTTTCTCTCATTCTTCATTCTTTCACTTTCACTCTTTCTCAGGTGATACACTCATACTAGCGTTCACTACCTCTCCACCCTGTATACAGTGTTTTGTTTCAGGGTGCCACATCTTACAATAAAATCATTTGCTATAAATGGTCAATTCTCAGACTTAAGTGTCTCTGACTGAGCTAGAATGACGTTCTCCCTTTGAAGCCCCCACACCAACATGGGCCACCCACACAGGTGTTTTCATTTAATCTACCTGATTAGTGCTTTTCTCAGGAGTGTTTGGGCGTGATTGACAACTCCCTGACCAGCCCTGTCTCCTAGCAACCCCATCTCCTGGAAATTACATTGATGAATAACATGACAAATGAAATCACTACCAACATTATGTTCAAAGGCAGCATTGTTCTGTTCTGTTGTTCACTGTTGAATGAGCAAAGCGCTGCATTTATGTATGAAAAGTTACATTTATGTAAGTTTAAGATCATTTCTAGAGACACAGCCTCTCCAAAAAAAATTATTTATATGTATAAATGTGCAACAGCAAAAACTGTTTTGAATGAAACATGAGGGCAGTTTTTTTAATGGATGTATTTGGTAAGTTCCAAAATGTTGACACTGAACATATTGATGATATCTATCAATCCATTATCAATACTGCACAGGGTCATGGGTGGAGGACCCTATCCGGGCTGTCAATCACAGGGCTGACAGAAATATAGACAGTCACTCACACTCACACTTAAATGCAACTTAGAGTTGCCAGTTAACCTAACATGCATGTCTTTGGATTGTGGGAGGAAGACAGAGTACCCGGCAGGATCGAACCCAGAACCTTCTTGCTGGGAGCTACTGCAAGCACGTACCATGCACAATGATGACAACATTACCTATTTCCTGAACCGGAGTCAGTCAGTGATTATGTGGTATCTGAATGTAAGAGGGAAACTGGATGTGATGAAGTGCTGGAAACTAATCCCATGTGGGTTTAACTGGTCTTCTTGTCCATCCGAAAGCATATTTTTCTTTAAACTGGAGGAAAAAATCTTACTTGAGCTCAATAAAAAGAGATTGTGGTGTTTTTAAGAGCCAGCAAAGAGAAAAAGACAAAAGGAATTGGGAGAGCAATAGAAAAGAGAGCAGCATAAATTAAGAAAATTAAAGTGAACTGCTTCCAGGAACGATTGATTACAACTGGTGCAGCAGAGCCACTGTGTCCTGTTCTCATGTGTCGTTATTCAATGCAAATGTGTTGGGGGAGAGCTGTTCTAGAGGAAAAGATGACCCTCTAATTAACTGAACAACATGAGTGCTAAATCCTGTCTCAGAGACACTGTATAACTCACTGACGACGCTGTTACCTTCAGCGAGACCAGAGCCTAAATGCTACTTTAAGTTCTGAGAGTGCGTCTGTTTGTGTGACACTCTTCAATGAGAGTTAAAATACTGTAGTCATCTACACTGATTTGTCATTCATTCACCATGTCATGGGTGATGAAATTAAACAAGTGTAAACTTTCTCAAGAAGATAGTGAAAGCTAACATTTTTCAACAGGGTGTGAGGAGAATAACAGAAGCACTGCTGTTGTTAGATGTTTTATAGCAGGTGCATGCCCCAGGTGCTCTCTTTACCCTCATTAGGTGTAATAAACCAACCAAAAAAATTCAATGAAATGGATAGGCAAACAAATCAATGCACAGGGACAAAGAAAAAGGCAAAACAAAGAGAAAAAAATGGAAAAAAGGCAGATAAAAACAGTATCATTGTTGCAGAGATGTCCAATTAAAGTTGTTACAGAAGTGTGATTCTAATTTGAATAAATAAAAAAAAAGAAGAAGTGAAACTCCATCAAGAGTTGGATTCCTGAGAATGTATAATTAACTAAAAGAGAAAGAGAAGCAGGATGAGTATCAAACGAAGACAGCTATCGGGCCTGTGCGTCTCCTCTGACGCCCTCTCCTTTCATGCCAAACTGCTCCTTGTAATTTCATTTTAATATGATTCTCAGAGAAACAAGCCGGCGTCTACTCTGCTCCTTGTTATTCATGAGAACTCAACCTGCCATCTGTTATCGCAACTAAGTCTGTCAAAAAAGCAAACCTATTACTCTCCCCGCTGCACGGTGGCAGCCGCCTCTGTTTCCGAGGCGCAGTCACCACGAGCGGCGTCATGTTACTGCCCTTCATGCTTTGAACAGTGATTTACCTCCAACGCACGCATGCAGGCCTCATCACTTCCACACATTATTGATACTTAACACTATGAATTGCTTCACTGGATGCGTGACATCAGCCAGTACAAGTGCAATTAACCCCGAAGGCGTCTTTTGATCATTTCATTTCTATTATAAGTCCTTTGAAGTCAGAAATGAGTTTGACCACAGTGCGATAAAGATTCCTTTCTTCAGCTTTAAAAGTTTGGAAGATACATTTGTGCATCCTTGACGCACTGCCTTGCTAGTTTTCACAATTTCTTGCAATAAGAAAAAAAAGGCTCATTAGAATAACTGATATTTGAGGTACATTTACACATTAGAGACTGTTTCAGTTGTATTTGCTGTTGGTTAAATCATTGTCCAGTATTTGAATATTGTACAGTAAAAGTGATACAGCTCAGTTTTGTATTGGGTATTATTCATCACAATATATAGGCTATATTCTCTCTATATATTACAGCTTGTGAGAATATGTGTTGCTGGACATGTCGAGAGCTCTGGAGACAGTGATATGCTGACAGGATCTTAAGAGTTTAGTATAACTTTTTTCTCCCCAGCCGCAGCGGTGCCCCATGACACACTCCCATTGTGTCATTGTGTATCGGGTTGGTTTGCACGGGTCATCCTCATGGTTCAGTGCCGAAGCCGTCTCAGAGACAGTATGTCTTCCAGCTCCATCCGACTGTGCAGCCCAGTCTGCCCGGCCACTGACTGTGAAACCCAGAGGCAGCTTCTGCTCCTCTCTTCTCCCTGAGTTACTACCTCAGCTTGTTATCACCCTGTCAATGCTTTCTCTGTCTCCTTTCCTCTGTCCTCCTGTCTCTCATTAAGAACAAATTCGGGCATAGTTATACAATAAATACCATAATGCAGAGTGATTTTTTTTGTGATGGAAAAGAAAAACCCTAATCAAATTTAAATTGCTTTTAAGAAACAAATATTTCCATTTGAAGCTACCTTGTGTTTTTCTTTCTCAGAAAATAAATGGCCATGTCACACACAGAGAGCTCTCATCAAGACCACCTCCTGTAAAATGTATGTCTGACACAATAAGTCTTTTTAACTGCAATTTGGACTTAAGAAAAAGAAATATGATAACAACGATGGCTCTGTTCTGTTCAAGTCTTGGGCTATCTGGGCCATTTTTCAATACATTGATTTTACCTTAAAAATATGCCGTTGTTTGGTGTCTTGTACAACCCATATGACCTGACATTTATTTTTTCACTTTGACATACTGTACTGGAACAACTGAGGTCACTTGATTGTGCTGGCATGATTGGGTTGAGAACAGTGAACCAGCACAGCACTTGGGCTGAAATTGAAGAGGCTAAATGGAATTCAACCAGTAATCATTTCATTATTGAAGCTTGTGCTTTTTCTGCTGCGACATGTCAGAATTTTTTCAATGAAAAGGGCATATTGTGCTGAAATCAATGCTCTCACCACATTAATACATTTTATAACAACGTTTTTTTTTAACATTTGATGCCCATGCGCCATCTTGGGGTGAGATTGAAGAGTGACATTGGAAACTTCTCGCCCCATCAACAAACAAATCATCCCTTCACTTCTTTCCTGCTGTTTTTTTTATGCCCCGTGTCATCTTTTGCCATTATAAATACTTTCATTGTCTCTCACCAGCAAACCATAATCCCATCCATTGCAGTGGCTTGAAAAAATACACAGCGGTGCCTCTAAAGTGCATGAGCAGCTCTGTGGAGCAGACACAACACATGCCTTCAGCAGGGAAGAATAATGGGACACTGGGAGCAACCGGAGCCCCGGTGCCGCTTGGCTCGGCCCTGTGGTGAGTCCTTCCAAAGGTGTTAGGTAACTGTCGCTAATAGGGCTGCACATTAACCTAGGCCAGCGATTGTCTTGGTATTCATGACTGCCAGGGGAAGCTGCCGTAGCAGTGCCAGTGTAATAGGCTGAGCTTTCTTCATCCTCCTGCCCATTTTGGCACCAGCTTCTTCCAGATGACAGCTGGGAAGTCATTAGCAAACTACCACATTGCTCAAAACACAGAAGGACCTCTCTAACTCGATGTGTAAAGACGCAACTGCTCGATGTCGGTACTGGTTTCAGAGGATGAATACTTCCCTCTAAAGAAAATGAAAGATGATGAGCCATTTCAGCTTAATCAGTCGAAGGTTTCCAGTTTTACTTATCAATCTAGAGGCTGACGCAGCCATTTTAGTCAAAGGTTTGCCACAGGTCAAATAATATTTGTTAACATATTACCACATAAACCATTCACAGACAACTTTTTTTGTCATAATTACATCTTTCTTAGTTAAATCACTAATTGCAGTCTCACAGATATACACTGGAGCTTAGTCCAAAAATTACTGTGGCGTGCGTGACAATTGCCAAGTGGCATTAAACAGAGTTCCTGGCACTCCAACTGAGTTTCATAAATAGAAAAAACAGGATTGTAGACACGGAAAGTAGAAGTCCTGAAACAAACTAGTACACATAAGCACGTATCACACATATTACAAAGACCGAAAAAAAAGATTTTGACATTCATATTTACACAGACATACTTTTAAAATATTACTCTTATTACTCTTTTTCCTCAGAACCACTGTGGCTATTAAAATTGATCGTGTTACTGTTTATAGAGAGTGACTGCACACATGTCATAGTTGCTGGAGGCTTTTTCACAGCAGACACGCCGACATGTCAGAAAAAGAATATCACATTTATAATGGCAGCTTTCCATTTACGCTGGGTAGCTCCCAGGCCTCGGTGCTGCGAATGCCGACTCACTGGCATGATTTACAGTGACGCCTAAATTAAACACACAGCCGCCATTGATATAATTAATTACACCTGTGCCATTCGTGCCGTCAACTCCAAATGGCTACTATGAACGGGTTGCGTTGTGCAGCCTCCTCCAGACGTCACAGTGGTCACATGCTTAGACAAAGTTTGGCAACCACGAGTGGAAAACGACGTGTGTTGTCATTTTGGTGAAGCGCTGGCATTTGAAGCAAAGCAGCGAGCTAACAGCAGTGAAGTTACATAAAGTGATGACTCAGCCTGCAAGGTAACATTTCTGATTCAGTGTTTTTGGTTAACACTCACCACGTGTAGCCAATACTCATCAAATGATGAAGAGTGACTGAGTCCAGTATTCACCCCCACAGTTTACCCTTTGAACTGGATAAGTTACGTGATATCAGCTGTTCTTAAGCTGAATTAACATTTAGTGCGAACAAACTAATGTTTAGAAACTATCTAGCACACAGGCATAAAACCTCGGTTTGGTGACTGTCCTATCTTCATACATAGCCAAGTGCCTTTTATATATGAAATGAAAAGGAGCCTTGATACTTTGAGGTTGGCGTTGCCAAATTTAAAATGAATACACAGTAATAAATTTATATTGATTCAGTTTGTACAATACAATGTCTCAGAGATGTGGCCAGGGGCTTACTGCCTTCTTAAACTCAAGACATTGTCTTTGAACAAGTGTTTTGGACTTGCACCAGAAATGTGTGTAGGAGGAGAAAATAATATTGCATTGCCCTCTAGCTGCCAAGCAAAAAAGAGGTCAACTAAGCCAGAGACTGATTAACGCACATCATGTGTACTAAAAAGTAAAAATATCACTTTTCTGTTAATTATGTAAAATACACAAGGTGTGTATCCAGAAGTAAAATTCATAGAATCTGATCCTGTTTGATACTACTGTGTGAATGAGTGTGTGTGTGCACACATTGACACGTGTGTTGATATTTAATTACTTTTGGCATTTGGCACAATTGAACCCGTGTGCCTCTGTGACCCTTTTCCCCAAACAGCTTGAAGCCTTAATTTCTTTCTGAAGAGAATTTAAGTGCAAAACACTGAGACTGAAATGCAGTTGAATAAAATATCCACCAGAGAGCAGCAAAACATCACATTGAATCATCACCACACCCTGAGCACCTTAAATGGCCAGGAAGATGCTGAGGTAAGAAATGAGAACTTGATTTACTTCATTTAAGAGTAATTGGTCAATTCCAAGCAACTTGAATGGCTTAAAGTAACCTAATTCTCTGCCAATAAGTAGAAAGCAGTAGCAGTAGGTATTGCATTCGGTATATACCATAAGACTAAATTCTGCAGTCCTTACAATATATGATTCTGTATTGATGTTACCTGAGCTTTAGAACTGGCTACTGTAGTGCAAACTGCAGCACTACAGTACTAGCTACAGAAAGTTTCTAATTATCAAAACCTATGCTCTCTCCTTCAAAGACAAACAAAGTTTATGCGACAAAGCAGTAGCAGGAGTTTTCTGAAAACAGTTATGACACATTTTTGTTCACGCTTTATGTTGCATCGCTTGCATCCTGAAAGAAAGAAGTAATCAGGACAGCAGCATTGTGAGTAAAATGTTTTTTTCCTGTTTACCTGGAAAAACAAAAGA
This sequence comes from Amniataba percoides, assembly GCA_037176925.1. Classification (NCBI taxonomy): domain Eukaryota; kingdom Metazoa; phylum Chordata; class Actinopteri; order Centrarchiformes; family Terapontidae; genus Amniataba; species Amniataba percoides. The sequence continues at coordinate 6,013,551 of JBAJHX010000033.1, read as the reverse complement.
AAAGAAAAGACTGCTAGTTTTCATTTGACAGCCTGTCTGCTCCCACACACCACATTAGCACATTGTCTTATCCACCTCCAGTGAGTCTCTCTCTTGGTGATGACATTTGTAACATAAAAGAAGTGAGACATCTGATCCTCAGCAAGTCAGCGGTATGGGATCAGTTAACTGGATAACATTAACTTCACTGGCCAGCGCAACCAATAAAAAGCCACGTTGCCATAGCAATCGTTCCCTGATTAGCACCATAAAACCACTCAAGGTCATCTGACAAGAATGTAGCACAGTGGTGGAGCTTTGTGAATGAAACGGATAATATAGAGAAAATTCACAAACTTTAAACTTTTCATTAAAAATTCAAATGTCAACTTTTATTTGGATGTAGAGGTACACTGTGGGAATTTGGGGATTGTGCTGGAAACAAGTGTTTTATTTCATATTTATCATGTTTGTGAAAATATGGAGGAAAATGGCAGAAAGGGAGGATATTAGTGCCCCCACCTTTTATGTAAATAAGAACCATATTTCAATTAGTTTGGTAGCCATCTGTCATCCAGGCCTAGCTGAATCTGATGAAGCTGAAATGTAACTTACATCTGTCACAATTTGAGTCACTTACTGAGCCAAGAAAGAAGCGATAAGGACTTTGAAGAGCGAACAGATTGTTCCTTAGAAACAGTGGTGAAGGTGCGCTCAGACTGTTGACAGGAGAGAATGTGTTTTGTGTGTGAATGAAAGCAAACGATATCAGGAGTGTTCTGAAGGCTTGAAAGTGAATATGTATGCGAGGTCAAGCAGCTGTGTTTTGTGTGAAAAGATCTTTTTTTAGCAAAACATCAGCTCTTCTGCACTGCAAAGTTCCAATTGGTGTTGAGGCCTTTTTATTCAACTTTTATTCCACAGTTTTCACACAGATCATCTAACATGCTTACATTTGTAATAAATGTGTATCCTAGTATCACTGTATTACCTTGTTGAACTTTTGTAAGCTTCACAGATTTGCTGTAGCAAATAGGCAATCAGCTGAAAATCTTTCATACTGACATTGTTACTGTGGAAAACTGACATGACACCACTTGCAAATATTGAATTAAAACTGAAACTAAAACAATATACTGCTGTCTAAAAGAAACAGCTGCCAGGGTGTGCTCTGATAGAAATTCACCTCACAGATGAGCACTAAAAGTTGTAGCTCTCTGTGCAGACCTGCCAGGGAACAACGGGGTGAGCGTTCAGAATCTGACAGTGACCAGTGAGGCGATATAAAATTATTTCTACTGTGGGGAAAAGTTTCATACTCTGTCTTGGCCTTTATAATGTAAAATGTTAAGTCATTTATACATGGTGTAATTAAATACTTCCAAGATTCAGGATTTTTATTGTCATATTAACAGCAGAGAGAGAGGTGTGTCCAGTATAAGCAGCAGTGATATATCTTAAAAATATGTATTAGATGGAAACAACACAAATGGAGATGTTCATGCGTATGCAGATGATGTGTTGTCTTAAATCTAAGAGTTATAAGTTGTCTAAATAAGAGAAGACTAATGCAGGATATTCATTTCTCTGCGTGTGTCTATTAAAAAGTGATCTCATTTGGACAGTGTGGCGGATTTTTTAATCTGCTATTTTTGTTTCATACACTAGGTGGTACTGTCACCCTGGCTATTCTTCACATCCGTGACCTCTGTGGTTAAATAATAGATTTTAGATTTAATCTGTGTAATATATTAGCTCATAAGCTTATTTAGGGGGCTCATAAATAGATCTCTTTAATCTCAGGGAATTCAGCCCTCTTCCATGAAGCTCCCAAATGATTTGTCAACGCGTCTGAGTGTAATTATTTTACATTTTCCACTGATGTAAATGCAGCAGGGCCAATCCTGATATTTGAAAAAAAAAAAAATAGGGGGCCTGTAATGAATTCAACCCATATCCCGTGCAAAATGTAAGATTCATTGCATGCACAGACAGACTTTGGATGTTTTTTTATTTGAGAGAAAGAATGATATTTTATGGGAACAACATAAAAAAAAGTGGTGAGACTGCTGGAGCGTGACCCTGGTTTAGGAGAAGTGGGAGTGATATAGGACATTATGCAGGAGCTCCACACAAGTGAGGGTTTGCGTTTTTTGCTGGATATTGCAGTGGTAGTTCTCAAGAGCGGGAAGTGAAATTTGCGATGACCAGGGCGTTGGTGGGGATAGAGTAAAGCTAACGGGGGAGAGAGAGAGAGAGAGAGAGAAGAGGGAGGGAGAGAGAGAGAGAGAGAGAGAGAGAGAGAGAGAGAAGAGGGAGGGAGGGAGAGAGAGAGGTACAGAGAGAGAGGGGGGCAGCAGATACTTGGTAACGCATCACAGCAGGACAGGCAATCGAATCCAAAGGCGCTCAGCCAGCGACGGACACGGACGAGGAAGGTAGGACAATATGATAATGTCATGATCGCCCTGCTGTGAGTTTGTAGACACGAAGCAGCGTTAGAGGGGCTTCTGCGGCGGAGGAGAGTCTTTTCACAGGCGGGATGATGCTTTTTCCATCATGTGCTGTAACATTTCTAACCACAACAGTCGCGCGTAAATTCTCCACTTTTACGCGCACCGGTAGTTCACCGACTTTGGCGCACGGTTACGCAGCGCCTTTGGGATTTACGCAGCCCCAAAGGAGAGTTTTACAAGTTGTTAATGACTGGTGTGAATGGTGATCTGATGAGCTGTCATTTCACATGCAGGAGCGGTCAGATTGTGGATTTATTATTACATACATACATATAAACGTCTCCCCCATTCAAGTTGCGTCGTCCTCTCCAAACTGTTGCTGTGGAGCCATCCCGGGTTATTTTATCAGAGTCATTAAGCTGTCAGTCAGAGCGAGGCAGTGTGCATGCCTGCTCAGAGGTGTCAGGTGTACAGTGTTATCTCAGGTAGCCCTGGCGACTCCAGAGGTGCCTGCTGGGAAGCGCCTCGCTGCCCACTTATTTATTCATGTGTCACCTGAACACGGCAACGACGCAGCGCCAGGTTAAAGAGGAAGAGCACTCAGTCTGAGGAGATGGTATACATGTAAAAAAAATATATAGCTGCCAACTGTAGATAGCAGTTGTTCGATTTTATAGTGCTGAAATGCAGGCTTTTGTCATTGTTCAGTTTTTATTAACCTCCTGGATCCCACTTTTCAGCCAGTTATAGGTCTGTT
>JBAJHX010000033.1:5986769-6004272 GCA_037176925.1 Amniataba percoides | reverse complement strand
AAACATGACGGAGAATGGATTTCAAAATAAAGCATGACATGCCAGAACAGGGAACTAGAAACATGTCAGACATGTGACACAACAGAACCAGAACCCAGACATGACACACCAGACAGACTACACTAACCCGACAGGGAACTAAACAAGCAAGACAAGACTTAACCAAAACAGAACATGGAAAAAACACCACAAACATGAGACAAGACCAGAAAAGCACCTGACATAGAACGAGACACAGAATAGTCAGCTGCATCCTGAAGAAGCCCAGCGGCAGAGAGCTCTATCAGTTTTACTAAAGTGGAAGCTGTTAATGTCATGTTTTACACGTATTAACATGTGACTCATTTAGCGAATTTGTGGTGGGCTTTAAAAATGTGTGTAAAGATGGAGGATGATTCATATGGATATTGTCACTGTGGAGGTAAACTTCAGCTGGTGTTCTTACTTTATGCCTTGCTATGTGGCATATAGCAATGACCCAACCAAAGTGAACAGTTAACTCAGCATCACTGCGCCGTGCCAGTTTCATTATCACTTCCACTCAAGAGGCACTACATGCTCTGTGGTCCAAGTGCCATCCCGTTATGTTGTACTCTTGTCATATGAGTGAGGTTTGCTGACTAAGACTTTCAGGGAGTCACGTCATGTCGGAGATGAAGGGATCAGGAGGGCGGGAAGGAAGACATTACTCAGCTCATCAAAGCACCGCTGTCCCTCCCTCCTCCCTGATGAAGCCAAATGTCTACTAATCTGCCTGTGATCACTGCGCTAATGAGTGATGGCTTTTTCATGAGAGCCGAGGGCAGGCAGAAATCTGCCATTGATTCGTTCTGATAATCCAGATTTGGCTTCTGCCTGAGGCCCAGCAGTCCCAAGAACGGTGCCTGTGAGGTTGAGGCAAGTCAGACACAATTGCCATGTAATCAATAATATCGAGTGCTGTAAGCCCAGAGATACAGCCATGTGGGCAGGCAGGCCTCTCTAGAGGGAGTGCACTGGGTCCAGATATTACTCTTCACTTTACACTGCCTTAATCACACATTACTGTCAGATAAGCTATAGGACCACAACTTATTAAATAGACCTGGATTTCAGCCACCCTAAGCTTCGCCCACTGGGAGCTGTATGTGTTCCTAATAGTTATCCTATGCCTTAAATAGTCTGCCTTTTAAATCAGGATTCAGGGTGGGATCTCTGGCATGTTGACAAGTATTACAAGTGTAAATACTGGATTTAATTTAATGGACTTAAAATAGTTTGCAAACCCTACAACTACAGAACTGTGAAAAACTAACTGAAGGTGAATAACTCAAAACAAAAAAGCCTGAAGACCAGTCAAAGCTCATCCCACCCTTGTAAAGAAGATGCTGTGAGGGTATTTTTTTAATCACTCTTTTGGAGAAAGGACATGCTTATCTCTGACCCACACTGCTCACAGAAGACACAAATTTGTTGTGTTGACATTTTACATCAGGGCACAGGAGACATAATTATCTGCCATCGTTTGGCACAAAGAGAAGCTATTTGATATGACTACAGCACACATACACACTCTAATTGGACAGGCCAAGTTGTGTTGTAAATCAAAGAAATGAAGAGACGTGGAGTCAACGTGGATAAGACCAAGAGGAGAGAACGGCAAGGGGCAGATGACTAAAAAGGGTGGAAAAACAAAGGAAATCAGACAGAAAAATGCAAGCTTTGGGGAGAGAGAGAGACTGGTATGAGAAGTTGTCATGGACGAGGCGGGTGGAGGGGGTGAGCGGAAGATGAGCAGTGATTCTGACAGAGTGAAGGAGGGGGTGAAGAAAGTGAGGGTTTGATAGATGGTGACAATATAGCCAATGGAGTGGGACAGTGCCGCAAGCGGGGCCCAGCGTGCATCAAGGACCACATTCCTGCTTAGCCCTGTCCTCTGCAGTTTAATTGCCCCGTGCACGGCTGATTTGAACAGCTCATACTGTCCCACTAATACTTAACACTGCAAAAACACTCACTTCTGCTCTATTAGCTCAGTGCTGTTCCTCCACCAAAGCTACAATCTATAAGTTTTGTCAGATTCTGGCCCGACTGTCACTCCCAAATATATTCATTTAATTATTACATATACTAAATCTATTTTTATTTATGGCTTAACAATTGATTTTGCAATAGGCTTTTTTGCATTACTGAAGTTTCTAAAGTAGCTGAACAGGCTTAGAGGGTTAGAAGTTAGGTTTTTAATCTGATCTGAGTGATTCATAAAATGCTCACATGTGATCTGTGTGTTTTCAGTCATGTGTTTGACTCTAGCTTGAATTTATGTGGTCAGTTTATAGAAAAGTGTGCTGTCAATGAGCTTTAATCTGACTATGGAGCCCAAGGTCACGCCCACTGTCCTTTTAGGTGATTACCACTGACCACCCTCCCACTCTACCTCCACCACGTTGTTTCTGAAGTGATTGGAGAGGTACGTACTGTGTGCCCCACGGACCGCACATTTTATGGTCACACAAAAGACGGAGTCTGCCATGTAAAAACGTATTATTTCAAGTGGTACTAAAACATAATAGTGGAATTAAGAATATTGTCTGCTGAAAAGAAACAACAAATCAGTATATCAGACAAAGGGTCAGCTCACTGAGGCGACAAACAACAGATTTTCTTTCTTTTCAACGTGGAGATAGTTTCACTTTGATACAGTGAGATTCTGACACATAATATCTGCTGCAGCGGACTGTTCACTTTTTAACCTTCTACACAAAATAGTTTCCAATAAAAACTGTAGATTTATGTGCAGTGCTTCTGGGAAGATATGTTGCTGTTTCCAATTTTTGAGAAGTCAATTTTCAGTGTATCAAGCATCCCAAATTAAATTGAGTTTACCTAAATTGTATCGGTGTGGTGTTAGACAATGCAGCAGACCTCTCACAAACCTGGGCAAAACCAAATTTATCTGCATGGTAAAAAACCCGAGAGTCAGTTTGGTTGAGCCAACTCCTAAAATTAAGTAAACATTTTACTGTTTCCTCACCAAGATACAACTGGTCAGCATTTTGAAAAATAAACTGCTGATTTGAAAGTTGCTGACAAACAAGCAAGATCAGAAGAAAGAGAAGACAGGCAGGAGCCTAAACTGAGAGACAATCCGGGTTACACATACAGACAAAAGACGGGCTGGTTAATGCGACCGCCAAGAACTCGAGTTATAGTTTGGTGCATCTGTAACTTTGTGGGGGTGCTTTCTTTCTGCGAATGTTTAATATTGAAACCTTCTGCATCCTGGTGAGAGCACAGCGGTGGATGCTGCTGCAGGAGGAGTGTTTGTAATTTTCCACGGCTGCCTCAGCTCTCTCAAACCCAACAAGTCTGTCTCAACCAGTATCCATCACTCATATTCGCCCGTTCGTCATCTCAGAAATGTCCTTTAGCATTTGGGGGAAGGATTAGTGAAGAGGCTGGCTAAGGTGTATGGGTGGGGGGGTGGATGTCAAGTAGAGCGAGGGAGAGATCAGCTGTATGACAGACAACAAAGTAAAGACCATGCATAAATCAACCATCCCTACACATTATATACTAGTGCAGGAAAATGAAAAACGATAGTAGAGTATATCGCCAATTTTTGGTACCACTATCAATTCAAAGGCATGAGATTGCACCACATATTGCACAATGATGGATTTTTTTCAAAGGACATCTGAAATCTCTTATCACTTTGTGGACATTTCTGGTTCTATAAAGAAAATCAGTGGAGCATGTACTGATTCTGTTTAGAATAGCAGCTGGTGTATAGAAAAAAAACAATAGTTTCATTCAGCAGAAAAAACAAAAAACAGGACAAAAACAAGTATCAAAGAGCTTGTTCGCTGCCCTGTGTACAATTATTTAATTTTATTTTTTCTTTCAGTGTGGAGAGCTTGGAATGGGCTTTATTGATTGTCCTCATCCAGAATGATCAGCCCTAACCGAGCATCAAAGAGAAACACGGGAAACACTGAGACGTTGCCCTCAGGTCTTGTAGCTTGTTGTGTTGTAGTTACTGGGTTTGATAAACTGTGGGTGTCAGTGCATTTGGCTACTTATTGTGCTCCAGGGTGTCTGAGCGAGCGTGCCACCCTCAGGGAGAAAAGGTCATTTTCTGTGGCCGACAAGACACGTCGTGGAAATGTGTATCTGTTTAGGTCGTCGTCAACGGCTTTCTGTGGGAGTTTCCCAATGAGTCGAAGTAAAAATACCCTCTGTTGGTACCCACAGCTGTGTCGGAGAGGATGAGGAGGGAGGACAAGGGAGAGAAGGTTTTCAGGGTCCAGCCATAGATACGAATGAATGTGTAAGCACGTGTAGCAAAGAAGGAAGGAATGGAGTTAAAAAAAAAAAGTGGCAGACATGGCTAGGCAGGATGCATTGTGCATTTTGTTACAGGAAGTGAAATGCAATAATGCTGAGGAAACAAGAATCCAAATGAAAACAAATGTGCCCATTCAATCTGACACACACGCGCGGCTGATATACGCACACACATACAGGCGCAGACACATGTGCATACATACACAGAAAAGCAGCGACAGCCTATTCTTTACGTTGTGTCTCTCTCTCACTCACCTGTAAATTTTCACTGCTTTGTCTGAATTGAATCCACCACCGCACTGTATATCTTTAACAGCACCACAGCGACAGCACAGCGAGCGGCAACACAAAATGCAACGTGCATTGTATTTTACAGCTTCGTGCACTGGTTTGTTGTTTATTTAGCTTTTTTTTCTTTTCTTTTTTTTCTTTTTGTGGCAATCAGGTACCTGAAGGACAGTTTTACTGTTAGCTGGAGCACAGTGGGCTTTGGGGAGAAGTTGAATTTAGAAAGATAACCCTTCAAAATTAAATCATCACGGAACGGGTGTCTCGACCAGCGAGGCCTTGCCGGGACGAGAGTTGACAGTATAAAGAGAGGGAACAAATGAGAGCGAGGGCGAAGACAGGCAGATGAGGGAGTGGGAGAAGAAGATGGAGGGAAAGACTGAAATCAGGGATGGCTGAGGTGAGGTGAGGGCTTCTGCATCGCCTGAGCAGACAGGAGGCCTCACATAAAACAGAGGACCAATGCACAAATTGCAACATTTAAGCAAACAGAAGCAAACTGTGCAGCAATTCAGAGTTAATTAGAGGTGCGTCTTTCCCTGTCAATGTCAGCAAACACCCTGAATACATTTCTAAAATCTCTACAGTCAAAGTTTCCTTATTATCAGTTTTGACATTCTCATCCAGTGAAGCTGTGCCACGCCGCCTTAAAAATCTTAAAAATGCCTTTTACATGTTTCCTTTTCACACAAGACAAGTTTCATTTTTGTTTGTGATCAGACAATTAACTGTGTGTGTGTGTGTGTGTGTTAGTTATGGCTATTAAACATTGTGTTCTGTAAATGAGCTGCTGCTGTTGTATTTCTCTTCATCAGCACCCACACACGCACACACACGAAAACACCTGCCTGTAACGTGCCGTGAAGCGACTCTGTTTTCCGTCCCTTAATTGTGCTGATCGCATCTCTTACTCAGTTACATGGTAATCATCTAAAATGAAGGAGATCTGGACATAATGTGGTCAGACTCGAACCACAGTATGTATCATCAGCTCACTGTGAATCACTGTGACTGAGCAGCGCTCTGTGTTTGCGTGTGCTTCCTCAGGTGCAGGTGATGTCGTGGAGTGTGGGTTTAGGCGGCAGGATGACATTTGCCAAGCTCCTCCTTCCCTTCGTCTTTCTCCACTCTTTCTGTGAAGGTGAGTCCCCCGACTGTAAAGAATGAATATGCGTAAATCTGCAAACACCAGACTCATTTTATGAGAGCATTTACGCTGCATCATTTATAAAATGAACCACAAATTCCAGTTACAATGTGCACATTTCATTTGTATCAAATAAACCAGCACAGTGGTAAAAAGGTCACTGGCTTTACTTTGCAGCTCTTCTTGTGAATATCCGCAGCAGTGTGAATCTGATGCTGAATAATTGAGAGGGAGTATGTTCAGTCAGTCAAACTTTCCTGAATAACGGAATAAAGGTTTGAAAATATAATGAGCACATCAACATTTAACCACAAATCTACCTTTGTTAGTCAAATACAGGATTATGAATAAATGTTGTTTTCTAATGTCTTTATCAGTGACCTGGTAAAATATAGCTTCAGTGAGGTCATTTAAGATTTGGTAATAGAATTTTCTAGTTTTACAGAGAATTTTACAGCACCTCTCCCATTTTCTTCCCCCTTCTTTCATTATTTATTTGCCGAAAGGATGTTCTGTTGCTTACCTCCTACTCTAATTCCCTTACCTTCTCTTGACTTGCACACCTTTTCTTCCAGCCCTGTACATGATCTATTTATTTTTTTCACATCTTACCACTGTCACGACTTTACTGTCGGTCTCCTTTTTGTGCTGCACCCCCCTTGTCTTGCTCACAATGTCCCACATTATTGTTCAGCCTACTGTAAGAACTACTTTAAAATACGTGCTTTCTGCTGCGTCTCTGTTAGGACGAGAGAGAGGGAGAGAGAGAGCGGGAGAGATAGTAAGACAGAGCTTCAGTATTGTAGAAAATCACAGTAACTGTCTCACAGTGACAGGCAGGAGACACCTCCAATCACACACAGAGCTGAAGCGGTGGGGAAAGTTATTAAGTGAATGCCACAACCTCTTTCTATCAAGCACGATGACTTTATTGAGTTTATCAAGGCTTTATATATATATATATATATATATATATATGTGTGTGTGTGTGTGTATCTATATATGGACACATACACCCACACACACATACACAAAAGCAGCTGGAGACCTCCAACCTCTCACACATGAGGTGAGATACTGGAGGACCTTGCGTTTTCTTCCCATGTTACCTCTTTCATCCCCTCCTCCTCTCCTTTGCTGTCTCTAACTAACCCATTAGCATGAACTGACCCTGTGCTCCTCTTGAGCTTTACCTCCCTGATCCAGCAAATTGGATTGATGATCATTGCTGTGATTATTTTAGGCTGTAATTTATCTGCATTCCATTATCCAAACGTGACGCGCTGCCTCGTAAGTAATTAAGCCACAGGTTAACCCTCCTCCTCAGCACCCCCTATGTTGTGAGGCACGCTCTGCATTCCTGGCACCCACTAAGAGCGACGCTGGCATGCCAAAGATAAGCATCCTCTTCCGCACAGGCGGGCACATGACTGAATGGAAAGCTCCCACTTTCAAAGCACCAATTCCCTCTATCAAGCGCTCTCACTTCAAACAGACTGGCCTCCCCTTCTCTCGCTTCAGTGTCTCTGTGGTCTGCCGCCCAGCTCAGCTGATCAAAGACCTTCAGCTTTGTTCCCTGATCTTCCCAACAAAACAGCTTGTATCGCACGGCCTTCTGACATCACAGAGCCCTGCCCAAACACGACACACTATTAACCCTTAAACAGACCCTTAAACACCATGTGTATTTTAATTATTTCCTCCTAAAATAAAAGCTACATGAGGTTTGGCCTGAATATATTATGAAGACAGCTGTTATGATCGAACATATTTATTCAACATTCAACATGTTTAAATCTTATCACATCACTTATCACAAGATTTTTTAGTTTTAATTTATGAAAAGTGAGTTTCTCTCATAGAAAAAAAACCTCCACAAACATTCATTCTCAAAATAATGGCCAAAACAAATACTGAATAGGTTTCATAGACCGTGGAGGCTTGAAGGCTCTACCTACAGACAGACCATGTAAACATTTTATTCAAGTTAAAGCATGAAAATAATGACCAAAACTGACAGCAGTATAATGCTCGGTGTGTAATCGATGTTCTCTGCTGCTTACACTGTTTTAAATTGACTGCTAAACACTTTTGAAAGTGATTATCTGGCGGACCCTTTCTCCCTAATTTATAAATAAGAGGCACTGTGTAATATGTTGTATGCTCGACAGCTGAATCTAACTAGAATATACCTACAGGGGGGTTTGTAGGATTGTCCGTCGAGGTCACGTTGTTGGCCCTTTGTTGAAGAGCTGATGTGCTGCAGAGGTACGTCCTACGTGGACACAGTCAATACACATGCAGTAGTGATGAAACCAGGCAAAGATCTAAAATGGGTCGAAGATATAAAGGAACGTGAGCAATGCGCACGGAATAGAAGAACAGTAAGACACGAGCCATCAGGAAGGAGGATACTGTACAAACACAATAACTCTGGATGAGTCGAGGAATGTATCCGTGAATCGTGGAGAACTTTAAAAACTTGTAGCAGAGGGCAGTAGTTTAACCATGAGGGGAAGGAGCAGATGTGTGCTCTGCTTGTAATCCTGTCATCTTACTAGTCATGCTGATGGTTCTTCTCATTTGGTCCATGTTTATATTTGACACCAAGACTTCTAAACTAACTGATTAAAGAGTGTTAGGACGTTTTTTTATCCATCCATCCATCCATCCATCTTCTAACCCGCTGTATCCTGCACTCAGGGTAACGGGGGTGCTGGAGCCTATCACAGCTGGATGTTTTTTTATATATAGGACATTTTAAATTGCAATACACATACAGTTCACACTATGTATGCATCAGCTTGAACTGATGGTACTAATGTAATGAAAGAGTTACTCGTGTTATTGAAAGGCCTTTGTAGGTATTCTAATCAACTTAAGTTTAGCTACTAAGCTTAAATTAGCTACTCCAAGAAAGACCCATCTACTATAATGTTCTCCTGATCAGGTCTCCAGCTCTTATTCTGGCTGCATAGCTGGGAGGGTGTATGTCCAGGAGAGACATTTTTGGGAAGCTGTGCAGTACATTTTAGGGTTGGTTTGGATGACTAAAAGTAAACAAGGGTGATGTAAATTTCTCTCTTGGAGGGAGCCTGAGGATAATTAAGAATTGCAGTGCCAACTACTGCTTCACTGCAGTTTTGTGAATATGACAGTAAAAACTTGAGACTTCTCTTAATGAACATTTTGTCATTATTTTACTTACAATTTCCTTTTTTTCTCTAACAAAAGCAGCTGAGGCCTCCTCAAACCATCAGTACAAGTCTCCAGATGTCACATACTGTTTTATACTGACTACATTTGCTCATACTGTGTCACACGCTGAATATATTTGCTGTGTGTATGTACGGTGTGTATGAATTAAACAGTAGTAGATGGGTGTGTGCGCACTGGCATGAGTTGCACAAATTTGTTGCCAGAGTGTTCGCTTTACATGCTCATTGCAGTGGCGTGTTTGCACATGCACCTTCAAAAGATTGCCTGACATATGCTGGTCAAGTGCACAGCTCTACTGTATAATTTTAAATAAACAAGGTTGCTGCTGCTGTCCACAAAAGTGAGTGAAAGACCTACCAGACTCCAAGAATACTTTCAGGCTGTTTTTTTAAGTAGCAGATACTGAAAACTGTATAGAGTTTGTATAAAGTGGCTGAAATGAAAGAGGAGCTCATTACTTTAACACCCTAATCAAAATAATCCCTAGGTGGGTTTTGGACATAAATTGAATAACCCCTCTTCTTTCTCTCTTTATCACAGGCTCCAACCAGCCACCACGCTTCCTCAACTACTTCTTTTCGACCTACCTGCTCATCTATGAAGACATGCCAGTCGGTGAGTCTCTGTGGAGCACCAGCATGCTACATTTGATGCATCTGTGTATCTCCAAAGAGCAGTACAGTAAAGCCGCCTTTGTGGTTTGCTTTGTCAGGTTGTTTACTGCACTGAAATGGTCCGTCCTCTCTACCTCTTGAATATAAACTGAGAAAGCGGGGAGAGGTGGGGGGGGGGGGGAGAAAATAAGTAAGGAGAGATGTCATAAAAGACAGTGACAGTGATAGCAGTGGATGTCCTCTATCAGGACGCCCGCATGTGTTTCTGTGTGAGCGGCGTGGTTGTTTGTCTGATGAGAAGGAAACTCCAGAGTCTGGTTGTCCAAGTGATTCCTTATAATACACTGTAGAGAAGAAAACCAGGATGCTTTGGTGTTGATGTCTGGATGAAAGGGTTTATCCAGATTTGATATCTCCATGTTATTACAAGCATGCTTATTTGTGTGTGTGTGTGTGTGCGTATCGCTGCTGATGGGGGCAGTTGGGGGTTAGGATGAAGGCCAGACACGGTTGAGTCCGATTCCTCCTGGATCTATTATTCCCCCTCTTATTTATTTTTTGTCTTTTTTTTTTTTTTCGGTCGCAGTGATTGACAGGGCAATTTGGAGATGTCTGGCTTTTCATCATCTCTGAGGGTGTCAGTGGCTTGGAATTAAAATCCTTTATATTGGATTGATTTTCTTGGAGTTTGTTTTTTTTTTTTTTTATCACCTGACCTTTACACTCTGCCGGTCTGTCAACACTCCTAGTCTGAGTCATGGAGTGTTTATCCACGTCTACACCCTGAGTTACTTTATGTGAGCGGTTACATGTGGCAGGCACAGACAACCTGTAATCTTTTTTTTCTGTCTTTTCCTTTTTTTACATTTTGCCTCGAGGTCACGGAAGTTCGAATACACCACAGAGCCTCCATCATCATCATCACTATTTGCCGTCGCCACTGCCGTCAGCATCATCTCCATCATCATCATCTTAGTTGCTTTTTTCACTGCAGCCAGGGAAGGTTACAATATCCCATCATGCCTACAGTAAATCATCATTATCGCGACCCCTAACACCATTGCCCTCATAGTTGCCTGGTTTGGTGTGTTTGTCCAACAGTACTAAGCGCTTTCTGGCAGAAGGCCACCTCCCCATTCAGTCAGCTTGTGTTCTAAGCAGTGAAGGGCATGGATGTGTTGGTGGTTGGTGTGGCTAATTTCCCTAACCACTCTGTCCAGGTTGCCCTCTGGCTATGAATCATTGTGTCCTCTCCTCAGGCGGCTGGGCTTCGGTCCAGCATCAGCTTCCACTGGTCCAGAGAGCTGTCAGTCATGTCCCTGGCTCAGCCTGTGATGGCTTCTTCAGCGGTGCGATTATTAGGGCGGGCTGAGTGATCGGACAGTGACAATTTGTCAAGATTATTGTTTATTAGCTCAGCAGATGTCCTCGTCTAGGAGGCCCTTCTATTCATGAACGGACACACAAGCGGCTGAGTGTGTGTGTGAATGTGAGTCTGTGTGTGTGTGGTGAAAAGGATCTTATGCTGTTCTCCTCTGCTCACATAACCCACGTTTCCTCACAAACGCAAGATTACTTATCACCACCAGCACATTGGCTTAATAGAGTAGCCCGGCAGCAATTTCAATGCTGACATCGCTCTTACTCTTGATTTGAATAAAGTGTAGATTGAAAATACATATTTTCTCATCTCAAGGTTCAGTGCAAAGATTGTGCAAAGAATAAAGAATTGTTAAATTAGGCTTTCAGGGCAGAATGGAGGCGTTTTAATCATATTTAAAACTTCATGAAATCCTCTATACTTCATTTGGCCATTATTTCACTACAAATTTGATGAACATAAATGAGCACCTGTCGGGCTGAGGCCGTGCCTCATGACTTTAGCCCGGTGATCAGGTTTCCACAGCCGCTCCAATTGGTCGCATTCAGTTACCATGGAGGTTTAGTCTCAAAGATGATGTAACGGCATAAGGTTGATGGGAGCAGGTTGTGTGAGGTGACACCAAGAGAACCAACTGACTGACACATGCACAATAGGAATTGATACTCTATTATAAAGATGAGCGACAGACTTTCCTCCACTGGAAGCGTTCTGAATACATGTGCACACACTCACCAACACTTTCTGGCCTTGTCTAGGCAGCAGATCAGTGACTTCAGCTCGTGGCCTCTGAGCCAGTAGCCGCGGCTCTGTACGGCAAGCAGGAGCACATGATTATTCATCAGACATGAGGGAACGCATCCAAACACCATGGATATTTGATCTGAGACTACACCCGCTGCTCTTCCCCTCTCACCAACGAGGGGTTTGGTTCAGGAACCGGCTGCCTGAAAGATGCAGCACGCATGTGTAGTGTAGAGGCATGTGTAACACAATGAGAGAGGGTCTTCATTCTGTGTGAACTCACACCTCTCACACGCCGTCCTTCACTCCTTTATCAGGCCTGTTCAGTTTTTATTGTCTTTCACGCAGGCAAACACAACACCCTCAGTTCAATACTGAACCCAAGGGGGGATCTTTATTCCCTACTGGTATGAATGATGCCCATGAAGCGTGATTAGGCTGCATTAACGGTTTATGCTGCAGAGATGCGGCGATGCCTCCGATGATTTATTTCAATATTTACAAGAGGAATATTTCAAATCCTCACCCAGCGTTCTGCATGTCTGCGCGCTCCCTACGTGCACGTGTATGTCCATTTAGGGCGAGCATGCATGCATGTGATTATGCCTCATGCGTTTTTGTCACATCCAGGCAGTGGGATCGTTCACTCTGAGGGGGGGCGGCTAAACAGAGGCGCTGATGTTTAAATGCAGTGGCAGATAACAGTGTGTGTTGTGTCAGGAAATGGGATGTGTAATTAGACTGAGAGAACACTTTGATTAAACGCTCTCATCTCCTAATCCACTTTGCCCTGATTCGGCAGATTAAGCTCTCTACTGAGTAATTAACTTGTGGAAAGAACACAACATTTGTTTGAAATAAGAAACTTCCGCACTGTGCTGGGATTGTGCGAGTAGTGTAGTGTAGTGTAGTGTAGTGTAGTGTAGTGTATGCCAAGAGAGCATGAGGCTCTGTCTGATTACGTTTCAAAGTCTGGCTTGGGCTAACATCATTAAAACACATGTTCATTTATGAGTTGGTGTACACAAATTCAAGTTATTGCGTACATTCAAATTCAATTCTTTTATACTAAGAAGCCTCTGGAGGCTCCTGGCAGCGTTCATTACAGCAGTGAATGAAGTAAATGAATAGAACAACCACCTCAGTAACTGTGACTCATTCATCCATCAACACAATTGTATCCTTTGTTCCAACAGAAAAAAAACAAAGAAGAAATAGACAAATTTGGCATCCAAAGCAGAATTCCTACCAGTTTCAGCAGTTTTTCAATATATATTTTCTTTTCTTGTATAACTCCAACAGGGAAACAGGGCTCTTCAGCCAAAGTCTTTATGTTTTAATGTTACGTTTTATGTTTTGATTTCTTCATCAAAGATGTAGAAATGTGGCTGTGTTCACCAGCACAATAACAGTTAAAAACTCTTAATAATACACTTAAATATCCAGATTCTGTGTGAACGACTTTGCTCTCCCATTCTTTCTCACTCGCTCTCCTCTGCTCCTTCACATGCTCCTGTTGCCACAGTAAATACCTTGCACTTTTAATTAGCTCCGTGGCATTCCTAATTCAATAATAATTAAGGAGCAGGAAGTTGCCCCGAGGAACGACTTATTAAAGCCTTCCCCTAAATGTGTTGATAATGTCTGTGTACTCTCCCCAGCCAAATCCCCACTGTCAGCCGCCGAGCGCGCTCTGCATTAACTATGGCTGGTCAACACTCCCTCCTCCAGACACTGTCTCTGTTTCTCTCTTCGCAGCAGTCTGAGTCAGTGTATCGACTGCTGGCTCCTGAATGCTGCTTTGTTTATAACCATTGCTGCTGTGGATTGATGGTGTTCCACTGTGAATATTTCTTGATCTTGATTCGGGCCGATGCTTCCTGATAGAGACGCTTTATCGTCTGAAGGCAGAATTGCCTCTAAAGCAGTACAGATACTTTTATGTCGTACATTATTCAGACTTTTCAAAGTTTCTAATGATTTGATATTTATCAACAAATTCTTAATTCCAACATTTATCCTTTACCCACAATGCAGTCACATATATTTAATCTAAGGATGACTCATCTTCCAAACAAACTAACAGAATCTAACAATTTGCATATTTAAGTCAGTAAAGTCAGTTGCTTTTTAACCCTCTTTTCTTTATAGTAAAGGTTGCCATTGCTCCCTAGTTTAACATATTTAAACATTTTGAGCAATCCTCAATTTAATAATGATATGCTATAAACTGTTAGCATTGCTGCAATGATGAAAAGGCCTTTGGAAGCATACGATACAGCGTTTTCATTGTTATGTCAAAGACTGCAGAAACTACATGAATACTGCTTTGTGGCTTAAGCTGTTCTCCTGCTCGAGAGGTTTTAGTGTTTGGAAATCCATATTTTATTCCCCACCATTAGTGACACTTGGCTGGTGATAAGGGCACTCAGCTCTGTCATGCCTACAGCTGATCAAATCATTGGCCAGGCCATTACCTGGTTGGAGAGAACGGCCTCCTTACCTGGCCGACTCCTCTGGTGCAAATCACAGACTGGCCGGCTGATTTACACAGCAGCGTGGAGAGCACTCATACATGTACGCATTCTTGCTCTTTCTTTGGCTCTGGGCTGCTAATATCAATGAGTCTGATAATACACCATGTTAAACTCCTTAAGATATACTTGATGGAAAATCAAACTGTGATATGGAAACTATTGTATGTCTACTGAGATGCAAAGTAAATGTGTCCTATTGTGCATTTTAACATTTGTAACACTTAAATGCAATGGTACTTATATGGGCAAGGTTAGAAAATATAATGAAAGCAACAAAAAAAGATGAACTACACATGAGTTAGTATCATAAAACACTGAAAACATGACTGTCACTCTACAAAAGATCTAAAATCAGGTTGAATGGAAAACTCAAGCTAATGGCAATGTAGTACTCAGATTTGACCAGTCAAGCAAAGTAAACGATATATATATAAAGTGATGGAGCTTCTCCCATCTCATCTCTGATGGTTAACCTCTTAAACTAAAAAAACTAATTATACTTCCCTATGCTTTGTTTTCTTTCAAATCAGGGAACACACACTAATACATTCTAATGAAGTCTGAATCCTAAATTTTGTTCTGTGACATTTTATAGATGTGTAATTTGCACTGAAAGATTCTTTTGCAGTTGACTTGAAGACATCCAGGAGTGTTTTGCCTGTCTTTGGCCTCTCCAAACAAGCCATCCAGATTTAGAGGAGGAACAGATGCAGGGATACACTGAGCGAGACACTTAAACATCAAGAGAGTTGAGCAGTGATCAAATGAAAGGGTAATCGGAGTGCTGTCAGAAGGAGGAGGGGGGCAGCTCCTCTGAGAGTTGGTTCAGTGTTTTGGGAATGTTGGCTGATATCCGAGCCTCTCTCTACTTGCAGGATACGGGCTCTACATATTTGTTACCGTCTGAGTGCGAGCGGGCCAGCGTGCAGGTCTGTTTATGCTCCTGCTTTCCTTCCTCATTTAGCCAAATTGGAATACGACGAGTGTGTGTGTGTCCTCTGCATCTCTGCCAAGCGCCGCTGTATCTGTCACCGTTTGAGAGCTTGAGTTGGCGGATGCGCCGTGTGCACGAGAGTAAGAGTGACTGTGTCGTAGTTTTATAAATCCTATCTACCAGCTGCAGAAGTGAAGTGTATTCCTCCCTGTTGCGGTCTAAACCGCATGATCTCAGCAGGAGATGAGTCCCAACATGTCCGGGAGATATTCTTAATGACTGGAAGTTTTTTCTCTCCACATGAAGAGGCCTCTCCTACCTCACTTTAGGAAGGGGACACACTTGATCTTCTTACTTCCTGTGACAGCTCTCTGCTGTCATTGTGCTGTTGCATTGACTTCCACAATGGCTTCCCAATAATGCCAGCACGCTGCCATCGGTGAGGGACCTCTGTTTTGGTTTAGTCAATCATCCCTTATCTTTCCCCCGTGGTGCCTTGCTCCCCCCTTCCTCCCCCAGGAAATAATGGGGTCCACGGTTCAGCGGTGTCTGCAAACACACCATCCATCATGACGCTGTGCTGCGCTATATTGTCTGCACTTACCCAGCTCGTGATGTGTTAGTGTTATTATAGCCCATCCAAACACTCACGGCACTCTGGCCCCTCATTGCAACATTGCCTCTGAGTTTCTGCAAATGCTAAGCATCCTGCTCATACATAATTTTAATTTCCCCACTTTTCCTGATCTTCTTTTTTTCCCACTAGCTATCTGATTTGCAGTCTTGCTTTTCTGCCAGTACTGCAGAAATCATTTGAACAAATATTTTTGTCCCTTGTAATTTTGTCCTGTTTAATTACATACAATTTTGGCAAATTATACACATTTCCAAAGCATCTTCACATGTTCTGGATGTTCTAGACAAATTGGGCAAAACAAGTCTGGTTGCTAAAAACTTTGATTTAATTTTTTTTCCTAATGTCAGTTGTGTACTTGCTTTAGGAAAAATTAATTCTGAAATAACGATGCTTAATAACTTGAGTTATCTTACATGGTACATGAGAGTAAGTAAAAGTAGACTTAAAAAGCCTCAAACGTCATTTCTGTGAACAATGACAGGAATGAACAATTTGGGAAGTTGCCAAATTGAGCTCGTGACTTAAGACATCACGACCAGGTGCAAACACACAAACAGCAAAATGTTGTTGTTTTTTTTAAGTGGCCAATAAAATACATGTAAAACACATTGGTGCAAAGCAAGGTATTCATCCAAACACAAATATTTTTATTTTGTTATATACTATATTTACTTATATACACATTGTCAAGAGGTGGCCAACACGTAAAGGTTTTATTTTTCCTTTTAACTACAGACTGTCTCCATGGGAGGATAAAATAAATGTATAATGTTGTATACTTCTTATGTAGTCTGTTTGAAAACTATTTTCATCCTTAGAACAGACTGGTAGTTCTGTTGTTTGTGATAGTCTCTCTGCTGAAGATAGTTTGGCCGGCTGCTGTCCTTTCAGCACCTCAGGAGATGAAAGGTGACGGCTGGGAGATCAGATTTGCCATGGGTTACTCGAATGGACACTTAAGTAGCGCGTACATGCTCCTGATGTGTCACTTCTGGTGTGAATTACAGGTAGGACAAAAAAGGGCATCGCACACGCTGACAACTCTAACCTCACATCTTTACATTTGACTGACTGATACAGTCAGTTCACTGTTTATTGTGCTCTTTATGGGTTTAGCTTTAAAAGATCACATGGAGGAAGTGATATATCAGTGCGGTCTTCAGTTTCAGCTGCATGGTCAGACGTCTTATGTAAGACACGTTTAGTATTTCTTCACAGACGCTATCTTAGACACTTCACACCGTGGCCATCTCTCTTTATCTCCTTTAAAAAGACATACTGCCTCTATGGTGTGCCCTCATCTATTCAAGTTTTCCTGTGTTATGACCAGACAGACAGTGAGAATACGGAGAGATGGAGACAAAGATGGGGGAAGAGTGTTGAATAGCTGCAGGCTTTGTGTGTGATATTTCTCTGGCTTGTAAAAGTTAATTGAAATTGTCTGTGGGAATGTGGCGAGACACCAGGTTGAGCAGCGCTGCCAAGGCGCACAGCACAGAGCTGACAGGCGTCACCGTGATGGCAGCAGCGGTTAGATTACCTGACCAGCCAAGGTGTGAGCTCTCACACACTGTCTTCAGTGTGTAGCATTTAGACACACTATCCTGTGTCACTGGGCAAGACACTTGACCATAATTGCTCTGGTTCTGTGTGTGTGTGTGTGTGTGTGTGTGTGT
>JBAJHX010000033.1:5951327-5980949 GCA_037176925.1 Amniataba percoides | reverse complement strand
GACCATGATTTAGCTCACTCTCAGGTAATAGTCAGCCCCAGTGAGGTCAGCAGCGGGCCAGTGTAGGAGGGAGTGTAGGGAGGGTGAAAGAGAGAGGCGAATAACAGAATAAGAACGGGATTAAAAACTAAGGTGAGCGGCGAAACTGGATGAAAAGAGCAAGACAGAAAGAAAAGGGGGAGAATTGGGCAGGCGTTACAAAGTGCCAGCGCTGATGGACGTTTTGGCATGTTGGCAGGAGCGGTGCGGTTTGGGGTGGATGCGTGTGTGTTTGGGGCGGGCGTTTGCTTTTGTGACAACGACAGGCCAGACTGGCTTAGCCGTCACTCCAGAAGCCTCAGTAGCACACAGCCACCTGTCCACTCCTATCAGCGCTGCCTGTGTCCCTCTGTCTGGCCTCCACAAGCAGGACGGAGCGTGACGAGAGGATGACAAAAGCGAAAGCGAGAGAGTTGGGGAACAGCAAGGCTGTGATGGGATGGAATAGAAAATAGCAAGAGCAAAGAGCTTTCCTGTGTGATCGGCGAGCGAACGGAGCTGCGTGTGAATTTGCAGTGACAGGTCTGCCTCTCCTCACCAATGCGTGGGATGACTGTCCACTAATGTCCTTCACTGTCCTCCAACTTTCGCAATGTGATTGGTTAGTCACAGCCTTGTCACTCAGTGTTTTCATCATTTCGCCATTTGGGCGCTTTAGAAAGCCAATCCTGGTCATCCAATCACGCGCCTCGTCCTCATCGGTTCAAATTCGACCGAGCTGAATCGCTCTCATTGTATGCGGAGCAAATGAATGATTCATATCTGGACAGCAGAGTCAACTTAAGATAGACTCCTGATAACCAAATGTACTGATGTATTTCAAGCCGTGCAAAACAGTTACCCTGCGTTATTTGCATAAGTGCCTAATCCTCTTACTTTATATGGATTGTTTTACTCTGCCTTTAAAATATACCTTTCCATAATGCATTCATAGTATAGTTTCTGATGACATACATCACTGTAGAAATCCCCTGGTGCCTCTTTTCTGCAGAAGAACAGAACAAAACAAAACAGCTTTGTTCTTTTCCCCACAAAGTTAAAACACAGTGAGGTTTCGTTTTTAAACTACAGGCACACAAACCATTTATTTTTAAGTCAATCTATGAGCTACAGCCAAATTTCCTTTGAAGACAGCCATGCACGCCAACAATATACCATCCCATATTCACACCCACAGTAACTTAAGCGCACTAAACCAAAGATTTGCTTTTCATTTGCTCCAAGATGCTTCAACTTAACACTTGTACCAGATGACCTTCAGGAAACATTTGTACATGCTCATATGATGACAGCAACGTGTGTGTGTGTCTTTGTTTTTCTACATGCATCAGTGTTTTTCAATGTGTTATTAATGTTTCTGAGTAAATGCAGTTTGTCTGCTTAAAAGCTGTGTACACACACACACACACACACACATTTAGGATGTGTGGTCTGGGAGGTGTGTATTTCTCTCAGGAATGGCTAAAGCAAAGGCAGAGGGTGTTCTCCTCCCATCCGTGACAGATTTAGTCATAAATCTGTTGGATTAATACACAGCCTCCCAAGGACTCTCGTGGTGTGTGTTGTTGAAACACAGGAGTCACTTAAAGCCAGACTCCAGGCACTATTTGTCTTCGGCTCTCTTCCCCATCACAGTTATTGATGTCACAAACACACACACACACACACACACACACACACACACACACACACACACACACACACACACACACACAAAGGAGAGAAGGCCAGTGAAAAATGGAGAATGGGTAAATGAGAGGAAAATGAGATAGAATTTTCTAAATGTCTTGTTTCAAAGGAGCTATTAAAATTTACGGATGCTTGTGTGATAAATTAGCTTTTCCCAACGAACAAATATAACCTCTCTTGAAGAACTCCAGTTGTAATTCATACCAATTATTTAATAAGTAAATTGTACTCATCTGCAGCAGTTGCATCACTTTGAGAATGTGTTGCATTTGTTTATTCATGGCACAAAGGCTTGCAAACACAATCAGTGAGCTTTTTCTTTCCATCTTTTTTTTTTTATTGCTAGCTGTCTAATTGACCTCCCTGGGGAAAAGACTTTACTGTCACTCTCCATGGCTGTCTTCATCCTACAGGGAAATAAACTATCTGCATGCATCCTCTTTTTCGTTATTAAAGATGCCCCCTGAACACATACAGCTCTCTTTGTATGGAAATAGAGGTCCAAGCACTCACTTTCTGGCCACTGCAATATTGTCATTCCAGGTATATCTGCTTAGTTTATTTCCACATCCAACTGGCTTCCCAGGAGGAGCCTGAGTCCCTCGACATTAACGCAGCACACAGCACCGTGGGCAGAGAAAGCGGTGATGAGTTAATTTTCAACTAATTTCCATCTTATTTCTGAAGAGAAAGAAGAGAGTTTAATTTATCGTGTGTTTGACTGGAGGTGAGGGTGCAAGTTAATGCATGTGCCCCTGAGAGGTCTCTTTAAAAAGATGAGCCTAAAACAGCTGCTTCAATCCCCCTGATGGTATCCGACTTATAAAATACCCGTGTTTCATGAGACTGACTGAAACAGTTTTGGTCATGCACTGGTGTGAGGCACATTCTGCCTGATCAACACAAATATGCAGCATACACTTCACCTCTCCCCTGATTTGTTAATTGCACTCTAAAGTTCACGCCCACTTTGTAACAGTTAAAGTTAAATGCAGCGTTCATATTGTGGTGTCTGCATCGTAATGCCCAGCCATATTCCATTTTCTCATTTTAACAAAAATTAAGTGGTATTTCTACATGAATGTGCCTCAGTTTATGACTTTATGCGGGTCTTTCAGTGGAAGGATTCTAACAGACACACACTTCCTGCAAGAAGCAGATCTATTTTGTTGCAATGGCACAGTCATTTAGCAGGATGTGTTTTTGCATGACCCCTCTTTAGCTCTTTCCCCGTTACTCCAGACCTGATGGATCTCAGGCTGAAAAGTATAGACTGTAGCTTAGAGTCACAGTCTCATAATCACATCTCATCTGTGTGACAGATGTGAAGGCTTTCTATTACGGCTTCTCTCTACAAAGTATACTGTTCAATCTCTCTTCACTTGGTAATCCATACAGTGACAAATGCAGCACAATGAAGTAGGGAACGAAATACAGACGCTGCTCTGAGTGAGCTCACCCTGCCAGTTCCTTGAAGACAGCATTTGCCTGTGTGAATTTTTGATGGGAGTGATTGATGCGAGGCAGCGTGGCTTCAACTTGGTGTTGCTGATGTGTTTGAAGGCTCTCTTTGTCAGTGGATGGACAGTGTGGTAACATGAGTGGCATCGCACTGACTCATCAGCCTACTGATTGCATGACTTCAACCCCGAGGCTCGCTGGGCTCTGCCTCAAGACAATTCATCAACAATTTATACAAAGCAGGTAAAGTTCACCATTCTCTCTGCGCTGTCCTCTGCAGTCAGTCAGCTCTTGTTTTTGAGGCGGTTTCATCTTTTCTTTTGTTTGCCACCGCTCTGGTAGATATCATGCTGAACACTGCCCGTGCACCCATTGAGCTTCTGTGCACCATAAAACTCAACGCCGTGATTCACAGCATGTCTGAAATTGCAGGCCTGACAGTGCCTGTCCCACTGAATCAGCGCTCAGATGAACGAGAGGTCTAGAGATGTCACCAACATAATAAACAGGGCTTTTGCCTATAGCCCCTTTTCTTTCTCAAGCCTGAGGCCCCAGGGCAGGACTCAGTCTAGTCCCCGTCTTACACGCGCGACTCCTATTGATCCAGCAGGGATTGATGTCCTCCAATGGCTGATTTAGCGCCCCCACCGGCCCCCTTTCCTAAAAGGTTGGGCTGAGGGAAGCATGCGGCGGCTGCTGCTTTGTATAGGTTAGCAAGTCTTCCTACTTTTCTTCTTCTCCTCCTCCTCACTTTTAGCATCCTGCCTCTCCAGGCTTTGTCATTTTCTGTGCTTTATGGCTGTGCATTTTTTCAGCCCTGCCACAGTGAAGCAACGATGCTTTGTCTTAATGCACAAGCCCTTCTCTAACTTTGGGAGAAGTAATATTATTTGTGAAGTGTATTTGTTACTTTCTGCAACAAATCTCACTGCCCTGCAATTTCATTTTTTTTTTTTTTTTAACTGCCATTTTGCTATGCATCTTTTTATTGGGCAAGTTTCATGCTTTTGGCTCAACCATTTTCCGCTCACCACCTCCGAACCATTTAAACCTAAATGTTTTCAATATTTTCTTAAAGTGTTGCCTGAAGTAACTTTAAAGTTTTAATAAACCATGGATATATTCTATAAGTAAGTACATCATTTTGAAAATACATTCACCTGCACTTAATTTAATTAGAAGTATTGGCTGTTTTGGGGATCAAGGTACATCTAGAGTTTAGAAAGTGAAGTAAAACACAAATCTCCCAGGTCATTATGCGAGGCGAGTGCTCTGGTCCGGTCATCAGATGTCTTTCATTCACCTTGGTTTTGCTCGCCTTTGGTTGCCATGGGCTTGACCTCACCGTCTGAATACAGAAGGAAAATTGGGGATTCAGTGTTTGAGTTTTGCGGCGAGAGTAAGAGGTTTGGGGGACAATGGGGGAGAGAAAGGTGAGGCAGAGAGATGAGTCCTCCAGCCCATCGCTCTTGTCATGAGAGCAGTGTTGCAGAGTAGAGGAGAAGGGGAGTGGCAATGTTAATGTGCACTGTATCATTCATAACAGTAATACTGGCATCACTTGCTGCTAAATAGCATCATTTGTCAGGGAAAGGGCTTGGTGCCACGGTGTTACAGATAAGCACTAGAGGGATACCTATGCTATACACACACACACACTTCACACACACATATTGTATCTTACACAATGCTTGTGAGGAATGTTTGCTATTACAGCAATGCTCCAACCACTTTCTGCCCTCTCCTTTATTCAAATCCTAAGCCCTCAAAACTAAGATTTACCTTAATAATCAAATCCTAGCTTTAATTGTAGAATTCAATTAAGCCTTAACACCAAATAAATCCCAGTAAGAGGTTACAGCGTGTTGGATTTACTTCTTCCTCTTAATCTGAGCAGGGACTCCAACCCGCGTGCTTAAAGGGTTGCTCTTTGTTCGTCTCTTTTTTTCCGGAGCGGGAGTTAATCTTCCACAAGACTGTGGCTCTCATACATAGTCTTAGTCTCAAATGATTTGTTATCACTCATTTGTTATCCTTCACTCGAGTGGATGTCGACCCACATGGAGCAGACAATTCCTCCACAGTCGAGAGGGCTGGAAGTCGGAGGGGGAAAAAAAACGTTATTATTGATGACTATGAGGTAAAATGCTTAATTTGCACCGTCTTCAACCAAATTATAAGTCATATTGAAAGCAGCTGAATTTGCATAAATCTCATTAGACGCAATGAGAGGGGTTCATAAATCGTTATATTAATTAGTCATTTTTGCCACCCTTTCATAGGAAAATGGGGTGTATTAATAAAACGAGAGGGGTGTGTGATTGTGAAGCCTAATTGGTCGTTGTGTTAAGCATTTTGGTGCGCAATTGACAGGCTTGATTTAGTTTGGCTTCACCTCTATTGTCTGACCGGGTACCTGCAGGGGAGGGAGAGGAGATGAGATGGAGGAGGAGGTGTGTGCGCTCATTGCATGTGTGTACGATCTGTGTATTTTCCCACCCATGCAACTGTATTCATTATTCTCTTATTATCTATGTAGGGTGAAAGGTGGCACTGACTCCTTTCCCAGCTTGCATTGTGTGAGGTCAGCGTCATAAGGGAAATACCAGGAATAAAATATGTTGTTAATGTGATTTTTTTTGTTCATATGAAAAATTAAAGAAAAAATTGTTAGCATTGGTGTCGGGGCAAGTGAATTTAAACACTATAGTTAATAGTTAATAACGTTTTGAGCCAAAGGATTGCACTTCAGTAACCATGGACAGCGTCTATAATCCCAAGTTTAGGGCTCAGGAATGAATGCAGGTCAATGCAGCGTCCTCACATCTACAGGTTATCTATGCTGCCATTTCCTTGTAAATGTGTGCCTATATTTGAGCTGTATGTATGTTTTTTTGTGCTCTGTGGATAGAACGGGAAAATGTTACCTATTAATAACTGCTGGAGTCCATTTTGTGAGACTGATACCGGCGTACCCTCCCTCCTCAGCCCATTACGATATCCTGCCCAAGCAGTTTAATCCCAGACAGGAATGAGCCTCGTCCCTCTGGGTCGAGGGGGCTCGATGCTGTCGTCCATACACCTCCTAACCTCAGCTTTGCCCCCTTTGACACATCTGTCCTGCGTGGTGGATTAGCCAGCCTGATGATGCTCCACCTCTGGGTTTGATTAGCCGGCCTGTCTCAGCTCTAGTGTCTGTGATGAATGAAGCCTCTGAACCTCTGCCGCTCCAATTAAAAAGCCTTTGCTCCTTTAACCTGTATGTGTATTGTTATGCCATCTTTGTGATATTTGCATTAAAATGCAGCTTGCTATACCCACACGTATATCTTTTTTGTAGGATCTAAAACAGGTCAACTTGTTTTAATCCCCTTTTTCACTGAATGAGTAATTAAGATATTTTAATATGAACAGAGGCTAAAAGTACTGTTGCAAGAATCTGACATTTTCTTCATGTCAAACACATTGAGATAAGAAATACAATGTAATACTGTAACATATCCTTTCATATCTTAGCGTCATAGGGAAGGGAATATACAAAATTGGTATTGTCAGTGGTTGTGTAAGATCTTCAAGGCTATTGCTCTTGAAATTAATAAATACAAGGTCACATAAGCAATCACAAATCTTGTTGGACACCCTGGCCTTTGACCCTATGGGACCTCTGACCTTTCACTCTCTGTCTGACAGGTTCTTCAGTGGCCCAGCTGAAGGCGGTTGATCCCGAGGGAGAGCCCCTCATATATGGCGTTTCAGGAGAGGAAGCCATGAGGTACTTTTCTGTGAACAAAGACACCGGTGTGGTGTGGCTTCGACAGCAGCTCGACCGTGA
The DNA here is from genome assembly GCA_037176925.1 of Amniataba percoides. Classification (NCBI taxonomy): domain Eukaryota; kingdom Metazoa; phylum Chordata; class Actinopteri; order Centrarchiformes; family Terapontidae; genus Amniataba; species Amniataba percoides. The sequence continues at coordinate 5,973,928 of JBAJHX010000033.1, read as the reverse complement.
GGTACAAACACTGAGCAAACACACACACGCACCTACTGCAGCACACACACACACATTACCAACGCAAATGCACCATATCCACGAAAAGTCACTCAGGACAATTTTGAAAATAGGAGATGGAATGTAAATTATCAAATGATGAAAGAGCAGTGAAAAGTGCAATACTCTGAGGGGATGAAGAAGAAAAGGTTTTGAGTTCAGAGTGTCATTTCTTTGTCTTGATATGCTTTTCTGTACCACTCTTTCACGCTACACATCCACGGCCAAATTTATGCTGACGTCCATTTCTGTCTCCACCAGACCAAGTCAGAGATGCAGGTCGTATTCTACGTGAGTGACATTCAAGAGGTAAGAGACAGATTTGCACTGTGATCGCAGTTATGACACTCCCCCCACCCCGTCACGCGCTGACACCTGGATGTAGCCTGACCACATGTCACACGGAGACCTTCTCTCTCAATCCGTCTCCCTTTCAGTCTCTCGCTTTCAGTCTCACCCTTATTTCTCTCTTTCTCACACGTAATCATTCTGACACCTGTCTCACTCAACACAGTTTAGTTTCTGAAAAATACTGACGTTCAACCTACTCTCCCCTGCGGGTAATCTATCACATACTTGTCCTGTTTTCTTTCACTCTGAATCTTGGCGTGGCATGGATAATACACATTTTCAGTGACTACAGCTCAAGTAATGTGTGGAGGTGGCTTTGGAACAGTTTCATCAAGGTGTTTCCTCCCTCAGGTGGTCAAAGACACAGTAAACATCCAGATTGGAGACGTGAATGATAATGCGCCAATTTTCCATGGGCAGCCTTACACAGTCCATATTCCAGAGGTAAGGCTGAAAGAAAGTATTTTAATTTATTTACCTATTACATCCAAGCGATTAGTGCAATAAGGTGTGAGTTAGAGGCTGTGATGCATTTTTAAAAAACAGACTCAACCTTTTCCTGCAGAATTTAATTAAATGAAAATGTATTTAGGAAAATGTATGAAGGTCATTTTGTCATCCAATAACAGTTTCCTCACAAATATCTACAACAAGGGGCCAAGAAAGGTTTTCTACTGAAATTTAAATAAAACTGAGACAGTGGTACCTGCGTGGTGGCTACATCCAACTTACAGTGATCATCAACTATTCATAGTGCTTTTGGGTCTCTGCTGCCCTGGAAATAGGAGCATTTTGCAGTACCTGTGATCTTCTGTCGATTTGAGAAGTTGTCCTCCAGCTCATGTTTAGAGAATGTGCACAGTCTCCTTTATAGGGAAGAAAAACACTCACTGCAGTGGAGACCTCAATCTCTTTTCTCCTCTCCGTTTCTCTCGCTTCTCTGTCCTCTCTCTCTAAATCTGCTACCTCCCTCCTCAGCTCTCACTTCTTTCCATCTTTCTCTCTCCTCTTTGCCCTCTCCCTCATCTAATCCTTGATAGAAGTAATTGCCAGAGTGGAGTGGAGGACTTCAAACAGGGGCTGAAATCCACACACACAAACACACACACACATCCACATATCTTGTTGTGTTGATATTGAGCACATACCCCTTTTCTGAGTCTTCACCAAATCTTCAAAGCCTCTGGCTTTTTCTCTCCCCAATCCATAAAGTCAGGCAAATAAATGGGAGAAAGAGGGACTGTTTAGACGAAGCTGTTTAGACCACCCACCAGGGAAGGTTCTCTCAGGCCAATGCAACCACTGCTCAGTTGTGTGGGACTCACTTATAGTTCACATACAGACTTTCCAGGCTCTGAAAACAATAGGCTTCAGTTTAGCCTCCAGAAAGCCATTAAACAAAGCTGTGTTTGACCCTCAGTCACACACATATTTTAGTTCCCTTGCATCACTCAATGAATTACTGCTTATGTCAGTCTTGCCCTCCTGGTGCTTCCAGAATTTAAGCTTTTTATTTGAGGCAGTGGGATGTGGTAATAGATCAGATTCCTTAAAATGCTCGACACAGCAGTGAGTCTGTTCACCGACATTTCTTTACTTTGAAAGTAGTTGTAGTCTGTAACAATGACACACACTTGGTCAGAATAAAAAAATCAAACCCCTGTGTGTGTCAACACTGAGAATAATGCAAGTGGATTTCATCACGTCTCAGCGAACGTGTTTCTTTGTGAGCCTTGCTTGATAAATGAGACACAGCAAAGTCATTCATGTTTTTATGTGTGGAGCAATAACGGTGCACACAGACAGCCCTGCACTGAAGCCTTCCACCATTTCCACCTGTGGAAGTTTTGGGAACCGTGTTCACCCGGGAGTCAGTTTCTTGCTCATTTCACCCTGTTTCCCCTTCCCCTGCCCTTTTCCTCGCCTTATCTTGTTTTCCCCTAACTTTCGTCACCTGCATTTTTATGGCCTCATTTCCTCTGTGACCCTCTCACCTGTGGCGGGCAAAGCAAACATGCTGCGACATCACTCCATCATGCTGTCACTCACCGGGTACGGCAGAGTAACTGAGGGTTAGACCATCAGCACAACTAGATAGTCCTGCTGAACTTTAGTACACAGAGAGAAAAGATGGTGACGGCTAGGAAGGATGACAGAGTAGTTAAAGTACAACGGGGGCGACGGCAGAAAGACAAAGGATTCAGATGATGAGATTTAACACAGGCAAAGAGACGCGGGCTGCCAGAAGCCAAAGGAAAACAACAGAGAGGGCTTCAGGACGGTGAAACAGAAGAACAGTTGAGTGAGGGGGCACATTTAGGTGGACCTGACGCAGCTCCGCATTTGAAGCAGATGAAGCAATGTGAGCGGCAAGGTGAGCAGTGCAGCAGGGAGAGTGAGGGAGAGAGAGTGTGTGTGTGCGTAAATGTCGTTTTAATTTGTAGAGCCATAAAGAGGGTGAAGGGGAGCAGGTGGGCTGCTAGCATTCCCTCTGTCAGTGCTAATGAGCCGGCCAGATTTACAGCATCCACACACACACACACTCACACACATCCAGCAGCAGAGACTGGATAGAAGGAACACCGACTATCACCAGAAATAATGTTTTGATAGAACAGCAGATGGGCCACCACCCAAATCCATTATTGGATGAGATGATGGAGCGAGCCCGCAACATACTGAGAAGTGTTTTTCACATTCCCTAAGCGCGACAGGTAGTCCTCTATAGCAAGCCCACTATTGACAAGCTCAAAATGTTTTGCCAAGTGTGCGTCTATGGAGCACAGAGCTGCCGTGTGAGCAATTGCGGGGCCGTGGCTAAAAGAACAACCTCCTGCTCCCCATAAGAAACCCTCCCACACACCTCCCCAAGCTGCCTGACCCTCACCCCCCTCACCCACCCCCACTGGGAGTCGGTCTCTCTGTCAGGGTCACTGTGATAATATCAAATGCCAACACTAACCACTTCTCTAGCTGTGCCCAGTGTGTGCCATCTCCTGCGGTTCCAGAAGCTGCCTGAGCCCAAACACCGTTTTCTCTTGTTCCTTCTGTCACTTGTACTCTTCTGCTTTTCTTCCTCTGCAGACTTTTCCGCCTTAAACGCCCGTTTCTCAGACGCTCTTCTGCCTCACTCGCATAAATATGCACAAAACACATTTACATCACATGTATTTATTCATACTTTATGTTAGTATTTCCCATGACCTTAGCGAGGATGACTTTGTTTAAAGTTTTGTTGTCGTATTTCTTTTTTTTTTGGTTGAGCCCCTCCACTTAGACATTTTTCAGAATTTAAATAGCATCTCTTTTCCATCCTCTTGCCAATACTCATATTCATCCCTCCCCACAGCACAGTGGAATCCTGCCTCCGATAACGCAGCAATGATGCACACAAGATTGTATAGCTGACTTCAGACGAGCACTGTAACGTGGCACATAGATGGATTAAATGTATTGGCGAGCCGGCAGACAGGCAAGGGGCTCCAGGTGATAGATATCCAAACGTTTATCTGTTTACTGTCTCTCAGGTATGTCAGGCAGGTGAGCAAATCCCTCCTCAGCCCCTATTTTCTATCAGCCATATCTCAATGTCCCTCTCTAACCTACAGTAAGCTCTGATGAACTACGGCTGATGTTGTAGAACAGGGCGGCCCAAGGTGGAAGCCCCTCAGGTGAAAGTCAGACATCTAAAGGTCTGATAAATGAGTTTGCATGTTTGGTTTGTCTTTTAAGAGGATTTCTCAATCAGCGACCCAAGGTGATTTGTTCCGAAAGCAATTATAACCAATTATCTGTTTATGAGATTTTTGATTAATGACTGACTTTTATCGGCTGGCTAATTGTCTGTTTTTTAAGCTGTATTTTAACCGTTGCTCCAAAGCAGAATATAAACAGAAAAGAGAAGAAATCAAACCAACGTCCTTTCAGCCCCCCCTCCAACTTTTGGCCACAACTTCCCCCAAACAATTTTTAGTTAACAGAATTTTGAGCACTAAACACACAAACACACACACACAAATGCACTCATATTTTAGATAAAATTGGCAGAGGGTGTTTGAGAGCTCCTATTACGCCTGTGAATGAGCTGTTTAGTGCTTGATGTGGGCTCTGGCAGCAAAACAGAGGCACCTGCTATTTGATGTGCCCTCTGTCGCTGTCAGGTAGAACATGGATGAATCTGTTACATCCCTTTCTTCTTTGCCTTTGTTCACTTCTGAAAGCTGAAATCCAATGCCTAATCTTTAATCGCCTTCTGCCCCTAAATCTCAGCAGGTTACAGCATCCAAAGGTAATTTGTTTACCAGCTTTTAAACAAATATTTCAACTCCAAAGTATCGGCTATGCAGTATTTGGATGACTAATATCTCTGCAGTCGCGAGGGTCTCTGGGAACTTAAAAGTGTTATTTTTAGTGGAAAAGATTTATTTTGAAATTGCGGTCATAAAATATTTGTCACTTAACTTCTGCGTGGTCCTCCCGCATATATAGGATGCACACAAGCAAACAAACCTGCACCCCCTTTATGAAACGCAACACACACAAACACATCCGCTGCCTCCTAGAAGTTGGATTTAGCCCATAATGATTTCAGTATCATCGCTCCTGGTCTCTCCTGTAGTGTAATTGAATCTAGTGGTTACCGAGCTGAGTGGTGGCTGGTTGACAGGCGCGGGCCTCAAAGAGAATTCTGCCTGACACTAAGACCCTGAGCCCCATGTGGAGGGATGGAGGGATTTAGGGAGAAAGAGGGGAAAAAAATGGATAAAGTGAGAAGGTTAAATGGGAAGCAGTCAATATTTTACTCACCTCAGGCTCCATTTATAACTTTCTCCTACATAGATTTGGTGCTTAGGACCCAATTCTGAGCAAAAGTTATGGTTTCTATACAAAAAAGAAAAAAAAGTGTTCTTGAAGAATCTGCCGCAGACACATTTTTCTCCAGTTTTTGATTGCATATCAGAAACTCTTGTTACATTTAATGATGAAATTATAAATACAGTGAAAAACAAGTGTTTTTTTTTAGAAAGTGTTAGAACAATAAATTGCTGGTAGTTCTGTTGATTATAGTTTTTTTTTTTTCCACATCTTTCTCCATCTGTCCATATGATTATCTGACAGCACTGATTAGACCATACCGCACATGATCATCCTCTTCAAATTAATCTAGCACCTCTATTTTTTATACGATGCAAATACAGTGCATATGGCCAGTTTATCCACTGGCCCGGGATGTTTTACCAGCTGTTTGCTCACATATTTCATGCAGAAAGAGTCCCCTAATTTCACTTTCTGCATTTCACTGATGAGGTTTGCTTTATGTGTGTGCAATGCTCCATCTGCAGATATCCACTTTATGGAAGTCTGCGTTCATGTGTGGATAGCACATCTTTGAAGGAGCGAGTGCAGTCAGTCACTCCATGAACAGTGATTCATTTGCAGACTGAGCCTTTCAGGGCAAATGGTCGCTTAAGTGAGTTGTCAGAGAGGATGTCGTGCCTGTAGAACAATTTTTCCGTGCATCCTTTCCAGTCCAGGGGTTAATGCAACAAATACTGCCTGGGCATCACATACGCTGCCACTCGTGAAGGTAAATCACCTCCTCTTCCTCCCTTTATCTTTCTGTCATTTACTTTATCCCGCTGAGCATGAAGAGCACCTTGATTTGCGTGCTATGCAGAGACGGGCGCAGATTTGTCTGTCAACAAAAAAAAAGAAAAAAAAAAAAAGAGGGAAGGCATGGTGTTTGTGAGTGACCATAGAAAAGTGTGTTTCTGAGAGAGGGGGAGAGAGAAGTAAGGGAAGTAAGGTGCGAGCACACGAGGAAAGACTGAGCGAGAGGGGCAAGATTGAAGGGAGAGAGAGAACGGCTTGCACTCCCAAAAGCCATTAAAGTTTGATTCACCCACTCCTCACTCTTTGAATAAATCAACCTGTCGTTCTCTCTCCCCCTTTTCTTTCAAGTGTGTGGGTCCCACCCCTCCATCCCCACCCCCACCCTGCCTTTGGCGCTCTCCTTCCTTCTAACACTCACTTGGCAGAATTGTGAATTCTGACAAGGTTTCGCTAACATGGAAGACAGTTGTGCATCTTGTCAGTGCCTCCATATTTTGCAGCTGCTTGTGTGTTTGCGTTTATGTTTATGTGCGTGTGGAAGGGGAAAGGAAGACAGCGTGTTGGCGCTCGTGGCTTTTTGCGCCGTATGATTGCGTGGTTATGGGAACAATACTCTGCTGAAAGCTTGAAAGAAATTAAAGTGTGAGGGGAGAAAAAAAAGAAAGAAATCAGCTACAAGTTGTGCCTTCAACCACACCAGGGCTCCATTTGGCATTATGCAAATTCCTCGATGATTCTTTCCCCTCTTTCTTATTCTGTGCCTCAATATGCACCTCCCTCCCCATTCGTCTGTTTTCCCCCTCACTGTTACTCCGACCGTGGCTAGATTTTCCTTTAATAGAGCTTTATAGCCTTTGCAATTTGCTCAAATCTGTTTTGGCTGTCACTTCCACAATTGAGGTGGTAGGGAGAGAAGCCTTAAAGAAAAATGATGCATCACTGAGAAGCACAGAAGGAAGGTGAAGAGAAAAGAAACAGCTGCTACCTACAGTTTCACCTGTTTCATGTCGGTATTTCTACGTTTGTGCCACGCAGTATAATAACATTGTATTATGCTTCATTATGTTATTTAACTGAGACATACTCACACAAAAGCTTGCTGTAGAATAAACGATTAAGTTGACATTACCTTGTACTCACTTCTAAAAAAAGCATAAGTGAATCAGATTCTTGGTCAAAAGTCATTGTTAATGTTAAAATGATTTTTTTGTCACTGCTTTTAATGTTCAATTTACACTTCAGATCCGAGGTCTAACAGAGCTATGTTGCAGCAGGAATACGTGACAACCACAACAAACACTTCTCAAACTAATTAAGGTGAAAAACAGATGTTTAAGCTCCAACTTACAGCACATCTTTGTCATGTCGCTGCTGTCATTCTTCTCAGTCTGATGTTGTCTAATAGTGTCTGGTTTGCCACTTCCTCTGGTGGAGCACACCAGCATTCTTGCGCCACCAGCTGAGAGGACCGAGGTGATATTTTAATTTTTGTCGGCCTGCGTATTGATATGTTCCCTGGAAGCCATCACAACCCCTGGCAGCTTTTCTGAACTTGTCTTTTGTGCCACCTCAGGGCCATATAAATACAATAAATACACAAAAATCAAAACTGAATGGCCAGATGATTACAATGTTTTTTTGAAGTGGTTTAACTGTTTGCACTTTGGAAACTTTCTGTAGACCTGAGCCCAAAATGTCAGCTCTGCATAAGATGCATATTTCAGCGCTTCATTTCATATTGAACGAGATTCACTCTGCACATTTACGCTCCTCTGGGGCTGAACCAGCCGTTTTAATAGCAGGACCATCAAATTTTACATTTGGATTTCACTAGTGTTAAAACTAGAGAAATACCTTTTGTCATAAATTTACTCTTTACTCTGTGGTCCAGCACTATTGTGGCTGCAAGCAGGGTTTTAAACTCTCAGTGGGATTTATTTTCTCACTGAATGTTTGAATAGACTGTCACTGTAAGGACAGCAGACTTGATTTTTTCTACCTTCCTGAAGAAGAAGCAGACAATGATATTTTTTTTCTTTTGACAGCATCATGACATTGGATGATAGATGTATTTTTCAGATGTAAATTTCACAGCAATATGTTGTGCTTTGTGTCTCTTCTGTTGATTAACATGGTTGCGTTTCTGCTACCACTGAATTTAGTGTGCTTGTATTCTATCTATCTTAACTCCCTATCTTAATATGGCAGTGTTCAGAGCAAGTTTGATTCTTATGCTTACAGCGAGAAAGATTCATTATCCAAATTCAAAATAAAGTGAAAGATCCTGAAGCTCCTTGGTTGTAATGAACAAGGAATACAGTACAGTATGTGTGGTAGCCTCTTCTTTCAGCCAGCTGTATATCAGTGTATAATTGTGTTTTCAGTTGCAGGTGCTTGGTCGGTTTTTTAACTACATCCAATTGTAAAGCCAATTCAAGGATAAATGGTTTAGATATTCTTTGGTGAGACGTGGATTGTGGTTTTGTGTCAAAAAGAGAAGTCAATATTGGCAGGTTTTTTTCTTGTGTAAGTAAAGTTTGGTTTCCCCATAGTAAACGTCAGCAAACGTCACAAAGGTCCCTCCTCATCCCAGTCAAACCCCCTTTTCCTTCTGTCTACCTCCTTCTCGGCTCCCCCTTCTGCGGTGTCCCCACCACCAATGCTTTGATGTCTAATTGAGCTGTGAGCTGAACCACTCCTCTCCCCCTTTCTTGCACTCTTTCGTCTATGCCCCCCCAGGACCCAGCTTATGAAAAAAGGTAGGTTAAAATCAGAGGGGAGAAAAAGAAAGCAAGTGAGGGGAGGAAACTAAATTGAGACATTGCTTATAAGAGATTTTTTGCAGGAGAAAGGATTGTAATACAGCTACTTTATGAGGAAAGTGTTAAGCAGCCACTACAAACCTTAGGCGTCGCCACAAATGAATCAATAAAATGCTGTTATAAAATGTTGTTGCATGAGCAAAGGGAATTGAGACAGTCCAAGACACAGACAGCCCCCGACACTCCTCTTGTTGAGAGCTCCAGAATTGGTGTCATGTCTCATCAAGGAGATGTAATTTAATTTGACAATGTCACATTCTACTAATTGAGATAAAGGGAGAGATGAAAGGGGAATAAAATGATGGTGAATAGCAGGTTGCATTTGTTAGCTTTGTTGTAGGAAGTGCCATTTGCCATGGAATCATCACTTTATATGGGAGATGATTATACACATTGCCACTCTGCATTAGAGTCACAGTGCTGCCAGTGTTGTTCCTAGGTCTATTATCATACCATATGCAACCAGTCTAAATCTTGTAAACCTCTGCTACATTTTGCTGTAATAAACTGAAGTGTTTTTGTCTTTTCTCGTCCATCTCCTTCCTACATGCAGTAAGTTGCTTGCTTATCTCTCTGTCCCCACTTTTCTCTGCTGCAGAGCTACATGAAGTGATTGCAAACGGACCCCAGGAGTGAGGCGGGTACCTCTGTACAGGCTCCCCGTCTGTTCACATCCATTTGTCTCTCTGTATTTGACTCTCACATTTAATCCAGACCAGTTCAGGTCTGTTCTATTCGGTAATCAACAGGGTGATTTTCTTACTCTTTTCCATATTCATGAGAAATGCTCTAGAAAACATGCTGTGGTCCTGGTGGTGAAGTTATGTAATGTAACTACCCCACAGAAACGTCAGTTAAAAGCTGCACTATATCTCAATTCACACATATACAGACAAACAGATGGGGTGAATCTCTCTCTCTTTGCCTTTGCTGTACCTTTACAGATAGATGTTAGTTCACAGTAGATTCATCACTTAAGAGACTGGCATCAATCATTTAGACAGAACTGTACAGCTGAAACTAATGATATGATTAGTATTTTGCATTGGTAATAGCTTTAGTATTTGACTTGCTTTTGACATTATGTCATTAACAGAAACATTTCAGTCTATTCTGCCTCCACTTCAGCACAGTACAGGGGAGGAAAATGTCTCAAAGTCGCTTGGGCAACACGGACAGATACGCTTTACTGGCACAGGGAAATGTTTTCTATCAGCTGAGATAATAATATTGACTCTCTGACCAGAACAGATGGTGAGTGAAGACTTAAATGCTGTAAAGCAATACCTCCTGAAGAGTAGATTCAAACATTTTTGGCAGATTGTTGTGATTGGCTTGAAATTAGAATTTTTTTATTCTAATTGCTCATAATTTCTACCAGGCTGATCTGTCTGCCTATCACCTCTCTCGCTCCTTATTTTTCTATCTCACGCGTCCAGTTATTGAAAATAAAAAGCCTGCATACTAATATCTCAGTGTTCCATGTTCTTTTGCCCATCAAACCGCCCCAGCTCCTATTAGAGTTCCTTAGCTGGTGAGCAGATGGAGGCATTTTAATGCTCTGGTTGTGTGAGCCCTGCCGAAAGCCAGGTAGGAATGATGAGTTTAACCACACACACACTCTCTCACACACACACTGTCCTTTTTCTTTGGATGTAACCACTGGTATCTTTCAAGCAGTGGAATAATGCATGGGAAATTATAGACACCTAGGGTCATAGTGCAGGAGAAAGGCAGCCTGGATATATGTACTCAGATGTGTCTGCAATTGCTTGAATTATGCATTGGATGATGTATAGTCCTACTTGTGTCTCACCGTGTGTGTCTACAGAGAGACACCTGAGATATTAAGACTCATGGAAGTAGAGCCCCATCTGGCCTCACGATACCCCTTGCCCGAGGATACAAATAGAAAAAGATGTTGATATAGTAGAGTGCAGGGTACCTATAGGGCCAGGCTGCAGAACGGAGAGAGATTCAGGGGTACAGAGTTCACAATGAAGTAAAAACACACAAAGGCTTTAAAACAAGCACACGCAGGGATACAAGGGGAGAGGAGAGAGAGAGGGAGGCGGGGGGAGAAATGGCCCAGAGCATCGACTCAAAAACAGCAGAGCGCATTGGATCCAGTGTGATGCTGCTGAGATGAGATGGCCTCACCGGCAACTTGGGCAGCATAGTTCGTTTGAGAATGTGCCGCGCATAAGACAGCTTCTCTCAGTCATCAGCCCCAAACGGCTGTTTATTTTCCATAAGGCAGTGCCACACCGATGCACAGTAAAGTCAAGTCATGTTGGGTTTTCAAGTAATATCTAAGCAAAGTGTTTCCTCTTGTAAAGATCAGTTGAAAGAATAAAGGCAGACCACCAACATAAGGCAAATAACACCCAAAAAAACACAGGCAGGAGATTAGAAAACAGACACTGTGAGAAGCCAAATGAATTAAGTTATTTAATCATAGTGGATTCACTGGTGATGTCTGGGGGATTCCACAGACTTGGCAAGAAGTCTAACCTGCCTGTCTTTGAACTGTAAGAGGGAATTCTTAACAGAAACTGGTGAGCGACATCTTTTCATCTGTTTATTTAAGGTTAATTTTTGTAGCCAAACGCTGCTTTATAGGCTGTTGGAGGCCATTTAAAATTGAGAAGAGAAACATCAAGTTAACTGACCCAGGCCACTGCTTAACTTCTGTGCTGATGAGTACGTCAGTCACTACGGATTTGTTATGACTCGATATCACCGAAGACTAAATGACAAACATGAAGACAATGTCAGATTGAATACTAGTGAAAACAAAAAGGCAGTTCTGTCTGATTATCAAGCAAAGTGAGATCCGAGCACCAAGAGGAAACCCACTGGGGACATGATGACAACTTGCAAACTCCATGGACTGTTGCTTTCAAACCTTCCCTCTGCGAGGTAACGGTGTGAACTGAGGCGTCATGCAAGCCCATCCAAAACTCATGAGCACCCAATATGTAAATAAATGTGTTCAGAGGGGGTTTGTAGCATGGTCTCTTTTGGGATCTGGGGAGTCCGCCCCCAGTGTTCTGGGAAAACTGCTCTGGGACATTGCAGATTACAGTAGTTTAGTGTAAGAAAAAGGACGAGTCATATTTTGAGCAGGTTGTTAGCACAGACTGGTTTCTTTAAGTTAATATAAATATAATCAACCCTTTATCCGAGTGCATTGGCATCTCAATCAAACTGTTCTTTTTCTCACACTCTTTACTTTGTCTTTGTCTAAGTCTCTCCCAAATACTTCACTTCATCTCTCCCCTCCATGTTAGTTCCAGGCAATTGCTTGAACAATGTTTCCCTCACTCCCTGTGAATTCAAATCAGACCTTGTACTGGTGAGTGACTGCAAACACGATCCAGCTCTAATAAAAAGCCTCTCCACCGCTACATAAAGTTGCCTCTCAGTATTGAATTATAGAGCTTTGCGATGTTGTTCCAGATGTGAACAGGTGATTGCCCTCCGCGTGAATAATAAAAGGTTATGAACAAGGCGCAACAAGAACACGCGACGCCCGGCTAATTGAACAATGTAGAGCATCAGTTTACGCGATGCTAATGAAGCTGCACAGGTCTTTGGATGCTGCAGGTGGATCTCTCTGCCTCTTGCTCCGCTCCTGGTCACACAGCTCTCATATGCACACGTGCACACGTACACTCACACACACACACACACACACACACACACAAATACAATCTGTGCGCATACAAAAACATACGCATCACTTCAGCTGGTCCCTGATTCCCCCATGTCTTTAAAAGAAAGTGTGGACTGATTAAAGTCAGAGTTTTATGGGGAACTGAAAAATATGACAAAATAAATAAATAAAGCCAGAGTGTCTTGCCCCTCCAGGCAACAGCCGTTTATATGATAATCAGCTCGACTCTAATTTGCATTTAATTCTATTTTAAAAAATGACTTCTTAAAAAAAGAGAGGAAGTGGAGAAGAACAGGAAAAAATATGTATGAGAGCAAGATATTCTGTAGGAGGAAAAGCAAACAGGCTTTGTTATCATTTACCTTTTCACTGTCACTCATTTCAAGAGTTTGTTTTCTTTGGTTTTACATCAATGTGACTTTCCCTCAAGCGCTGCCCAGTTCATAATAAGACCATACGTGTACAGTATATCTTTACTGTATGAATGCATGTTGTGTGCTTTCCTAACAGTAGACATAAGATGCACCAAGAACTGGGATTCATTGTACATCACAAATTCAGCATTCAAAGAGTTTACAACTTCTTTTAGTCATCATCTGCCTATTTGGTATGAATACTTTCAGACCTAATAGTGAACCTATTTATGTCTAATGTACAGCTTTAGAGTTAAAAGTATAGATGGTAGAAATAATTAAATATGTATTTACACATTGAAATAACAATAGCCTACCGTCTTTAGCCCTGAAAGGTCTTTTTTCAGACCTTAAAGCTTAATGAAATAATTGATTAGGAATAAAATTCAACAAATGGATCATAATGGAGACTGGTAATCTGCACGGGTCTCCTTGTGCATTTTTATTCTTTTATGTGGTAAATATGCTGAAAGGAGGCAGCTAGCAGCAAAAGGACACTGCTCTACAACTTCCAACAATACTACAGGTGCCACTTTTTAAGTAAAGGTTGAAAAAAAAATATCTAACTTCCACTTTTAGAATTCTCAATTGAGATGGATAACTTTCCACAAGAGGTGGAGAGGGAGCAGGACTTGCCGACGTGGCCTGTCCTTGTACCCTTCCCCAGGGATCAACCATCTGCGTCTCCCTGGCACTCTCTGGCTCTGGATCCCTGCAGCATGCCGGACCCGATTACCTTTACATTTAAACAAACAGGCCTGGCTCTTTGGAGTCAGCCAGCCATGAGCTCTGACAGGCAGGCTGAGGTCAGGCAGCTGGATGAGGAGACTGATCACGAGATAAAGACGGTATTTGTGCGTATGGAGCGCTTTTTATCAGTAAGAGAAAAGACACACGCTCACACAGACACACCCTTGTATTTGGCTACAGTGACTCCCCTCACTTTAACCATCATGCAGCGTCACATTTTACTTGAACCTTAATCCTACTTGTAACTCAAGTAATTCAACATGTTTTAACGCCCAGCCTTAAGGCCACTAAAGAAGTGAGCACCAGACAAAATGGACGCTCTTAACAATGAGTCTAAATCTAAAGAGCTAAAACTGACAGTATTGGAACACATTGCAAAGTGAATAGACGCGCTCACACACACAAATTCATAGGCTGTCCTTGCCTTTCAAAAGTGGCTCCTCTCGCTGTCTGTTGGTGTGGAATCATTTTGTTCGGCTGAGTGCTTCTCCAGAAAATCGCCCATCGCTCAGTCAGGCCACAGAGTGGACAAAAAGGAAAGCAGGGCAAGAGCAAGATGGAATACGAGGAGGTTATAATGCGAGACATTTTTTTTGGCCATCAGTTTCTGTACAGTACACAAAGACGTGCTCCATATTATGTGTTGTATTATGCCTTCCTGACCAGCTTAACAGAAATTGATTGGGTACAGCAGGTCAAGTGAATTGCCAGGGAAAGGCTAACTGCTGTTAGAAAAGGGAAGAGGAAAATAGATGGCCGCTATGTGAGGGAAGTGCATTCAAACAATATTGTCAATCCACTCAGTGCAGCAATTGATTTTGTGACAACACCAATCATAATCCAATAAAAAGAGCTACCGGCTCTTATTTGCTGTCAAATGTAAGGGCATTTCTACGTCTCTTTACAGAGTGGGCGTAACTCTCACTTCATTTAAGATCAGCTTTCTTCTTGTTCTTTCACAGAAATACTGGTATGAGGAAGAAAGTGTAACCCTTTTCACCATCGGCTCATATATTAAGAAACCCGCCTCATGCAGTCAGATGAAATGTTCATTATTTTTCAATAGGTCATATGGTGAAAGAGACATCTCACAAATAAATAACAGTCTAGGTTAATGCATGACTCTCACTTTTAACTAGTTTGAAGTCGGATGGGATATTACTTTGACCTGTGACTATTAAATACTACAGATTTTCACACTTGATAAACACAACTCAGTAATACCAACACAGTATATGAGTTTTTTTTAATGATTCAAGATATTAAATGCAAGCACATTCAAACCTCCTTTTCCTTACAACATCAGACACGATAAAATACAATTAAACAAACTAAACCCGGGGATGGGTGTTGTTACAGTTTAAACAGTTCAACCTGAGTGCACTCTTCCTGTAGTATATATTAGTTTTTTAAAGCTTGCATTGTTTGGTTGGCGCGCTTCAGTTGATGATGGAAACTTTAACAAAAGTACCTCAGTGTGTCTGTGAAGTCTGCAGGACAAACCTTGAATCAGTCCGTCGTCGCAGCAGCTCAAAGCGGTGAAACTCGGTCTCCCTCTGCAGCAGCGAAGCGTCCTCCGGCGGTGAAACTCTCCGTGAGACGCCCCGTGAAGCTGCTCCTGTCAGGCAGGTGTTTTCAATCTTCACCGGTGACCGGGCTGCTAGCTTAGCCGCGGCTAACTAATTTAGCTAAACTACAGTAGCGTCCAATAAGCACAAAAAAACACTTCAGCTACGATGAAGAGTCCCATCCTCTCACAGCACGACGTAAAGTACTTTGTCCATTAACAGTTCACAGTAAATCATGTATTAAACTCGCAGCTTTATGCCAATAACAGGTTTTTCTCTCTCGTCCTCAGCTCAGGTTCACCCGGAAGTGTAATTCTTCAGGTCATGAACTCTCAAACATGATCAGAATTACTTTAACTTTTTTTTTTTTTATAAACATTCAAAACCCATGAAATACATTTTTTAAAGGCACATATTTTAACCAGAATGGATTTACATTTTATCACCTTATTTATTTTAACATACTATTAATGTAAATTAAATTGTAACATAACAACCTAATATCAATCAGGCATTTTATCTTTAACTTATTCTGTTTTTCTCTCATGGGAATAAATACAACTGATATTTATCAGAGTATTACAAAAGGGAAAAGCAAAATTAGGGTTTGGAAAACAGAGTGGCTGAGTGACCTGGAAAGTCAAGACATATCAAGTGACCATGATATTGGTATTAACTCTAAGTTGGACAAAAAGAATGATAAATTCTTATGAAATCATTTAATTTATAATAATTTCATCATAATTTTATGAGATTTTGTATTTCCACCTTAACTGGACTTTCACTTAGAAATACACAGACATACAGGCTCTTCAATGCAAATTCAATCATTCACACAGTGAACGCATGCATAGATGCCACTCCATCCAGATCTTTCAGCGCAGAGCTCCTAACAGCGATCTCTCTTTCATTAAATTAGCGATAAGCATGCCTATCAGCAGATTTCATGTTGTCACTCAGGTAGTCTGTCTCTTAGCTCAAACCACTCAACACTCAGGCTGCAATGACGGCACTGGTCTCCTCAGCTTTACCACTGGGGCTGCTGAGATTGAGAAGCTTTATGAGGTGGGTTTCATACCTCCACCTCAGCCCCGAGCACAGTGTCCATTGCGGTATCCCAGGTACATACAAGAGGACTGCTGCTCGGCACGCTGGGAAAGCATGGAGTTAAAAGGAGCCCCTGTCACAACTGTTGCCATGAGTAGAATTGTAATGAGCGATATGGTTTCATGAGAAGAGCTTTCTCATTGGTTTGTGGATGTTATCCTACGGACATGTGATTTAAAGTTTTTACCACTGCCCTTGGCCTAAGGACTTATTTTACCTGGGGCATGTTTAGCCACAATCTGCCCTCCCCGTCCCACATGCAGCACATTTGAGGGTTTGAACTATTTGCTGATAGTAAGATTGCTTTGAGAATCTGACTCCCGTGGGGGTATTTCCTGGGTCTTCACTAATCTGTGTGGCACCATCAGAAAGAACAACTAGAAAGCTCAGTCATCTGACACAATATCTGTAATCTCTGGCATGTCCAAAGGCCACTGTACTGCAAACATGACTTGGCATAATTTGCAGTCCATATGGTACCAACACAGACCAGACAAGCACTAATTCTGCACATACGGTGTGTAGGTTTATTTGGATAATTCGAACTCTTTCATAGTAAGCTAAACCACACTCTGGCTTTTCGGCAGATCATAAATCATTTTTGTATAATTTTCCCCATTTACTGTTGGAGCCTTGCAGATGAAGGACAC
The DNA here is from genome assembly GCA_037176925.1 of Amniataba percoides. Taxonomy (NCBI): domain Eukaryota; kingdom Metazoa; phylum Chordata; class Actinopteri; order Centrarchiformes; family Terapontidae; genus Amniataba; species Amniataba percoides. The sequence goes on along the minus strand of JBAJHX010000033.1, from coordinate 5,956,936 downwards.
TTAGTCTTGTTTCAATAGCAGTGAATTATTGATAAGCTAATTTCAAATGTGAAATATGGCTTTGTGTGTCACCTCTATGATTAATTTAACCATTGTCGTGATTCACCTGCTTCAGCATCTCTGCCAAAGCTGCACACTGAAATCATTACAAGCGCCCTGACCTGACCTATTTATATACTGGAGTCTGCGTTATGCATCCATCAAGTGGTTGTGTGGTTCATATATTTTATGAATATACTGCATATTGTTAGAGTCATGGTCCTGGGGTACATTTGTGACTCAAGTTTGTTTGATTCTAGCAGCATATTTGTGATCAACATTTTTGCAATCAGTCAAAGTAAGTCATTGCTTAAACCTGCAGGCAAAAGTGTGCACTGACTCTCAAAGGGGGGGTGGAAAATAAGGGGGGGTGCTTACACAGGGGAGGCTCTCTTATGAATGTGCTACTTAATTGACCACAGTGAGGTGGCGAATCAAAAGTTCACAATATTACTTTCTAGTCCAATTGCTATCCCCAAATGGTTTTGAAACTGCCTGCCTGTATTAGGTCAGTCATCAGCGTGGATTGTTTTAATTGGATTTGAAAACCATTTATACAAACAGGCCTTTTATTGATATTCTGCGTGTTGTGTTTTCTTGAATTCTTGTTTATGAGTCTCACACTCTCTTATTCAGCAGTAAAACCCTCACAGTATCTGCTGTTAGTAACTGGTATTTACTTATTTTGTCTTAATTCAAAAAAATATTTGGAGACTGATTTCCAATTTAAAATTATCATCGTTTTATACAAATGTTTTATTGTTTTATTTATTGGGTTGCTTTGAAACATGGAAAAGGACTTATAGATTCAATAATGTAGTTTATTTCAGGTGTTTGCTGTTAATAAGGCTAAGATAGAAATGAGAAAGATAGATTGTACTGCGTTTCTCACTGCAGTATGTCACAGATAAGTTGCAAAGTTTGTTTTCATCAGTTAAACTCATCTTTAGGTGTGATTCACCAGGGACATGGAGCTGATAACATGCAATAGCAGTGCCACTGTCTCTATTATTATCTACAGATGTTGCAAACTGCTTTTGAATGAGCTGTTAAACTGTACTGGACTCCAGACGCCGACACCAGAGAGGAGAAACTTTTTGTTCACACATACAAAGTTGTAGTTAACATCTTTTTCTTCTCTTTCCTCCTGCTTAATTATTTTGCTTCCTTTGTCCTCATTTGCAATACATTCTTCCGCATAGGTCAGAATAATGCCAGTGGCGGTGTGACAAGGCCGCGACATGTGGGAGGCCGTGATGGAGGGACAGAGGCTGTGAGAGGCAGGCAGGCAGTGAAAGGGTGAGCGGAGCCGGTACAATCACATGCCTGCTGGGTTGGAAGCGAAGAGCAGACAGCCAGGGAGGAACTGAGAGCCTAGCGAGCAGTGTAGGTGTAATCATGACTCTATTGTAGTGAACAGCTGGGCCTCTGGAGCGGTGAGCAGCAGGGGGCCGAAGCCCGGGCGCTGCCCCTGCAAATCACCATGTCTTTAACATTTCTGACAAAATAAGAGCAGAACATTGTACTCTGAGGTCTGTGGGTTTGCCATGGCCTTTACCAGGTAGAACAAAAAGAGTCAACTTCATTTCAAACAGCAGAAATAGCATGCCAAAGATTGACTTTTGACTTCCATTTCTAACTGAATCAACAGGGGGCAGGGCAGAACATACCTGGGTTTTTGGCCTTCCACTAGTAAGGCCTTATAACAATTTTCAGTCTTTTAAATCATTGCCCAAAGTTTGCCAGTTAGTCTGTAGTGTTTGGCTGCTGGGATCAATTCATTCTCAATGTACCTTTTTCATAGCTAATTCTACTGATGAAAATCTGGAAATATCCCCTATCATCAATATTTTTTATCAATAGAAATATGAAGTATGCTCGCACTTCACTTAGACGTGATAGCATTTCACATCACTGGTGGGAATGTGTGTGTGTGTGTTTGTGTTAGTCAGGTGGGCTACCTGGACAACTCCCATAAAACTCTCCCACAGTCAGATAAAAACAAACATACACATTCAAGCAACTAAAACCAGATTTAGAGAAACTGTTACACGAGGAGCGAGCATGTACTTCCATGTGCACATATTTATACATGGGATTTGATCCAGCATACCTTTACAAGTAAGACTATTATATTAACTATAACCAGAAATGTTTCATTTGCATTTACTAGGAAATAACCTCAATCTTTTACACAGGCATAGCAGGAATAGCACATTCCAGTATTCAGCATTCAGGATCTTTTGCTTATCATCAGTGATCAGCAGACCATTTAGTTTGAAAATTCTCAGGTTGGATACATGACATTTTCTGAACAAAAAAAAAAATCAGCACAGCGCCTCTGTGTTATACCATAGGAAAGAAAATCCCAAGAAAATTAAGTACTTAAGCACAGTGAGGGAGGCTGGCATGAATCTGAAATACTACCTTGTTTTGGGTCAGTTTTTGGATGATAAATGAACTCAGATTTTGATTTACAGAACCGGTAGTGAAGGTATCCATTATGCACTTAGCAGATGAATAGAAGAATACTAACCAGCTGTGATGGAACCGTGTTTATCCTCCACTTCTTTATTGTAATACAGGCATTATGGCATAAATTACATAGCTGGGGGAAAGTGATCTGCATTTCCTTAGAGAGAAGGGAAAGTGCAGAGTGGAGGCTTTACTTTTTCAGTCCCATTTTTATTAAGTAACAGTGACACGCTACCAATGCAAGATATATATAATTTCCTTATAAACCCCTGATATTTTGCATTCAGGCTGATAATGACTGTTCTTTTTAAGAAAAATGTTATGTAGATGGCCAGTTTTTTGCTTGCTGTCTTCTCTCACTGTTCTTTCAAATGCACTGTACTTCTCCACTGCAACTTGTGTTTGGCTGATTTGCAAAATTTTTTGAACAAATCATACACTAATTTGGGGCTTTTAGCGTGTGCACCTGAAGAGCATAATTTGCGTTTACACTGCAGTCTGAGTGAATTTGGCTTCAGTTCTTCTGTGGCTATGGTGGTATATAAGTGAATTAAACTAAGCTGTTGTTGGACGGAGCGTCACACACTGTGGTGACTACTCACTCAAGGATTCCCTAGAGGAGAGAGCTGACGTTGAATCGCTGGAATCCATTACACTCAAATCCCCAGCCCTCAGTGGACTCCAGCTCCTGCCGTTCCTCAGCGTCCCAGAGTGACACTGGGCCGTGTAGTCCTGAGGTTTGGCTGCCCTCGACTCTCCAGGGCCTCGGAGGTCTCCCTGTCATGTTGAACCTGAAATTTGGCCCACAGGAGACAAGCCCTTCGCTGCCGGCTTCAGCCCAGGCTGCAGAGACAGCAGTGCAAACACATTATACAGCAGAGGCGCGGTTAAAAGCGAAGAGGGACTCCCTTCTTTATTAGAGATGTCTTATGGCTGTTAGTGACAGGCTTTCGCTTTCATATGCTCATATCTGTGCCTTCGCTTTCTTTCTCTTCTCTCACCGTCTGTCTTCCTCTCAGTCTTTGTTTTTCTCAATCTCCTCACAACCTGTAGTTTGTCTTCTCTGACATTTGTGTTCCTCCTCTTGTGCCTGCAGTGGATTTAGAAAGAAATCAGACTACTTCACTCTCTTTTAAATATTACTTGCTAACAAGCAGTCTACATGCAATACCATATAAAGTTAGATAGGCCAGCTGAAATATTAAATCTGCAGTAAATGTATGTGTTCAGACTCTTTATTTATTACTCCGTGGAACCACCACTGGCAGCACCTCTAGGCTCTGTGTTGATCCTCGTAAGTATTCTTCCTCGCAGATCCATCAAGCTCAAGTCAGTTAGAACCGAGTGCATAAGTGATCTTCAGTTGTCTCTGACTGTTTTCATAGGGGTTCACTGTGGGGGGGCACCTGAAGATATTCAGACACTTTCTGAAGTCAGCGCACTAAAGCATGGGATTTTGGTAGAGTTTGAAGGATCTGCGTCTGCCCCTGAGAAGAAGCCCTCCCCATAACACACCCCAAACCCCATTTTTCCCTGTAATAGTACTGCATTAATCATTTGAGCTTGCTTTCGCCTGATGTATGATGATGGCATGATGTGGAATGTGGCATTACACATTTTGTCTCAGAGAATTTTTTCTCTCATGCTGTCAGTCTTTTAAGTGTTTTTTGGCTAACATCTCTGGGGCTGTTATCATCTCCATCTGCCATCTCCTGCAGAGAAACTATTCAGTCTTGTTGGAGATGCCAGTGGGCTTTTCCTCACTTGCCTGTCCAATGTCCTTGTTGCCCATTTACTGACTTTGGCTGTTGGGACACCTCAAAGAGGAATCAAGGCATTTCCAGGACTCCTTCCTTTACACAGTGATGCCCACTCTACTTCTGGGAACTTTCATTAACTTAGAAATGTCTTACACTCTTTCTTGGATCTGTGCCTTAACACAGTTCTGTAGGAGTTTCCGGGACTTCAGGGCTTCAGGAGCTTTGACACTAAATGTGCTGTTAACTGGAGGACCTTGTCACAGGTGTCCTTAAATCAAGTTTTGGACACATTTCAATGATAATCAGATAAAACCAACAATGAAAATCAAAAGCCAACAGTTTAATCTACTTTTGCAAATTAGGTATATGGTACTACGGTATTTCAATGTTAGTATGTTTGCTAAATGTAAATTGCATTATTATTAAGAAGTTTTAATAGTAAATTACTGGCAAAATTTGACAGCATTCAAAATTATGTTTATAACACAACACAGGGTCTGGACAGTCTCCAAGTAACACATTACGCTGTTCTTTTAACTCTCTCTCTCTCTCGCTATCTCTCTCCGTACAGTATGTCTCTCCTCCTACTCTCCTTCCATAAGTAGTCGCTCTCAGAGGGAGAACAGGGCGATTCCTGCAGTGCACTCCAGATAAGACACAGCAGGGAACTCACTTCATCCCTCTTCAACCGCCTCACCACTTAACATTCTGCTTCCCATAGGAAATAGCCCCCCATTTATTCAAAAGCTACAAAGCACTGTCAAGGCATATATGCAGGAATATGAGCCATGGCTAACCAATTGGCTTTTGTACTTATGGGGCAGTAGGTAGTGACCCATGCAGTGCTTCTCCGCATGCAGTGGTAGCCAGTTTAGCAGCCACTGGTCTCGCCAACCCTTGCTGGGCATTGTTTATGGTGTGACTTGTTTATGGAGAAGTAATTGGACAGTCTTATAGGATAATAAAAACAGAGGGATTCACTGCCTAGCATTTTGCGCCTGGTCGCCCACATTGACTCGCAATCGGCATCACACGGCTCCAATCAATGGCCTGATGGCAAAGCTATTAAGACCCAGTGGAAGGTACAAAAGGCCAAGCAGAAGACTATATGTCTGACGGCTCTTTGCTGTCTGATGAGCTCTACAGTGAGACGCAGTGAGCTGATTTAGCACACAGGCTGCTGTGCTCTTTGCAGTGTTGGACTGCTGGAATGCAGAGAAATTCTTCATGAGAAGCTGATGATCCAAGGCAAATGTTTAAATAGGCTGTTTTTGTCTCAGGATTTAAATGCACCACTTATCCAAATGGAGCATTTTGACCTTGAGAGTCTTCCTG
>JBAJHX010000033.1:5917952-5951227 GCA_037176925.1 Amniataba percoides | reverse complement strand
AAATAGGCTGTTTTTGTCTCAGGATTTAAATGCACCACTTATCCAAATGGAGCATTTTGACCTTGAGAGTCTTCCTGCGGGATAAAGGGAAAACAAGATAAGAATGAATAAGGTGAATGGGTAATGGTTATGTTGTGATGTTAGCAGGCGTCTGAGCCTCCAGAGTCTAATGGCTGAAAGATGATCTTCACCTGCACACAGCCGAGCCTGCTAACCCCTGAAGTAGCTCTGACACACACTGTGTGAGAGCTGGTCATCTGTGCTTCTCAGCAAAGCTTTGAACTATTGTTGCTCAAACCGCTTTCAACACTGTGGCACTGCCAAATCTGGAGAGATCAAAACTGGTGCACGAGTGTGTGTGTGTGTTTACTTATTTGAATGTATGACGTTATTTACTGAACCTTGTGGCATTTGACACCAGGCGGTGTTAATGAGTCATTGTTTCACAGGCTGCTGTGTGGAGAGAGATAGAAACTGGCATGCTTTGGGGGGAGGAGGGGAGGATACATCATATCGCACACTTTCTCCACACACATCCAGATCTCATCCACGCACATGCTTCCTCTTTCCAAAAAGAGGTGCGCACACACACACACACACATAAACACACACTCACCTAATGCTAAACTGTCAAACTGCCTCCTTGACATCAAAGCAAAGTTGATAAAGCAGACACCCTTGCCAGACACACATACAGGTAGACGTGCGCACACACAAACAAGCAGAAATATTGAATTAATTCACCTAGAGTTTAATTTTGTGTATTTTTAGCCATTTCATTTGTGCCTGTGCTCCGGTGTCACGCTGCAGGCTGTGGGGTACCTTTACAGGTGTTTCCAGTTCTCTCATAAGCAGACAACTTGACAAGAATAATAAATATATCAGAGAAATGCAGCTTAGATTTTTATTCAAATGTAGTCATTGTTGTGGGGGTGTGGATTAGTAACTCTCTTCCTTCACTCAGCAGCTATCGATGGTGTCTGCCTCTGCTGCACTTCAAGTGCTGCAGTGGAGCTTCTCGTGACCAGAGCAGAGCAGACTACGGCAAACTGACTGACTTAACAGAGAGCCTGTTGAGTTCACTTTTGTTTGGCTTCTCCTTTTTTTTTTCCTGTAAGACATGTTTTACTTCAACAGTAAGAGGGGGTGTCCACACACCAATAGCCATAGTCATGTTCTTTTATAAGAATTCATAGCAACAGCACTAAAAAATCATCACTTGACTTAAAAATGGGTGTTGGACGAATATAAAATATACTTATTTCTTGTTTCAATGTAGAATATGTGAACTTCTCCTCCTCCAACCTTGCCTGCCTACATCAGACTGCAAAATGAGGGTTCCAGCTCCAGTGTTGAGAAACTGAACTCTGTGATATCTGTTGCTCTCTCTGGCATCTGTTGCTCTCCTCATCTGCCCCGGCAGCTACACCACTTGGCTCTCTCCCCTCTTTCTGTCCCTCAGTTCCCATGTGGCAGTCTGTCTTAATCTGGTTAGACAGACCAGTTTCCAGCACTGCTCGTGCATGTGTAGAGGCCAGTGGATGGAAGTTAACGGAGGGAAATGGAGGGAGCAGAATGGAGCAGAAGCAGCGAGACTGAGGAAGTGTTTGTGCAGCAGCTGTAACATAGAGTCGTGTAGACAGAGGCAGTTAACTCGCTGCTGTGTTGTCGTGTTACCTGTTTGATGGGCTATTTAGAGTAAGATGCTGGGTCAACAAGTCACACACACTCACACACACACACACACACATTTTACTACAAAGAGCCCCAAATAAATGCACACAATGTTCATACTGTGGAACAAACATACACATGTACTGACAGAAGCATTCACACAGAAACACACACAGTTTTGTAGACAACAGGTAGAATCCACACATACACACACAAACACATGCAAATACACCTCCCCTGACACCACAGCTGATGGACTGTGAGGTCAACTGCTCTCCTACTGTGTCACTTAAGCTTTGGCTCAGGGCCCAGCTCGGTCCAACACCATGACCTCCCCATGTGGTCACACTCTCCCCCGGCAGCGAGCAATGCAACACACTGTGTGTGTGTGTGTGGGCACAGGTGACTGTGTGTAAGGACAAAGAGAGGGAGAGAACAGGGGCCTCGTGCAAAGTGTTTCTTTCCAGTACTATTACCTGGAAAACCTTCCTCCCACTTTTTTCCTTGTGTCTGTAGGCATTCTCATTTCTTATTAATTGTGTGTGTGTGGCTGTTTTGAGATAAAATTCCAATTAATGAGGAAGTTTCTTAAACTTAGAGACAAGCAGCTCTGCAGTACCTGTGGACTTCTTTATATGGCCTCATCTTTTTCCCTCTTGCCAGGTTTCAGCCCTGACCATGACCAAGACAAACAGTACTCTGATATGGCATTGTGCCGCCTTCTGCCCAGTTGATATTTCTTAACTTTTAGCTTAGATACCCGAGGCAATTTTGGGGGGCAACACAGATAGTCAAGGCTTATATTTACAGAAAACAAGGTTCAACAAATATTTTCTGACAATAGGATGTCCCTGTGCCATTGAAGTTGCACGATTGTGAGAGCTGTTTTATCAGGGGAAGTCACAAAGTGAGACAGACAACAACAGACAAGTTTCATTCTGCTTAACTGAGATGCCATGAACGCGTCCCGCGTGCCCAAATTAAACTGTGCTGCCAGCTGGGTACAGTCACTCTTCTGAAACCGTCGTCATGCACAGGAAGTGATAAGAAAAGTTCAGCTCTAAATGAAGGTTTGGTCATTATCTTTTCACCCCCGTATCAGTTGAGGTTCCAGTGAAGTTTGTAGGACCACCACGCAGAGCGAGATAGCACCCTGGTTTCATCTCAGCCTTCTGTTGCACTTTTGAACAGAAACATTCGACAGCCTTTTTGGAGCTTCAGATGAAACATCCTCCATATTTCCCCAACAAATCATGCAGCATGGTCGTAACAGTTTCTTGTTTGCTCCGACATTTTGTGTCTGATGTTGCCACTCTGACAGACACTCTGATGTACCGGTGTGAGTGAATGATGGCTGCTCTTCTTCCTTTAAAGGAGATGTATAGAGCTTGTGTCAACATGGTGGTGAGAAAGCATCCAGCGGCAGTTGGATTCAACTGTGTTTACTCTTTTTTTCCCTGTTTATCCATTTGGTATCCAATATAGTTGATATTAAGAACATACTGCATGTGCTTTAACGTTTGTCACTTGGAGCCACTGAAGAACTGCTGAGTCAACCCTTTTGACCGATAACCAATAACGAGTGATCAAAGCGTCGATGTTAATCACTGCTCTTATTTATCCAGCTTGAGCAGTCATTATTTAGGGGGAGCAGCTGCAGGGCAAGAATATGCACTTCCACAGTCACAACTAGGACATTTTGTTCAACAAATTCTGACTAAATTAAATTGTCCTTTGTGGCTGTGTAGTTAGATAAAGCTTCTTTGTAAACCACATAAAGGTCACGCGTTCGTTCTCTATTTCAGCAGTAGTATATTAATATTCATCCTCAATGTTTCTGACTGCAATAATGGAAAAATAATATTGTACTACTGTGTGAATCAGGGCATGTGGTTGGATCATGTCTGTCTTGCTGTTTTCCTGTATGCAGCACTAATGTGTGTGTGTGTGTGTGCTTGTTTTTCAGAACACACCGGTGGGTCGATCAGTGTTCATGGTGAATGCAACAGATCCGGATCAGGGTACCGGAGGCAGCGTTCTCTTCTCCTTCCAGCCTCCCTCTCCCTTCTTTGCCATCGACGGGGCCCGAGGCACCGTCACCGTCATCAAAGCCCTCGACTATGAGACGACTTCAGCGTACCAGCTCACTGTCAATGCTACGGTCAGCACACGCGTAACATGCATATTCTGCATGCATTAGCACAGACACGGCACTGAACATGCTAAACCTTTGCTTTTTTTTTCTGTCAGGATCAAGACAAAGTGAGACCTTTGTCCCGGCTTGCCAACTTAGCCATCAGCATCACTGATGTTCAGGACATGGACCCCATTTTCACCAATCTGCCCTACAGCACCAACATAGAGGAGGACGTTCCGCTGGTCAGTAACATAATCCCAACCTGAGATCACACCGGCACCGCTTGTGTCCCATTCATGTAGCTTTTATGTGAAACCTTGTAATTTGTCCATTTCTTTCTTCCCCATCCTTCCACATCCCTTCGCCTCATTGCTCATCCCTCGCACCCGCTGTCCCGTCGTACCCCTCTTTGATTATTCAGGAGGTGTTGGGAGCAGGGGTAAAAGAAATATGGTTAAAAATGGAGGCCTGAGTTATTATCAGGGCAGGATCCACCCTCCTGAATCCTTCCCCCCTCCCATCCCCCCGAGGAACCCACACACACCCAAACTCTGCCCCGGGCCCCTACCTACAGCACTGCAGGTGCTGGAGGCTGTAATTACTGTGGGAGATTTACAGTCCTGCTTCAGGGATGTGAGGCCTCCAGCAAAGGTCACTGGGGCTGTAGGATTTATCTCACCACGCTGCCCCATGTGCTGCACGTGTGTGTGAAGTATGAAGCCTGTGTACTGTATGAAGCACAGAGCGGTGGAGTCTCGCTATGACCTTACCTTTGTCTTTATTGCAAGTAGGTTTGTAATGGGTACCTAATACACCGAGTGTCTGTTTCCCTGTACGCCATTATGTTCACTCCCCTGACTCAGCCCTCTAAAGTCGGTTCCCAGGTGGCTAATGGTCCAGCTATTGATGTTTCCACTCATAGAGAGGGAATTACACACAGGGGCATAATACTGTCCGTCCTTATTTCCGTTCACCCTCTCTCTCCCTCTCTATCAGTTCTCATTCTGCCTCTCCCTACGTCTCTTTTGCAACACACCCAACCCAGCCTCCCCCGGCTCAAACACCCACCAGCACATCCCCCGTCCCCGGCCTGCACGCGCCGTAGTAGAAATGTCAAGTGCTACATTTGCATGCATATTAACGGGGCGTGACGGAGTCGACGCCTGGTGTCTCCCCGACTCTCTGATTCATCAACTGTCACGAGGAAGGTCACAACAGGAGGAAGAGGAGGGGGGGTGCGCGGGGGGATGAAAGGGTCGAAAGGGAGAGAGACGGTGGGGGTGAAATGAAACAAGGTGAAAGCAGAGAGGGTAAAGTTAGCTGGCAGAGTAGAGAGGGGAGTTAAAAAAGAGGCGCGTCACGTTGGATCACAAAGTTACATTGGCGAGTGAATTCCAGATTTCTCACAGCAGCTGAGCAGCGTTAAGCCTCAGTAATACTGCCTTAGAGTGATGCAGCACTTGCCTCTAACAGTAGGGGGCAGTGTATAATCCTATTACTACGACACTGTAGGAGGAGGTCACGGCAGGCGTGCAACCCAAAATCTGTTACTGAGCCCCTTTGACCTCACAACAGATACAGACAGGATAAAAACAGTGCTTAAAGTGAGACACAGAAATGGAGGCCAGCGGCGCTGCTGCACTCGTAGATGCACACACGCTTCCCATGCCCTGGTGTGCTATTCTAACAGGCATGTGTCATTTCCATTAGGCAGTGTTGGGCGGTGATAAGCCGAGGGCGTACAGTGACGGAACGAGTGTCAACTGTTCTCAAGGCCCATGACATTTACACGTAAAGGGATATCAAACTTGGATCCTTGTCATAGGTCATTTCTCAAAGGTGTGAGTGCTCACACAGTCGCATACAAAAAAAAGCCCTCTATTTCTGTCTCTGTCTGTCTCGGTTCCTGTTTGTTTCTCTGTGTCTGTCTTTCTCTTTTTCTCCAGCCAATCAACCCATCATCCGTAGAAAACTTTGACAAAGGAGTAGAAGAAAATGTTTTTTTTTTTCACATGAAATCACAGGGCAGGGTTTTCGGCTGTTATAGCTGTGAATCCATGCTGCTTGGACTGACGTTTAAGCCCGTTCTAGGACAAACACAATTTGGCTGTCAAATCAATGAGGAGAAGGAGAAAAAAAGGAGAATGGGTTGGAGGGTAATGCACTGTATAGCTAGAAATGAAAGGATGAAGAGGGGGAGAGGGGGTTGATTTTTGGTTTGAGGAGATGTACTGGTGTGTGTGTCTATGTGTCTGCATGGGGGGGGGCTGCACCTTTGACGGTTGATTGAACATATTCCACTTGTGCGGACAGCTTGAGAATATTGCTCACATTACTTCAGCATCACTGCTCCTCACTTGCTTTCTCTGTCCCTGATTTCTCCTAGTCTGTCCCTAAATCGTATGTGTGTGAGTGTGTGTGAGTGTGTGTGTCTGTGTTTCCCTCTTAGCCAGTGATTGGTGTGAATCAGTCTCTCTAAAAGGCTTGTAATTGATTCTCCTGTAATTGGTCAATGACAGGAGATGCTTTGGCAGAAATGGAGCATAAACACGCCTTAGACACAATTTGCAGGATCAATGGGAGGCTGCTTGCTTGGGTGTGAGAGGGAGAGAGAGAGAGAGGGAGCGAAGAGGGAAGGAGGGAGTGAGGAGGAAGGAAATTGGGAAGTAAGGAAGGTCTCTCCATCTCTCGCTGCAGCACAGGGGTTTTTAAGTATCACCACCGTGTCTGATTGAGGCACGAAGGCTGAGAAAGCTCAGCAGATCAAAGACTTTTCAAACTGCTTTCTCTCTCTTTCTTTTTGTATTTCTTTTTCTTTAGCTGTCATACTGTGGTTTTGTTGAGCTGCGGACTCATTTTCGCGGCCGGGGAGTTTTGAAACAATGAAAGGGGAATTAAACTCCAATTAAATGCCAATAACTCACACTATAATTAAAACCAATAGTTTGATTGGCCTGCCTTGATGCTGTTTACCATTTTTCTGTGGTTTTACTTTTTTCCCCTTCCCAATGCAGAAATACAGATATTGCAAAGACAAAATATTCTTATTTTTAAAAAACTTGATGGATGAATGTTCAGTGGAGAAAATGTTAATTCTTGCTGTCTGCTGAGTAGTGGGGTAGTTTCATATATTCATCTCAAGGGTAAAAAATGTATTTTTTCCCAGAATGATAAAGGTCACTAATTTAATTTTGTGCACATAGCAATATACCAAAAAAGAGATTTGTGATTTTTTTAGTGTCGATTGCTCTTTACAGTGAAACATGTTTTTGTTTTTTCATTAGTAAGACGTCAGATTTAAGCGGAAACTACTGAATAAATACTCAAAAATGCTAAAGCGAACATTGCATGCAGTTGATATGTTGTGTGTGTGTGTGTCTCTGCAGGGATACGAAGTGCGGAAGATAACAGCCATTGACCAGGATCTTGGCCGACCGAGAGGCATCGGCTACACCATCATCTCAGGTCAGAGTCACATAATCAATCTGACATCCACAGCACAGAGAGGGGGATCGATCACTTCTTATCATAATCCCACAGCAATAATAGACAAGTCTCATCAAGCACAACAGTCAATAACAGCAGAGAGCAGCACCTCAAAATTGGAGAATGGGCTTGCCTGTAAGCAGTTATTAATCACTGTTTGGTGCAGTTGTGTGGCAGTCAGCTTTCATTTAGTGTTATCATTTGCTTGGCTCGTGCCATCAAAACAGGATTATGCTTAGTCAGAGTGACAAATTATACCTACGGCAGAAGAGGGTGATCTCATGGCTTTCCGGTGCTGTGTTATTTTGATTGTTTTATTAGATATGTCACCCAGGCAGTTTAGGTAAAATAAGATAAAGTGTCTGCGCTAATGACCGCCATGTTGGGCCTCCTCCTGAAATCCGTAACTTGTGTTGGTGTTACTACACCTGAGAGTTTCACTTCAAAGTAGACGAGAGAAAGCTACAGTTTGCACGGCGCTGATAAGGCTAACAGTGATCCTGCTTTAATACTCTGAACTGAGTTTTCTTACTTCTGCCAAGGATGCGATGTTTGTGCCTGCCAGTTACTTTGTCTGTCTGTCTGCCAGGGAGATATCTCCAAAACTCATAAACAGATTTCCGTGAAACTTGGTGGACAGATTTACCTTGGGGCAAGGAGCTCTAAGTTAGATTTAGGCGTTGATCCATATATAGGATTGTCCCTATTAGACAGGTATCTGGTTGTCTGGCCTTATCTATGCAATTACATGGAAATACAGAGATGAATCCAAATCCCTTTGCTAAGTTTTCAGGATGAAGAAATCAGTTTAACATAAACTTTTAATGACATGATTGTTTTTTTTTTGTTTTTTTTTTTTTGGTGGGGGAGTGGGCGAGTAAAAAAAAAGTATGTCTCATCAGTGGAGGTATTGTTTTCCTTAATGATGTTGGTGTTACCAAGAGAGTTACTTCATTAACTTCTCCATCTCAGATAGTCCACATTATGTGAATTTAAACTGAACAGCTTCCACTGGTCATTATTTCTTGCCTAATTTTTAATCCTGTGAGACATTTGACAAACGTGTGTTGAAATGACATAAATGGATCAATGTGGTCATTCTGAAATGAGTAAAGCTACAGCCAGGAGAAACTACAAGAAAATTAATAAGAGAAAGGGACTAACTGTGTATTGACTTGAGATATTTTAGTGTTGTAATTTTGCCTACAAAAGTCAGAAGCTAAAACAGATGCAGGGAAAACTCTTTCATTTTTTTTCTTATTTTATGGCTTTATGGTTCTTATAGATTGATTTAGACACTGAGTTGACAATCAAATAACACTTTTTTTTATTGATTTAGAAAACTCAAATCTGGATATTTGCAGTAACTGAGTTATTTGTGTGTGTTAGAGCTGCTGAATGTGTCTTTATCATATATATGAGTGTTGCAGTTAAAAAAAACAGTTTTACTAACCTGATATGTACTTATATGATCCAAATGTCCTCTGTTTGTTCTTGTCAAATAATTATCAGGGGAATGGTATTTTCCGGAAGATGCAGCCCTCCTTTTCCACCACCTCTCCTTGTAAAGTCCATATTATTATAAAGATAAAGCATACACTTTTGACTCACTGTTTCAGTCCATGCACTGTTGTAATACCGCTTTAATACCCCCGCAGGGTGTTTAATTTCACCACAATCAACGTTTCGATCCTGAAGGACGAACAATCCCTCTAAGATCCTTCAGGTCTGAAACATTGATCTGTGTGGGCAAAATAAGCAGCAGTTTGGAGGATTACAGCCATGTGTGGACTGTAACCTTTAAACTCTGCGTGCCCCTATCGAGCCCAGAATGGTCCGGATGGAAGGACATGGATGGCTCCGGCATTGCCAGCTGGCTGATAAGGGCTGGCCCTGCTTGATAAGCCTGGCGCACCATGGGAATTTTGGGTGATGAAGATATTCATTGTTCGGCCATCTGCTGAGTCACTGCCTGACCTCACAGCTGAAAGAAGGAATTTGACCCTGTGTGTGCGTGTGGGCATGAGCGCGGTCATGTATTATTCGCGAGTGTTTTTGCGCTCTAATGCTTGTGCGCACAGTGCACAGCCCAGCCCACTTCTCCATGGAGCTCGCCATAAACACTCTGCTCCCATTCAGTGCACACACCTACTCAGTCTTACTTACCGTCTGCTGCCACATGTTGTATTGTTGTGTGTGTTGTGTTTGCTGCAAAGTTGAAGGGCTGAGTTAAGCTCTAGAGGAGAAGAGCATTAAAAAGACATTAATTAGGTGGTGCGATGTATTCCCAGTCGTTGCAAAATCAAGAGTTATAGCACCGCACTAAGCCCTTATGGAGATGGAGCCTGTAGGCTTGATAAAATCATTATAAGTTTGATAGATAATGGAAGTTGAAGGGTGATGCAGTGCCAGGAGATAAAGGTGGGAGGGTAGGGTTGTCAGATGATGCATTCTCTGAGCGTGTGTGTTTTGTGTGTGTGTGCGCACACTTGTACATGTGTACTCGCGCATATGTCTCTGTCTACCCAGACTCATGTGCCCTGCTGCAGTCAGATTAGTGCGAGGGCGTGCTTGTTTTCAGACTTAAGTGTGACTCCGCGCAACACCACCCTCGCCTTCCCGCTCCTCGCCCTGAGTGTCCTCAGAGAGTGCGGCTCACTCCTGCGGGACTCGTCTCATTAGTTCGGTAATTAAGATAAACGAGGTTTTAATTGCAGCTGTGATTTATGCTAATGATTGTGGGACTCAAGATGAGGATTTCCTCTCCCTCCTCCAATCGGAGGGGCGGATCAGGGACTTGAATGTGTTCGAGAGATAGCATCACTGCAGCGTTGTGCCGCCAGTGTTGCACTTGTTATTGTTTGTTGTGATGGGGAGATTCAGGTGGGCGGTTCTCATGGTAAATCCCTGGTCCACAGGGTATGATGTATCCCTTATTAGACCTCTGACCCAATGGACTCGTTAGATATCAAAAGATCTAACATAGTCCTTTATCGATCAGAGCTTTATGGAGGCTCTTTGCTAATATGGTTGTTTAATTTTCCCTAAGATATCAAATAGTGGTTTATCCTAATCAAACATACACTGGAGAGGTGACTTTAATGTCACTGTAGATGCCTCTGTGATTGCTCCTTATATTCCCTTTTTCTTATGTGAAACAGTCATCCAAATGTGAATTAAATGTTTAATGGTGTAGACTTCTACACATCTGAATTGTGATTTACAGTACGAGTATCAAAGCCGAAAGACCAGCTTAAAAGCAGCATTAACCACAGGATGAGTGTTTGTGAGACACTTTAAACAAATAAGATAAAAAATCATTTCCTCAGTTCTAATCCACCGGTAATCACGTTAGAATGCTTTAGACTGCTGAGAGGCATGCTGGACTGAAATTAAATCATGGGTCTGAGAGATTTTTGTGATTAATGGATTTGTAATTTCTGCAGGCCTTTTTATTTGAGAAAGCTGTGCAGAGTCACTGACAAATCACTATTGATCGGGCAAAAGTTATGGAGGCGCTCTGGCAATAATCACTATCACCCAGCGCTCTCCTGGTACTACTAATGTTCGGCCAAATATCTGATACGTGATAAAATCCAAACACACTTCCCCTAATCTGAAACTCATCTGAAATGACTCCACATTTTCTGTGTAACAAAAATGGGATCTTTCCATTGTCATCATTACATTTTCTGAGTCAGTCTAATTTGGCCGCCGGCAATGTTATATCAGGTGATGCTTTTTACAGTTTCTCTAAATGTGCATTAAAGTCCTGTTTAAAAAAATAAATTTGTTCTAGCCTGCTGATAATTGGCTCATTAGGAAATCCGGGGATGATAGCAGGAGAATTTGCCAGGTGTTCGGGTTTCCCTTTTGAGTAGCAACCATGTGTTGAGGGAATCAAATATCTGCTTACTGGTTGCAATGACCTCGCTGTCAGGAATATCAAGTGACCATCTGAGTCTTACACAATCTCCTTTTTGGCTTCAAATATAAGATTATTTAGAACAATAAAACAATTCTGAGATAAACCTACCAGCTCACCTGAAGGTAGAAAAACTGTAAATGATTTTTTTAACAGATATTTATAAAACTGGTGAATGTTTTAGGAAAAAATGCTAGAATAGTAAAAGCTTTATTTTGTTTCCTACACTATATGGGACAGTCAGACTATCATCAGTTGGATATTGACTTTGTTTGTCTTGATTTGACTGCAGAAAGCTAAGAGCTGGTGGTTCACAGGGTGTTCGCATTTTTACGAAAAGTAAAGAGCAAACAGCGAATAAACCCTTAGTGGTTTTTCTGACAAAACCAATCTCAGCCAAGGGCTTTTATTTACACGTACAGTGTGTAACACCGTAGCTTTTTGCCAACTGCTCTACCAACAAACAATCCCAAAACATCAGCCATTATCCACTCAAAGCCGTCCCAGAGGACAGCCAAGGCGGCAGCACAGACAGCCTCGGTCAGTCTCTCTGACACCAACGACCTGAGAGACTGACACTCCAAAGCCCAGATGGACCCACTCTGGCACCACGTTCACACAATACACACTCATGTGACAGTGTCTGCATGCATGTATACAATAGACGGACCACCACCCTTTTTAACACACACACACACAGAGGGACAGAGGAAGAAAGGAAAAAAATGGAGATCAAAACAACATATGATTTTTAAGAAATATGAAAATGCCCGATATTTGGTCTGAAGGTTGTAAACTTTACCTCTCTAAAAAGAGCTGGGCTATCTGTGATTCCTATTACAGAGAGTTAAAGGCCAACCAGTCTTGCTGCTGTCCGTTAGGATAAGAGTTAAGCCCCTGTGTAAAGTTTGTGTAGCCTCTCCACTGTGCTGTAATGATAGTGTAAGAACAAGCGGAATAAAAGTCAGCCTAGCATCTCACAGAATGAAAGGACATCCCTGAAGCCTTTCATATCAGTCTGTTGTTTATCTGTGTGCGCTTGTTTCTATCTCTTTTGTCACACACAAGCACAACTAATCCCATCTTAAGCCCTTTTCCATCTCTGCCCTTTTCTTTCCTTTTGGCCGACTCTTCCTTCCTCGCGTCGTCGTCTCCATGTCGGGAAAACCGCAGCAAAGAAATTGTCATCACGCCAGCCAACTCACAGTTCCCACATTCTCTTGCCTGACCGCATTGGATTTTAATTTGCGGCAACCCAAGCAGAATAATTGTCTAAATTGATAAAAGATGATAACTCTATTTTTCTATTTACGAAAAAAAAAAAAAAAACACCATTTCAACAGCATTTTGAAGTTTGTCAGAGGCTGCAGAGTGAAACCACAGTGTAGCCACAGGCATCCACTGACTTCCACGGCCTTTGTCTGTGGTGGCATGTGAACGCCCGATCTGCCCCGCCACAGGAGCGAGACAGCCAACCCTGTCAGGTACAGTGGGTCCTGAGGAGATGACTGGCCTCGTCTTCTCACCTCCTTCTAACGCGCAGGTCAGACAGGTACGACCACGCCATTTCCTGCCAGACTGATAAGTAGCAAAGGCGATTATTTCCCCTCGGCTGCCCTTCCACACATATCTCCGTCCTTCGGTACTGCTACACCCCGATGCTCTGATTCCATACTACCTAACTCGTATCGGCAGGGATGCTGTAATATGGACAAGGCTAATACCTGTTATTCTGTAGAGAGCTCTCATTGTGACTACCGCATCGCTGGGATTTCTCCGGGTTTTCAATTAGATGCTCTGAGGCTCACCGCGGCCCGTTGCTATGTAATCTCTTAGAGAAGGCAGATAGACCGCGGGACGCTGATCACAACAAAATCCAAAGTCTGGTCGACTCCAGTAGAACCTGGCAGTCTCACTCACAGTCGAGTCCAGACCTCAGCGGGCAGTGATACAGGTCTCGTACAGTAGGTTTCCTCGTTTGACCTCTTCTGCCTCCTCTTGGTTCGCTGAATTTAAATTCATTTTTCAATCTAATAAAGGTTTCTTCAGTCCTTTCCCACAGCTACTTGCACTAATTGACAGTTCCTAGTAAGCTGAATAAGTGTTTTAAAATTACTCTCCAAAATTCAACACACATTAAGATACACACTCCAGGTAAAAATGGAAATGAGCAACAATGAAGAAAATAATAATAAAATAAATAATAATAAAATAAAACATATTACATTACATCCACTAAGGTTTGATCAGAATGAGTCTCCTCTGCGTTGATCTCATTCGCTGCTTGTTGTCCTCTCAAAGCAAAATTTTAGGAACATTACATCCCTAACATATATATTTCAGCTTTATCTATTGGTGTTAGAGGTTCCCCTTTATTTTCATTTATCTGCGGGATAAGGGGGATGCTGCTGGCTTTGAGAAATGTTATCCTAAGCTATCTGCTTCTGAACAAGCACATTTCCAGATGTCAAACCCAATTTCCTCTGCCGCTGTCTTCTAGCCAGCTGTTGTTTTGTACAGGGTGTGCAGAAACATATTTTGTATCATCTAGCAAACTGCAAAAAAAAAAAAAAATCAGATAGGAGGGTAAATCACAAGCAGTGTATTCTCCTCTTAGAGACACAGACAGAAATTCTCACATGCACTCACACACACACACACACACACACAGGGAAGAGATAAGACTACACTGCCAGCACAATGGTCTGTTGAAAAAAGAAAATGTGACACCTTGAGCTGACAGATCAAAGGCAGCAATCAATATCTCTGAGTTTGATTATTTTCCACAAGACCCGAAGAACGTGGATCAATACTTTTGTCTGTGACTGGGTTGTGAATCAGTTTATCTGCTACTGTGGCGTGTGGAACCCAAGTCAGCGCAGGAATCTGCAACACAGTCGTGGCCCATTACTCCAGGGGACGAGGTTAGAGCTTAAGCTGTGTGGGCAAAAACATGAACTCTTAAAATAATCTCCCTGCCCGACCTTGCTTAGTCCTGTATTCTGTTGGAGGAAGTGCTCCGGTGCTCTAAACACAATTGTCCATGTTGACTGGTTGGTAGCAGCGGTGGGGTCGTATCCTAGTCAGAGAAGGGGCTGTAGTTGTACTTAAAAAAGTACAACTACAGCCACAGCTGCTCTGCACAATGATGTGCATTTCATAGTGGCATCTATTGCTGGTATTTTAAAAAGTCCTGATTTTGTCACACTGTTGAGGTAGCCATGAAAACAACACATCTCTGTTCCAAGCTCAAGAGAAATTAGGGGGCTGATCAACAGGATCTCCTTCAGATGCAGAGGCATCAGCGCGGTGAAAGAGCATCTAACAGGCAATGTCGACCTCACAGAGTGTGACACCGGGGCAAAAAAGGAAGCTGCTTTCATTTGCCATGTATTGTCTCAGAATATTTGTCCTTGAACCTATTCTGAAGAAAAAGTTTAGATGAAACTAGTTCATTGAGTATTCATGAAATGCAGCTTGTCTGCCAATGGCAAGACACCCACAGGGCCATTATCACTCTGCATCACACACAGAAAAACACATACATATGCACTGGTAGCTGTCATGCGCTGAGGGGTGTGCGTCTGCACAGACGAGCACGTGCGCAAGCAAGGCGGTGTGAGTGAGGAGCTGCTCATTTCAATGATTGTGAGTGTAGTTTGAAGACAATAACTAAAACCTCATCATCAACATGATTTGCCTGTAGGCGTAATCCTTAAAAGTGACACTAATTTGTGTACATTTAGCAAAGTACACAAAATCTTAGCCCCAAGACTCTGAGCACTGGCGGCATGCCATATCACATTACTAGAATGTTCCAGCGCCCCCATGGTGTTGTCACAAACTAGAGAAAACAGTTGTCACTGGCTTAGTCATGGCGATTACACTTGGAGAACTCCTGCTTTGGCTGTCCTCAAAAGCTCATTGCTCGGAGAAAGTCATTGTCATCCACTTGTCACACGTCCGATTGAACTCATCAGATCAAATTCCTTATTTCACCTGTTCTCTTGGGCAGTCCCCACATAATAACTACACATGTATGTTTTCCTCTTTTGCGACCCAATACACTCCATCTCTCCCATTTCGAGCCTCTCTATTTTCCCCTCTCTGTCTCAGCACTCTTCTCCTCTTTGTAAGTGGAGGAGAGAATTTCAATGAGCAAACTGCTCTCAGTAAATGAGCCTTCACTTCATTGTTCATGACACAAGAATTTAAATGTGTTTGTCAATAGATAATATGAAATCCGCACCCGTGTTTTTCTTTATGCTTTTCTAATACTGAGATTATTCAAAGTGGCACATTATTTGGATTACTTTTATCTTGTAATTGTAGCACTAGTTATTGAAGCTATTGCACACATACGCAATTTACACCACAAGGAAATAAATGGCTTTTTGTGTGAGTTTGTGTGCATGAGTATTTGTGGGCATTTATTTAGGTGTGTGTGTGTGTGTGTGTGTGTGCCAGTGAGTGCATCTGAGTGTGTGCTCCACACTAGACAAAATCATGGCATGGTTTCTCATTTTCCAGTCCAGTACTGTCGGTAATGTGAGAGCATGGCTAATCCCCCGGAGTCTCACATCATAGAATCAAACTCTGCCGGTTAGCGCCACATGCACCCTGACACACACACACACACTCACACACACACACGCTACATAAGAATTCAGAACTGAAATGCCAACACATTAACACACTCATGAAACTCAAAATAAACACCAGCACTAAATATGAACATCAAATCCAAATAGGAAAGTGAGCATTTATTTGTGCTGAATCTGAGCATGTGCATATCCATGTGCAGCAGTTTTCACCCCCTGGGGGTCTAATCACAGTGTCCGGGCAGATCACTGGAGAACACTCTCTATCAGCAATTAGAATATGATTATATTTTCCCCTCTCTGGGACCTGCTAGTCAATTTCAGTCCGTCTCTCTGGTCGGGCTCGGCACACAGCTTAGATGAGGCCGCCGGCCGCTCTGTGCAACCTGAAGCAGTGAGTCAAAGCCTCTTTACCGGATACATAGAGAGAGTAGAACCAACAGTCTGCTGTTACTGTGCACATGTACACAGCGCAGCACTTGTGTGCCTTTGCAGGTGTGTGCGCGTCGGTGTGTTTTTGTGTAGAAACGCCACTCAGCGCTTGGCCAGGTGAGCGCCCAGTCGTCCGGGTAAGGAGCGGCTGTTGGAAGAGATTGGCATGCTAGTCAGGCCACTGAAGCTGACAAACCAATTTAGAGGCATGATGCCCGCACCGAGTGAGGCTGAGTCCCCGATGCCCCCCCCCCACCACCTCCACCAATCGTTATCAACATAACGTGCCTGCCCCTCCCATTCAGGCAAAAAAAAAAAAAAAGAAAAAAAAATGTTGCAGTGAGTGTTGTGTCAGCTTATTTTCACTGGCGCCTGATGAGAAATGACAGCCCCCCCCCCCAAAGTTCAGTCTTACCGTGACAAACTGATACTCCTAATAAGCAATTTGGCCTAAGTAGTTACTGTAGGATTATTACATCGATTACATAGGTTCCTCTTTTTTTTTATTGATCCTCTGTTTCATTATCTTCCTGTTTCCGGGAGGGTTCATTTTCTATTATCCAAATTATGAAACTGTCATCCCACAATGGAGAAAATAACCACAAAGACATAAAACACCAGATCGCTGTTTGATTGACATTCCTGAGCCTTAAGCAGATGTCTATCGTTTTAACCACCCTGACAAAAGTCCCCTGAGCTTAATGAAGAGGTCATTTTAACCCAAGCCATTGCCTTAACTTAGTTGTTTTATGCCAGAACCAAATCTTAACCAGGTGTGTAATCATAAAACAAAATAGATTGGAAACTATTTTGGAGGACACAGTTGAACAGTTCTGCCCTTATTGTTCTGAGGTACGCTCTAACTTTAATGGATGGTTTCAATATAAATTCTTATCAGCATTTGTGTACTTTAAGTTCTTTTTATCGTGCTGAGAACTTGAGTAATGCAAGACTGCATTCCTATTTACACTTTCCTCCAGTCCCACAATTAAATAGATCATGTAAGCTGGATATAATCAGCAGCAGTTTTTGTCCCGTCTACCTCCCTCCCTCTCTCCACCTTTTGGCCTCAATCCAGGCTAATTACCCAAGAGCTCTGCTCTCTCTGCTGCTCGACCTCCTCTCCTCCACACCCCCTCTGTGAGCTTTGTTCTGTAGCTTCACTCCTCTCCATTCCAGGCTCGGTACAGGGCAATAATAGAGCAGGGAATGGGGAGTGGGGAACACAGGCATGGGTTAATCTGTTGACCCCTGCCGTTGTGCACTGTAGACTTACTATCTGACCATGTTTCTCTGGAGTCTAGACCTCAGCTATTACTATAAACTATCTGAAAGAGAGTGATTCTTAATCCCTCAAAGTGCAGCTTAAGGTTCACAGTGTGCCTGCTTACAAAAGAGTAATGTGAAAATACAAACTGAAATTCAGGGAACAAGCTTTTTGTCAGTTGTATTTGGTTTTCATTCATCAATTTTTGTTCTGTTTTCACATGCAGTATATTGAAATGTTCATGATTAAATAATTCAGTATCACCCCATATTATCAATGTACATTAGATGTGCAGCTAGAGTTTAAAATATCACATTAACACATTTATAAAGAAAAAATAATCAGCATCGAATAAACTGTGCAAAACTAATAATATAAAAAATGAATTCTGACTCAAAATTTTGAAAGCTATTCACATTAGAGATTTTTCTTAACGAAAGGCTGAAAAGGTGCAGCTGTTGTACATTTATGTGGAAGTAGCACATTTGTTAAAGAGAGAAGCAAAACGAATCGCAATCAGCAACAAAAGGGTGACTGGTTAATGCTGCGAGGTCCGAGCCAGTATGAGCTAAAAAGAGCACTTCTCAGAGATGTTTTCTTCACTTCGCTGTAGGAATTACAAACACCTCAGCCTGTAAATAACCTGCTCATTGTGAATAATCTGTTATTTACAAGAGTAAACCAAAGCAAAAAAAGTGGTCATACTAATTTTGCTCTCCCAATTCTGTACTCACATTTATAGAATTTCCTTTTTAATCTGTTTTGTAAAAATATCACTGGTATGATGAGTGTGTTTCACCTTAACATGTTTAACCTAAACATGAATACATTTGCAATTAAACACATTAAAACAGTAATGTTTTCCGCTGCTTGTAGTGTGTGAATTTCATTTTCTAGTCATTCCCCTGCAGATTTTTATCTCACTCTCTGTCTCTGCCATTGCCTGGTACATGCTATTTGTGCTGTGTGTTTTCTACTTTTTACATAGATAGAGAATGATTTCGCTGAGCATACTTGCTCTTTTGTCATCTCTTCATTATTCTGTTAAACATGCAGCATGTGGCAGCACAGATGAGTTGCTCTGCTGTCAGCGGGTAAGAGCGGTCTGTATTAACAAGACATAAGTGAATTAGTTCCAGGTGGACTTGACTGAGCTCTCTCATGCAGCTCTGTCTGCTCCGCTGTTTGCCCTCCGCTGAGCTGATTGCTCTGATAACATTCACATGTATGAACTGCCGCTATCTAAAGATTGCACAGGGGCTTCCTCGGGTCTTATACAACGCAAGAGGCAGGCACAAAGAATCACAATGACATTGTGAAGGCATTCAGTGTTTCTGAATGAGACATGATTCTTCTGACTTGACCGGGGGAGTGTGTAGAGTGGGTGGGAGACACCGGGCAATGCAGCAGTGGAGAAGGGGGGCAGTGGTAGTGGGCTACCGGGTGTATTTTCGTTTGTTGTCTCCATCTGCTGGGTGTAATTAGCAGGCAACAGCCACAACCACTAGACGCCTGAGAACGAGCGAGGCTGAGGGTGTCAAAGAAAAGTGCAAGAGAGGTGATAAAGTTAACAAGAAGGATGGTAATTTGAAAAGGAAGAGAGGGAATAAGAAAATATGAGAAGAGGACTCAAGTGGCTCTCGGTCTAATATTTTAACCTGTGTAATTGAAGTGAATAGACAACACCAGGCACACTTGAACTTGTTAATGAGAACAGTGCAGCGTTCATAATTTGAAATGCCCCTCTTTGAAGGAGTGCATAGACTATAACAAAGTTAATGCAATTCATCAGCCCATGTGAAGTGATGTAATTCAGGGGAAACATATTAGTCTCTCTCATATGCAGTCTTATTGTCTTGAGCTTTAAATAAGTGTCTTGTGTTTCAGAATGTGAGCTAGAATTGTTTTCTCAGCAGGAGCCTGGCTTATTTAATTAAATGGGCATATTGCATTTTCAGTATATAAAGTGAAAATTAATTAGTAACAAGTCATCTCATCCTGTTGATCCTGTTTCTAATGGACATTGGCACACAGCCTCATATGCATGTACACCCAGGCACCTATCCTCTGGCTACCCATGATCCATAGTGTGACTTTACAGTGATTGCACACATGTTGCAGAGCACATTTAGTTCAGCATAATGTTATGCAAATGTTCCTAACGTGCCACTTTTAATTGAATTTGGTCAAATTTCTTATGTATCTTTTGTATTTTATGATTCAAAGTATATGCTGAAGAAAGAATTTAAATTTGCAAACTCAGGCCTTAAAGAATTACAAGATTTGATTCATATTTATTAATATGATGATGATGATAAATCCCGAACACAACAAAATAAGAAAATCCAGGCAGAGAGCAGGGTCTCTGCAGATACAGACAGTGCTACACACGTCTAGTGGGTCATAAGTGATGAGTGAGAGGGATTATATTTGTTCCAGTCTATACAAAATTTTTTTTAGAAGAATCCTACTAGGATGTTTCCCTCCCAACTCAAATAAATATTCATAATAATCAATTGATAATAACATTTTACATATCAAATTGTTTTCATCCATGTTTGCTAGCTGGCAATTCTCTGCATTGGTATGTTTACTTTACCACCACTAACTGTAAATCAGTAGAAAAGCATGAAGCCACAGAGCCAAATGTGTATTGTATAAAATGTAACAATTCTAGTGGTGAAAACCTTCACAGGGTGGCTTTAAATTATGAGCTGATGTTTATGTAGTTCTCCAGATTTAGATTTTCAATGTGTGAAGTGATTAAACCGAATTTATATGTGAAACTTAAAATACAATGGATGTAAATTAATCCTGGTTTACATCCAGCAGCAAAAAAGTGAAGAGAAAAGAGAGGCTGAGGCAGAAATAGAAACAATGGAGAGAGATCAGACAGTGATGGATAAAACAAAGGAATGCAGGGGAGTCATGTTGTGGACAGGTTGGAGGTGGTGGGGCAGCCCAAGGCAGGTAGAGAGACAAAAGACAGCACAGCGAAAGCCGTATCCATATTGCATGAAATAGAGACACGAACATAGCTCATCCTCCACGTTCCCTTCCAGAGGCCTCTCGCTGCATCCCGGGGGTTATGTTGAATTATCCACAACGCCAGTTTCGTTTGTCCCTCTGACTTTCTTATCTCTGTCCGTCTCTTTCTCTCTCTCCATTCATCCATCCAGGGAACACCAACAGCGTTTTTGCCCTGGACTACATCAGCGGGTCCCTGACAGTGAATGGCCAGCTGGACAGAGAAAACCCCCTCTACTCAGCAGGATTCACTCTCACCGTCAGGGTGAGCTGCTGAATGAGAGGCGGTTTCGGAGGGGGAGTGGAGGGAGTGTCGCAGTCGAGAGAGGGGATCGAAAGTCTGTTTCGGCGGTGGATCAAGAGGGAGCTTTGATATGATAGTGTATTAAATCAATGCAGTGTCTGGGTGAGATATAACCTCAAAAGATCGACTAAATGCAGCACTTCACTCAGGCTGTCCGTGAAGTAGATACACTCTGCAGTAATTAAGAAGGAATTCAAGGTCAATACTTCACCCAATACTAGATCCTCCAGCCCAATATGTGTTTATGGATGTCAATACTCCTCTGCAAAAATGTGACCCCGACAGGTTCAAGAACCTTCTAACGGAGCTTGTCAGTGTGCTTATCACAAGCCATTTGTGTCTGTGATTCTGTGATCGTGTCCCCTTCAGAGACTCTCATTCAGTTAAGTGCCAGCAGTCAGGGAGGACAGAAGGAGCGGAGGAGGACAAGATAAAGAAACCGGATTTAGAGTCCTCAATGCTGAGGCTCCTTTGTTCCTTCCTCTCTTTATTTTTTCTTCTGTTTGAAGCAGGTGCAGCCTCTGAATCCCCGCGTCCCTCCTCTGAGCTCAAAGTCTGTCTCACTCGGCTTTTCAGAATGTCAGTCCTGCCCTCTCAGCTCCGCCCCCTCCCCACCCGCGGCCTTCCCACCTTGTCCACTCCGACACTAATTTTTTTGTCGTCATCTCTTCTCTTCCAGTATTTTACCACCACGTGGTTCCCACAGGGTGTGAGAGGGTGCGTGAAATGGATTTCCAAGTGCTACTGAAAGTGGAAGGATTTGCGATCAAAGACCTCGTTTTTTTCAGTGTATCCGCAAATGTTACATTGTGGATTTTGATGGCACGTTAAGTCAAATCCTTTGCACCTGTACAGCACAATAAATAGCCTTTTCAGAGCACCCAATGGCCTCACTAGCACTCACATATTCATAAAAAGCAGGTTGTATGACATTTTTATATGCGAGACCATTGAGATACAAACTTGCTCTTATATTTAGAACAAAAAAAAGATTCTGCCTTACATATTCTGACCTCAGTCTATCTTTTTAATTGAAATCAATAATTACATAGAAGAAAACGAGAATAACTGAAAGTGCTGAAAACAAAAAAATGTCACCCAAAAAATGTATTCATAAGATATGGATTTTTTCCCCTCTACATTTTCTCTCTCTCTCTCTGCTTGTGCTTTCTTAGGTGGCGCGACTATTGATTGTGGTGTGCCATAGTAATACAACTAATTTCTCAACTTCAGGCAGCTTAGATAGTGCTGAGCGTGTGGAGGTGGAGGTCAAATGATTCAGTGGCGCTGGGACCAGAGAGGCTAAACTACCTTGATTACCCAGAGTCCAGCATGTTGTTCCTGCCTCTTCTCCTATTGCTTCTGACACTCCTCCATCAATAAAAGACCACGACTGGCCGTTCCTATCTTTCTCTCCTTTTTTTTTTTTTTTTTCATTTCAGAGGCCTCACATCTTGGAAATCGTGTGGCCAGGCAGTGTGTAATTGTGTCTTCTCAATAGGACTCCGTTCTCCTAAATCTCATTGTGTGTACATGTGCATGTATGTGTATGTGTAGATGTACATGTACTGGCCCCCTCTTGGCCTCACTTTCAGCCTATTTCTATGATTGCTTTGAGTCCGTCTGTCCACCTTTTGATCCAATAAATGAACAGCTGTAAATACCTGGCTGAGATTGCATGCTGACCGCCACCATCCAAAATTACATTTTCACTGCTATCAAATGCATCTGATGTCTCCCTCTCTCTCTCTCTCTCTCTCTCTGTCTCTCTCTCTATGATTGCCACTTCCCTCTGTTGCTCTCTACAAGGCCACAGAGTTGAAAGATGACCGCAGTCCATCAGATGCAACAGTGAGGACCACCTTTACCATCCTGCTAATTGACAAGAACGACAACGCCCCAAAGTTTAACAGTTCTGAGTATCGGGTTCGCATCACCGAACTGGCTCAGGTGGGCTTTGCCCTTCCCCTCTTCATCCAGGCCGAAGACAAGGACGAGGTGAGTGGATCACGTCTCGATGGTTGGCACAGTCACAGCATTCTTGACATCAGGGTTGATTCTCTAATCCAGATAAGGTTTCAATGACGCCATGGTTACCTGGGTATCTTACGACTGTGATAGAGGTGCCCGAAGCCAGTCCTAAGTATCAGTATCAGGGCCGATCCAGGCATATTTTAATGGTTTGCTTTCAGATAAAAGAATGCAGATTCAATCCTTTCTTGCTGAAGTCTGCCTCAGCCGTGCAGCATTTGACTACAGGGAAGTGAAGTGTGTGTAAATGTGAACAATTATTCTGGCGCACCGGTGCAAGAATCTCTGAGTTCAGACAAAGAGGTTGGCAAAACACGCAGATTTGCTGAGTTACGACGCTAACGAATCTGTTATCGCTCTTTAACCAGCTAGAAAATTTGTCAGAAATAATTTTCAAAAGAAGAACCTCCACACTGAGACACCACTGTACAATCAGAAAGGATTGAGTGTTTTACGTCCATAGATCTGATCATAGCTGGAACTTCCAGGAGCCACATTCTCCAGTTACGTTTTCACTTGCATTATAACATTGACTTAGGATTTCAAACTTAACAGCTTTGAGTACCTTCAGTATTTGGATTAAAGAACTTGTCAAAAATAAGGTGTGTCAGCTCAAATAGGCACCAGCTGTTATTCTATGTGTCATATATCTATATTTTTCCATCCACATTGAAGTGAATATTAGTATTTTACCAAACTCAGGAGGTACCCAAGACTGGAGGACCTGATCTAGACATCCCTAACAAATTAAGCAATAAACTATTAATGAACAATCTGGTATCAATAAAGGATTCATTAGCAAAAGTCTCATATGCAAGACATTTTTCACTCACATTCAGTCAGATAAGATCTTTCTACGAAGATGGCTAAGAGAGCTGCATGTCTGTAGAGTGTATTTCAAGTTCTCATTTCTCGGTTTACATTTATCTAGTTTATAAATGATGGAGTCAAAAAGAACATCATCCACTCTGTGAAACTGCTTGCGTGGCAGCCATGCACGCGTGTGTGTGTGTGTGTGTGTGTGCCTGTGTGTGTGTGTTCATGGTTTGTCGCCAGCCGTGTACAGCAGCACACATTAGTAAGCTTTAGTGTGTCCGCCACTTCCCATTAGCTGTAGCTATCAACCTACTGTGGTGACACACAGTCACACACACTTTTTCACTTTACGCTTGCTCTGCCACTCGTTCCCTCTCTCACTTTCTCTCTCCCTCTCTCACATCTGCACATGCTCGCTCACACCAGCGCATTGGACTCGACTACAATTTAATTTGCTCTGGAAGAGATGGGATAGAGCATCAAATTATACCTAACGAGGAAAATCAATCACCTGGGGTGCAGATAAGCCGAAAGCTAGTCAACTCTGATTGATTCAGGCACAGCAGCCGCCAGGGTGGAATTTGACAGATAACTGCAAGTCAAGTGGATAGAGAAAAAGGTGGAGAGTGAAGAGAGACAGACGTACGGACGAGGAGAGGAGAGGAGGGAAAAAAATGCTTGAACAGAAAGTAGCCTGCAATGGAGCAAAACCAGAAATCTGAATAATTGGTGGAGCAGGAAGAAACCGAGAGAACAGCCGACAGGAGAGAAAGAAAGAGTGATAGCAGGAGTGTTTAGCAGCAAGTCTGTTTATTCATTTAAAGGATGGTGTGCTCCAGTGGTGAGGCGGAAAGAGGAGTACCACGAGTGTGTTTCTGCACGCAGGTGGAGTGAAGACCCCGACACCTGGCATGTGATAAGAGGTCCCCCTGTAGGGTTACCACCCAACATTTTACCACTAACAACAGCAGCACTCAGTCTGGAGAAGTGCTCAGGCGCTTAACATCCCAGCATCTCTATGCTAAGATTGCTCGCGGCAAATGGAGGAATGGCTATGCTAATTCTGAGATGTTTTATAACAAGAATCACCATAGATGCTGCATTAGAAAGCGTTTCCTCAGAACCAGTCCATTATCAGCCACAGCTCACTGCTTACTCGTCGTCATACAACAAAAACAAAATGCATCAGGAATAGTTTTTAAAAAAAGCAGGATTTCACGCAGAAATGTAAAATTCAGTTCTCAAGATGTGTGCAGGAGACATTGAAATTGCCTGCACTCCACCGGTCTTGCATTGTGACCCTGCTGCCATCGTGCCACATGTATACATCCATTCCAAGGAGTAAAATCTATGAGACGCTTTTTGTCTCGCAGTTTTTGTATTGCCGTTTTTATCCTTTAAACCTGCATGTCAGTGCTGATACGCACACTCATTCACACTCTGCTACACCTGTGCTGTAATCTCGCTTTCTCCAAGTGTGAGGGATTAAAGGCAGACATTTCATTTCTTAGACTATGACACAAGTGGTAGTTACCTCTCTCTCTGTCTGTCGCTGCCTTCATATCCTCTTCTGCTCCGTTAGCATCTATAAAACTTTTGCTGCTGGAACTTGTCACTAAACTTTGTGGCAGTCGCGTCTGACAGGGTGCTTTTATTGGGGGCTTCTAAAGGCAGGAGCAAATGGACGGGCAATTACGTTTATGGGCAGTTTGAGGTGACATCCCTGCATATTGGATGGTCTTTTAAATAGGAGTCATCAGCCACAATGGTTCTCCCAGAGATGAAAACAAAAACAAGGGGGCTATTTCAACCGCCAGCATAATGCCAATCGACCACCGCACCCGTCTTCCTCTGTCTGCCACAATGGCTACATGATTGGCCGCCCTGCAGCTTTATACATCAAGACAGGAGGGATCTAGAGATGTTTTCGCAGCTCATCGCAGCCACAGGCTTCTCAGGGCCGTGATGCCATTTTGACCCTGCGTGGTTTATATTTACCTACAGTGCTTTTGTACGTCAGGATTCATCTGACAAAGAAAAGTAAAGACTTCAGAAATTCTAACCAAATGATACTAACCTCACCACACGGACCCACCCAGCATCACAGCACATAGAATTTCTAAATCAGACTACATGCTCGTATAAGATTTTCTAGGAAGTGTACAGTAAGGTGAGAGGGATACCAAACGCAGACACGTGCATCTGGATTGAGGTAGATAGTCATGGTTGTCCTCGGGGATCACATCATCTCCTCTCCTCCTCTCATAAAGCACACACCATGATGATCAAAGCACGTGGTTTCACCCTCCTTCACTGGCTGGGTAATCATCCCAGTCGGACACACTATGTACAGCTCCGTGGGCAGTGCATGGGGATTTACTCGATGTCGCATTCAAATGGCCGTTTACATAATGTGACACAGTACAGTCAGATGATGAGACCAGATGAACGTGTGGTAATGAGATATACCTGACTCTTCTGTCTGATTTGCAATCAAGCCTGGTCATTTCCATGTTATTATTATTAGTAATAGTGCTATGTCTATTTGTTATTGTGTGTGCATAGAACTAAAAAAGTCAATACATAATTAATTATTATTAATTATTAATAATTATTAAAAAGTATTATTAAAAGAACATTCAATTATTTTGATCATTAGCACCATAAAAGTATTTCTCTTTTGCATGTTCTTGTCATTTCACAATAGGATAGCAAAGACAGTGTTTGAATTCCAGGCTTAGCAGTAACATAATGTAATGTCATAATCAATAGCCACAAATAACTATTCTTTTACACAACTAGAACCTAAATATGTAGATGTTTAACCACAACAAAAACTCCCTCTCAAACTTTGTTTTGTTTTTCAAGCTCTTCTCTATACTGCCATATACTACCCGATTATGGTCTGAACACAATAACCTGACCTTTGACCCTTTACTATTGGTTGTTTGGGAAATGTATGTTTAAAAACTGTGGGTACACTGTGGCATAAACGTTATTGCTTACATTCGCCACTGGTCCTGTAGGTTATACAGAGTATATATCACCACCTGCCCTCTCAACTACTCCTTTTTTCTCTTGTTTTTCTCTACTCGCTTCGATCTTCTTCTTCTTGTCGCAGGGGGTGAACAGCATGTTCCAGGTGTTTCTGACAGGAAACAATTCAGAGTACTTCACCATCTCCCCCACGGCGGTACAGGGGCGTGCCGACATCAGGGTGAGGGTGGCCATACCGCTGGATTACGAGAACATTCGCAGCTACAGCTTCTCAGTGAGTTTTAAAGTTTTCTTACACTGTGCATCTGAACATTTACATGAGAGGAGGGCATCCGGCCCCTGAAAGAAGGCACATGTTAATATTTCTGAAGAGGCAGAACGTTAATATACACGAGCTCAGCCTTCTAAAGACATTTTCATCACAATAGGAAATGTCCAGCAGATTGTAAAGACTTTTGTAAAGACATAAAAATGGAAGAGGATGACCAAATATTAAGAAGTTTTCTTATTTAAAAGTGTCCTTGAATAAACTTTGGACAAAAATGGATTTCTTATTAACACGAGAGTGCAGCTTCATTATGTTTCTTGCATCTTGTTTGTATTTGTTTGGACACAAGGCTCAGTTGGACTGGGGCTATATCACTTTCTCAACACTGCAGCCTTGTTTGAACAGTGAAATTGGTATTTCATCACCCCGTTTTACCCATCAGTCATTTACAGAATCAGGAAGCGCCCTGCTCTGTGTATAATCTCTCTCCTAAGTCAGTTTTTATGACCGCAAATTCTTTGATACAATAGCAAATTATGATTATAATTTCCTTAATGCAAACACAAAATTAAATGTGTAAATATGCTTGTCGTTGTCTCTCCTCAGCTTTATGCCAACGAGTCCATGTCCGACCATGTGGGCTTTGCTCGCGTCTTCATTGAGTTAATCAATGAGAATGATAATCGGCCCATCTTCAGCAGACCGCTGTACAACATCAGCCTTCCTGAAAACACACCCCCTGGTACCTCACTGCTCCGTATCCTGGTGAGTACGTTCAGGAGTCACCACGTGCGCTCCACACAGCTGAAAATGTGATAAATTACTCAGAGGGGATTCTTGTGATTTATTTCCGAGGAGACGTTTAACTGGAATCCAAAGAGATTACAATAAAAACCTGACTTGTACTAGTAACTTTTATGGGGCTTGTTTTATTGGAAATGAAATCTTGGCTTGTTTGTTTACCCCACGTGACCCGGGGATCTCTTGAGACTTCACAATATGAGTCGTTATTTATGGTGACTCAAGCCAGACTGCCTCAGACAAATGCACACATGAACACAAATGAAAAACTCACTCACATACTGTACTGGGTCACAGTTGGCTAATGAGATCCTGTGTATTTATAATACTGGATGACTATGCGGGGAACAAAGGCATATTTTAGATGATGAAGACAATCTGTGACTCAGCTGTGGCCCGGCGTTAAAGAATATTTCCACATAAGTATGCAAATTTGCTGAAAAGCAGAAGTGAAATATTTACTGCCAACATAGGAGTGAGTTTGACGCAGGTAATAAAGGGTGAATTAACCACAACACAGACAGAAATCCTCCATTCAAGCTAAATTACTTATACAGTCATTTTAGGGAAGTCCTGCAGTGTAATTGCTTGCTGCATATGTAAAACTGGAGAATCATTTTGACTTGATTCAAGTGATTACGTCTAAGCTGTAAGCAGCAATTTGAGAGTAAAGTTTCATATTCTCCCCTCACACTTATTTGCTTTTTGCAACGATGAAACCTTATATCAGAATAAACTGGATTACTATTATCTGAGGGTCTTAAAATGTCTTACTTTTCATATCGGATTAATACAAACGTCGATAATAATGTCTTGACCACCTCCATTACAACTAATCCAATTAGAGCAGGGCTCAAGAATTATTTTGAGAAAATATGTTGTATTATTCATTCCCTTCAGGCCTTTGTTTAGTTTCTGGATAGCTGGTGTGTCCTTGTGTCCCCTCAAAGTGCCACCATGCAGCAGAGCTGTCCTGATCAGCAGCCACTACTTAAACCTCATCGGAAAAAAAAACTCCCCAAAACTCTGCATTATTATTCATTACCAGTGATTTCAGTGACAGAACGCCCACAATCCACTAGATACAAGTGCAAAAAGCACAGTGTGAAAATCAATAGTGTTTATAGACTGGGTGCTCATGAAATGGAGATTGCAGGGCAGTCTAATACCCGATAAGTCTGGCTGATGTTGGCCTCGTGCTGGAGCGTGCGGCCTGCCGTGGAATCCTGATTGTGGGCTGTAGAGAGTAAATGGGTTGTAAATAGAATGAGATGTGATGGCCCTCAGTGAGGACTGCATGGGCATGGATGGCAGCACTCGTATATATACACTGATAGATGAGGGTTTCGAAAGTCTGACCTGCTCACACACACACACACACACACACACCAGGGGCACTCAAGCCCTCTAAGATGTCACTGAAGACAAAACACACCGACAGATTAAACAGATGTTTCCAACACTCAAGTAGTGTGTGTGTATGTGTGTGTGTGTGTGTGTGTGTGTGTATAGTTGATATCAGGAAGTCCTAGCAGGGGCTGGAAAACTTTGGATTGAAAGACTGCACTGAAACACCAATAATGGCAGCACATGAGCAGGCACTTAGTATCAGATCAATAGAAGCGAGGTTCTACCACACCAGACAGGACCACAGGAGCAAAGGAGCCCTCAAGAAAGTCCAGCACACAACAGCAGGGTGTGAGATGCAGGCAGCGACAGCGTACATGGGACATTTGGACACACAACCAAGTGGCTGTAATAGTGTACAGGAACATGTGCAGTGAGTATGTGCTGGATGTCCCTCACTGAGAATGGATCCCAAAGTAGTTGATCCTGTGTGACTTTCATACACACACACACACTGACAAACAGCTCATGGCTAATCAACTGGACATTGTGTTGATTTGACAAACAGTAGATGAAGGCAGTGGTGATAGATGCAGCAATCCAAGGGTGACAGAAACATCAGGAAGAAGGACCGAGGTCTGAGAGAGGAGTTAGAAAAGATGTGGGGAGTAAAGGAAACAGTGGTGTGATCAGAGGGCCTGTGATCCACTGACTTCTTAGGTCTCTGTCCAGCAGAGCACAATCCTAGAAACACCTAAGATATTACACAGAGCACTCAGACTCCCAGGCCCCTGGTACAACAATCTCCCTGAACTTCCAAGGTCAACACATGGCTAAAATCCAACAAAGTCATTGGTCATTGTGGGCCTTTCTCCATTTGTTATCCCATGAGATTACCATTTACTATGTATGCATGCCTGTGTGTGTTCAGAAATGTGTTTGCATAGAGCTGTTTACCTATGTGGGTCTGCCATCATTTAGTTCATTAGTAATTTAGACAGTATGTTACAACGGTTGTAATCCAATGAAAATAGCTGAGACTGTTTGTATTGTTGTATTTATATGCTGTGGTCTGATCAAACAAGCCGCCTCACTTGTGTTTGTGTGAATAATGAGGTATTTGTTTTGGAATGGATATTGCATCCATGCATTATAAAATAAGTTATAAAGTCTAAAGTGAAGCAAGGGAGGAAGTTAAATCCATCAAACTGCTGGTTCTTTGCTTCATTGTTCAGGCAGAAGTGGGAGTGGAGGAACGTTGAAGGAGTTGATGGCCCTCTTGTAAATGTAATGGATCGTGTTTCTTCAAATGAATCACCTATTCTGGATGTGTATTTTAAAGTATAGGGCACAGAAATGTAAAACTAGTCTTGATTACATTCAGCCTTGTGCTAAAACGCTTTTCAACCCACTCCTGTGAGTCAGAATCAGGTAAAATAATAACTTAACCCGTCCATCATCCCACTCTTAAAGACAAATTATGTCACTCGCCGACTGCAGAAAAGCACGTTGAAGTATTAATTGTGACTGAATGAATGCGTGAGATGCAGTAATTATAATTCTTTTTTTACTTAAAGCAGCTTGATGGAACTTTTCATTTTGGGTCGGTGTTGGCAGTCTTTTTGGACAAAGGCGGTCGTGTTTCATGTTACATGTTCTTTATGCTTCACTCCCAGCTGTGAGGCAACAACTTTACCAGGAGGAGAGCAGGCAGCAGCTTCAGGCATTAAGAATAACTAGTAGGAATAACCAGTCTTCTCACTTTTGGTCTTGTTTGCTTCTTTAGGACATTGAGAGACATCAGTATTAAATTTAGGCAGTTTCATAACCAGTCAAAAACTCCATAGAGTGCTTTTAAGTCAAACTCATTTCCCTCTCTACTTTGCAGCTTTAGGTACCTGTGGTTAGTGTCATTTGATGAGCTCACATGGCCCCCTTTTCATTTTCTTGACTCCCTGTGTACCTGTCTCACTCCCTCACCCTCCTCCAGCAGTTCAAACTGCTTTTTCAAAGTGCAGTGAACAACTCAAGGCATAACAATATAAGCAGATTGTCAGGCTGAGACTGGCCTCTCGGTGCTCTCTGTCAGATGGCTGTGAGGTGCAACAGATGGTGGCCAAATTATGTTTTAGCACCAAAAGGGAGGACAGCTCTTTCATTCTTCATTTCTCAAAGTGGCCCGGCCAGCCCCTGTTAATGCATAATGATGCACACACACGCATGCATACACACACACAGATGAATTAACTTGAAGGAGTAGTCAAACAGTTTGGGAAATATGCTAATTTACTTTCTTGCCAAGTGTTAGCGAAGACATAAGCAGTGATGTGAGCGGTATCAATCTCATAATCCCACATAAGCTAAACAGATCTCGGCTCGAAGACTGCAAACAGGAGGAGAATAGTGGGTCTGGTTCAGTACAAAGCTAAAAAAATACACCTTCTTGCATCTTTAAAGCTTTAAAGCTCAGTAATTAACATCAAGTAACACTTTAACCTTACGGTTATGACAAGATTTCAGAAAGCTACATGGTCTGTATAAGTGCTTCAAGCATGTAACTCCCAGTAAAACTACAACTTCTGGTTTCTACACTTTGGATTCTGCATTAATAAGAGAACTTTGTTGGGATTTCTTTTGACCCTTTGGCAGAACCAAGCTTGTAGTTTCTCTGTGCTTCCAGTCTTTCTAAACTCTGTTAGTCACATTGAGCACACAGAGTGGTACTATTACTCTCATCTAACTCTTTCTTTAACTCTTCTGTAAATAGTGTTGAAGTTATTAACATCGGCAAAATTCAGATGCATAGACTTCATTTTCTACTATTTTTAAGCAAAGTTCTTGACCATTATAGCTCAATCTCTATAGACACATAGCTTGTATCTTTACTGATGACGATGAGATCTATATATAATCATGGCCAGTATGTCAGCTGAAACTACTTCAAAGAGACTTTGCAGAGGGGGATGAGAAGAAAAGGTCATTTTTTTTGTTTGGATTTGTTTGGAGCTGAATTCTCCCTTTAAATTGGCTAGAAAAAGGCCTGTTTGATTGTGCACTTGCTGTTTTCAGATCACAGCTTGATTTGAAAACATTCTCAGTGATGAAAGCTCATCAAACTCATCTTTTTACTCATATATCATGTAAGTGAAGCGCAAACAAATGAGTAAATTACCCTTGTAAGGCAATCTGGACCTCTGTGTTTTTAGTGGCAACAATAGCAGAGACGATCATCAAATTAAGTTTTATCCCCTGCTATTACAGCAACTATGAGACTCATATTAGCTTCTCTCACAGTGAAGTGAGAGAGGAGCCTGCTACACTGCTGTGTGTGCTCCTGAGCATGAAAGTGTTTCTGCAGTTGTGCAGTACATCAGTAATGTGGTCAGTGTGGTTTGTATGGAAAGAGGGTGGAGTCTGCATGATGTTTATATAACATTTTATACACCTTTGCTGATTGAAATGATGCATGTTGGTTCCCAGTTGTTTTTAAAATTTGCCAAACAGGCAATCTGATAATGCAATTGAAAAGCTTTGTTTGGGTTAATATTCATAGTCCATCTGATCACAGCCTATGTACAATGTTAGTCAATGCATTACTGCGGTGCCCGCTCCTGCATCCCTGTGGACACTTGTGCTTAACATAGGACTACACACACATACACACACACAGGCAGAGGCTGTTTAATATTTATGGTCTGCAGCATTACTTATCATTATAAATATTTATTGTGATTTACTCTTTTGTCTGGGTCCTTTTCTCTCTCACTCCCGCTCTCTGTCTCTTCCCTACCCTGGAGACTTTAGACACCAGCAGCTGCACGTATCAGTGGAATCACTCTGATTTTCTCTCCTTGGGTTTGCAAGAATTTGCCTTCTTTCATTTCTTATTTATTGTATGCCCACAGTTATTGTTGTTTTTCCCCTTTCTCTGTTTTACCATTAGATTGCTAATGGTTTTCAGGTGTTGCATTGATTCACTCTGTGGTTCCCCGTCTGTTTCTGCCTGGATTACACTCTCTCCAGTGCTTTCTACCCATCAGGCTTTACCTCAGAGAATATACATATATAAATACACACAGAGACACATAGACAGATAGATAGATAGATAGATAGATAGATAGATAGATAGATAGATAGATAGATAGATAGATAGATAGATAGA
>JBAJHX010000033.1:5824065-5891893 GCA_037176925.1 Amniataba percoides | reverse complement strand
TGTGTGTGTGTGTGTGTGTGTGTGTGTGTGTGTGTGTGTGTGTGTGTGTGTGTGTGTGTGTGTGTGCGTGTGTGCGTTTGTGATTGCACGCATGCAGGGAACAGCAACAATCTGTTCAGCATAGACAGACAGACCGGGCTGGTGACGAGAGGCCTCAGGGCTTTGGACAGAGAAACCAGCAGCTCCCATATGTTGGAAGTGGAGGCCTACAACAGTGACGAGGGCAGCATGAGGAGCTCTGTGAGGGTGAGGAAGAGGCTGCGGGATGGGATGAAGAAGATACTATAGCATGTACAAGTTTTATCCCATAAATGTCTAGTATGACTTATATAGAAGATGTTTGTTCTTTCTACTATAGAGCATGAAGGTGTGTAAGATGAAAATGATCATACATTTTAAAGATTGTTGACCCTCAGACACTCACATTAAATGATGAAGACATTTTTCCAGAGATGTATTGCACTACTGTGTATAGCTGATGCACAGCCTGAAATGTCCTCCCCTGCAGGTGATCATATACGTGGATGATGCCAATGACGAGGTGCCAGTGTTTACCCAGCAACAATACAACCGTCTGGGCCTCAGGGAGACCGCTGGCATTGGCACCTCTGTGATTGTGGTTCGTGCCACAGATCCTGACACCGGTGAGTCCGGTCTCAGATCAGTTTAAAGAAAGATGCAGACGGAGTAGAGATAAATGTCAGCACTTGTTGTTGACTCCTCAGTATCCGCTTTCGTCGTCATAGCAATGAACATCCAACCTCTGCTCTCTTAGCACTGGCATGAGTCGGTTGTGTGCAGGTCACCAACCCTGACACTAGTGGGTGCCACTTAAAAGATTACGCAGAGATTTTTTTTTTACGTGTTAGATCACTATGGTATTTAAATCTCTACTTCTGCTCCACTGACTTCCTCTATTCACTTCCCGTGGCGTAAAGTGTTTCTTAGACACCCTCTGATGCATCTGTTGCAGTGACATACATTTTCCAAAACACAAGAGCAGGCATGGAGCTCGAATAACTAAAACAAAGCAAACAGAGCAATGACAACACTGTTGAATAAAACAAGCTGTGACAAAAAACATTGTGTGCATTTTGTAACCATGGCTTCAGTCTAACAGTGTGACAAAGTTTTCAACTTAATGAACTGATTAACTATCTAAACCCTCACAAATTTTGAAGGTTTTGTTCTAAATATTTCTGCTCAGGTGACGGTGGCGCCGTCGCCTACGCCCTCGTGTCCGGCTCAGACCGCAAGTTTGAGGTGGACGTGAGCACCGGCCTGGTGACCACTGTGGACTACCTGGACTACGAGACCAAGACCACCTATCTGATGAACGTCTCGGCCACCGACCAGGCTCCGCCTTTCCACCGAGGCTTCTGCACCGTCTACGTCACGTTGCTCAACGAGCTGGACGAGGCCGTGGCCTTCTTCTCCGCCGGTTATGAGGCCTCGCTGCGTGAGAACATCGCCACGGGGACAGAGGTGGTCCAGGTGCAGGCTCAGTCGGCCGACAACTTGAACCAGCTGACTTATCGCTTCGACCCTGACACGTCGCCTGCAGCTCTGGCCCTCTTCAAGATAGACAGCGTCACGGTGCGTGGGGGAGCAGAGTAGGAAAGATCACTGATGATATGAGCACAATGTACATGCCTCCATTTCTTTTTTTTTTCATACACTTCAAAGACAACACCCACCTTCTGCCAAACCCGTTTCATCCATTTACCGCAGTGTGATTCAATAACACCTCTTTCTCTGTGATTTAAGCCAGCTCTCTCGTTGCTGCATGACTGTAAGCTGATCAAAGCGCCTGTTAGCTTTGAAGTCATTTGATTCTGCTGATAAATGAGAAATGGGGGATTTTTTTTTTTTGGAGCTGTATGATACTTGTCAGTCTTTCTCTATCTCTGTCCTTGCTCCCTGTCTGTCATATTAGGAAGGTTTCTATGTTGTTATGCGATCTGTATGTGATGTTTCAGGGCCGCATCACGGTGACGGGCCTGCTGGATAGAGAAAAGGGGGATATGTACACACTGACTGTTGTAGCGGATGACGGTGGACCTAAAAAGGACTCCACTGTGGTACGTTTCATTTTGAACTGTGTTGTTTCAACCCCCTTTACTTCATATACGTTCTTTTCATTCTACAATATGTGTCGTGTCTGTTCTGTTGTAGAAAACTTAATGGCATTCCTCTTTTATTCATTGCATCTCTCACTGGAAGTGCAGAAGGTAAGACGTGTTTTTTTGAGGGTTCATAGTATGAAAGGCTCAATGAAATGTGCTCATCTTGTATCTTTAGGGTTTGTTTATTTGATTCTGCCCCAAAGGTAAGTATGTTACATGTCTGCCAAGTTATGGAGCCTACTTTTGATCTCACCTCTTGACAGGTTTCAATCACCATTCTGGATGAGAACGACAACAGTCCAGAGTTTGACATCACATCCGATACTTCGGTGGATGTCCCAGAAAACACAGCGATGGGGAAGAAAGTGGCAGTCGTGCTGGGAAGGGACAAAGATGCTGGATTAAATGGACTGGTGAGAATAAAGAAGAAAGATGGAAAAGCATAAACATTAACATTTAGATTAAAGGATGTCTAATTAAGATCCTGTATGTGGGACTACACCATTAGACAGGTATTGTCACTTCACAGAATGCAGTTTGTATGAAGGCTTCTGTAAACTGTAAATATGGATGAAATAGAGTGCTGTCGAACGTCAGCCAGGTAAAGTAGAATAAGTCAAATGAAGCTCGACTCATTGCTACTGACAGTCCATGCTGGAGACACATTGTTGTTCACAGCATGAGCCTTTAACTTCTTACACTCTGGTTGTGCTATTTTTTGTCTTTTCACCAGCCCAACCCCCTCCTCTCGCTTCCTCTGCTATGACTTATTCATTTACTTGTTTAATCATATATTCAGTGGCATTTCTTGCCTGTTAGTTTTGTTCCGTTGTTTCATGGGGATCCCGGCTCGACTCCCCACTGATTCTCTAGCATGTGCTGTGATTTATTCAACATTTAGAACGTGCACAACCAAGTACATCTATTTATACGTGATCGTACGCTTGACTGAGCCTAAGGTTTTGTTACAGTGTGATATTTTCATAGTTTCACTGTCTCTTCCCCTTTCTCTTTCTCATTCTGACTCATTACGCTCTCTCAGGTTAATTTCACCCTGGTGGCAGGCAACATGGAGGACGTGTTCAAGATCAAGACA
This sequence comes from Amniataba percoides, assembly GCA_037176925.1. Taxonomy (NCBI): domain Eukaryota; kingdom Metazoa; phylum Chordata; class Actinopteri; order Centrarchiformes; family Terapontidae; genus Amniataba; species Amniataba percoides. Next base: position 5,888,671 of record JBAJHX010000033.1, on the reverse strand, counting down.
GTGAACCACACCTACGGGGAGGTTTATGTCAATGCTCCACTGGACAGGGAGTCAGTAGACCGCTACCTGCTAAAGGTCAGGCAGCAGTCCACGTGTCGTTACAGACATCTTTCACCACATAAATATATGGCCATATGACTTCACACTTCATTTCTAACCTCAGCACAAAATAAACTACTGCATCTGGCCTTGCTTTACAAAAAAATCTGAATTCTGGGCTTATTTTTAAACCAAGCACAGAAGAAGATATGCATACACTTCCTCCACTACATATCTACTTATGTCCTTTCACGGTCAGACTTGCACAGTAGTACACAGCAGTGCATGTGTGTGTTGTTGCAGGTGCGTGCCATCGACAATGGCTCGCCTGCCAGACACACAGACCACTCCCTCACCATCAACATCCTGGACGTCAATGACAATGCACCTGTTATTGAAAGCCAGAGGGGCTACAACGTTAGCGTAAGCGAGGTAGGGACGCACTCGCGCATCACATGGTGCATGGTTTTCATTTGATCCACATCTAGTTTGCCCTTGGGTTTGCGTGTTTCTGTAGTTTTGTATCGTTCCTGATCTCGAGGTGAACAATGTCACAGAGCACTTCTCTGAACTGTGATTTTCAGTTTGCACAAGAATCCCGTTCAGCTGTCCATTCACAGCTTTGTGATGACGCTTCTTGCATAATGTGAATTACAGAACGTTGGAGGTGGCACGTCAGTCCTCCGTGTGTTGGCTACCGACAAAGACATCGGCCCCAACGCCATGCTGTTTTACTACATCACTGCGGGAAACCAGGACCTGACCTTCCGCATGGACCGCGTGACGGGAGAGATGGTGACACGGCCGGCCCCTCCAGACCGAGAGCGCCAGCAAGAGTACCGACTCATTGTCACTGTGGAAGATGACGGCACGCCACCTCTGTCTGTAAGGCACAAACACAACATCCATCATGTTTTTTATTGTGTGTAGTATTACATGCTTGTTGTTCATTTGTTGTTAAATCAGCTGACTTTACTAGCTCTACACTAACCTCTACAGAGGGCCCTATGTCTGATTTGATGGCTAAATGTTGACTTGAACTTTGCAAAGACATGTCATCAGGGGGCTTCAGCATCACATCTTACAGAGCCCTCTTTTGGTCATTCATTGTACAACAAACAGTTAAAGAAAGATGTGCTTGTTCTTGGGATTCTGGGTACATGTTTACTGCCTCTTATCTACCAAGATACAGTCCAAATCACATATGATGCTTAGCAGGACTTTCCCTCATCACATAGCTTGCACTGTAAATGAAGTACAGTGGTTATTTGATCTTCTGCACGATGAGTTGTGGAGGTACAGGAAACACCTTAGTTTGTAAACAGGAAAGCCACAAAAGTCAAATTTCCAAAAAGAGGAAGCTCAGTGCTTGTTGCCTTTACTGTTCAGATAAGATATAAAGTCTTTTTAAATGCTCTGCATATGTATAACACGTGCATGATTTGTCACATTACAGTGAGTTGAGGTGCTGTATGTGGCCTGTCTTTATTTTTACATTGCAAGTCTCAGTCACACAGCAAGATGTGAATGGCACTCGCCTATAACAAAGAAGCTCCTGCTAACACAAGATATAAATAGCGAATGCACAAAAAAAGCACTGGAGAGAGGAAGTAGCCAGCAACGGGTATCCCCTCCACCCATCTGGCTCTGTCTTGTCTCATAAAACAAGATACTAAGATTATTTTATCATTTTCTCTTCTCAATGCCAGCCTCCCTCTGGTGTGCACCATCTTAGAGGCACACAAGTGGAACAACCTTGTTCCATCTGTAATGGCTCCCTAGGCAGCAAGTGCAGCACGTCCTTGTGTGGTGATAGTTTTGGAGACCTGCCAGTTCAAAGGAACAATGATTTTAAAGAGTAGACACATAGCTTTTAGGTTTAAGAGCTTTATTATACAAGCAACACCCAATTTAAATGCAGTATACAGTACAAACACGCCTCCGTAGCATTACTCTGTCCACACACACAAACCGCATTCTTACAGATGCAAAACAGTATGCACATATGCTGACACACATTAAACCACACCACAACATTCTTGAAAGTGTAACCCAAGACTTGTGCATAAAGACAAATTGGCACAAATACTCAGACATAAGCCCTTAGTCCAACTACCTATCAAATCCTAGAAAGAAAAAACATAGATACAGACATAATACCCTGTCCTTTACACCTGCTACACATCATTTGGAGATGATTTCCACTGAGCACCTGCTGCGCATATTTTACCTCAATATGGAAAGAACCACCTGTGGTTTCTTTACAATCAGGCACAACCACAGACTAAGTAAAAATAACATTGCAATGACGTCTCATTTTCTCTTAATTTGCCTTGATTTGGTTAACATTTTCAATGCCGCTCCTATACACATGTGCTTAATAGCATTTACTTATTAACATCCCATTGCACACATAAAAAATATGAATCAACACAAATATACACATCCCAAAAATGAAATCAAGACATGTGAAAACGAAACAATAAAAGTAAAAAAAAAAAAAACAGCACTGAGATGACAGTGATTGAACTGTTTTGCTGTTTGACGTTTTTTTTCAGTTAGATTCTGTTTCTGTTAATGTTGCTACATTCAAGGAAAAAAAATCGATAAACATTGTATTCTTCATAATTAAAAGACATTCATAAACAACTATTATCAAAAAGAAAAACATCAGGCTTTTTCCCCTAAATACTAACGTGAGTTTTCAGCACTTTATGAACATATTTAAGGCCACTGTGAAGTGCTGTGAGAGTACAGGAAGAAAGGCGAGTATTTAGAGCAACTGAGCTGACAGTGGCTGAGGTAGCAAAGAGGGAAAAGAAAAAAAAGCCGAGGCCAAGTGGAAATGATGCAGAGGAACAGTGTAATGCCATAAAAAAAAAATTACTACCAACGTATATGAGAATATAGGGACTTCTCTGGCCTCTGAGCCTCCTTTGACACCCGTAGTTTGGTTCATATGAAATGTGATGATGATACATCGTTTTTTGGGGGGTTTTTTTCAACGAACAGCACATTTTTTGCTTCAAGTTCACTTCACTAACTGCAAACCAGTAATAAATGTCATCTTGTTGCTGTCAAAGTGTGACAGCTATGTTTTTAATGAGGAACTGCCAGCGCTCCAGAGACGGACACAAACAAACTTACACTTCCTTTTAAACCCCAGTTCACTTTCTAATGTATAATTTCTAATGGATAATTATATCCCTGCAATAACCTGTGTACCATGTTACCATGGTTACCAAATGACCTTGCATGATTAAATGAGAGATTGTTCCTTTGACAGTTCCAACAAGAAGAAAACTGGTCATTAATTTAATGGTTCTATTTTTGAAATCATGCTGTTGTTACACGTTTAGTATCACATGAACTTGCGGTTGTGCTTATACGTGTTAACACCACAAGCGAAGTGTACCGGCGTCAGAGTGAAAGGGTACAGAAACTAGAGGTTTGTTTGAGCTTAGGTGTGAAAGTAGAGGAACCCCACCCTCATAACGGTGGGTTCTTCTCAGAAGGTGGGTGCCTGTTGGTCCACGAGCCATTTTCAACCTTTAGATGGGACATGACACAGAAACTACTCGCAGCACCAGTGCTCACAAGCAAAAGTCTGCTCCTGGCCTCCAGCTGTTGTTTCAGGAGGAAATAGTTTTTGAGTTAAAAAAATGCGGTCCATTCCCTCCTGCGGTCCAGACAATGTACAGACGACAGTACCAGCAGAGGTTATTGTGAGACAGCTCATAAGGGCAACGTCACTCTGAAGGCAGAGAGAAGAGGAAGAGAGTAGCGGGACTGTCTCCAGATCAGCAGTTAGAGCGACGCCTGATGTTTCAGCCCTTTAAACCTGCATGAAGTCCGGAGACTCAAGGATGGTGTCTGGAATAGAGAACAGTGCAGGTCAGTGCGAGCATAGAAAAGACAGCAGGTAATCTACATGCAGCAACCTACACGCACGCACATTTCATGCCTCTGTGCCAAAATTTAGATATGAGGGAGTTCACACATTCAAAAATGACATTTCCTGCCCCAGTTGCAGACAGAAAAAGACACATGACAGCATTTCTTTTTCCAAACCTCCTACTCTATAGATAAGTATGATGCAGAGTGACAGATTTCTCAGAGTGAGATGTGTTTCACTGGAAACCCATTAAAAAGGGGAACAATGAAGCCCTAAGTCTAAGTTGCGACATGTACATTTAAGATAAGAGGGAACTGCTGATAGTTAAATTCCGCTCAGCTTAAGGTCAGTGGGCCAAAAAACATGAAGAAGAAAGCCGAAGTGTGGTTTTATCCACGTAACATGAAACCTCACAGGCTGTTTTTTCGTGGCAAATTTTTGGAGACCGTTCGAGGAAATGAGCTCTGGCAGTGAAAATTCACCTTGACAAATTTATTAGACATCCATTTTTTTCCTCGGATTTTTGATAGTTTTATCAATATTTGTAGCTCTCTCTAGAGGAAAAACATGGCTGTAATCTGAGACGCAATCAAGCAGCGGAAGTTTCCATCAGTCACTTGCTGTGAGCAGAGATTTTCCCACTGGTGACATTACCCATTACCAGAATTCTATTTGGGCACATGGGGCAAAACTGTTTTTAACTTATGTTAAATATTTCCCTCACACACACTGTTATTGACCAACTACAGTACGTGTTTCAGAGATTTGTCCATGTCTGCACGCTAAACTGTTCAAGGTCATGGAAATAACATGTGGTGACTTAGGGTGGATTTTCAGTAAGTCTGGTGCTGTCCTTTCCCCCAGTTACCATCATAGACGGTGCTGCCAGGAAATGGGGCAATCCACCTCAGTATGCCTGGAATGTCTGCACAGGTGCCTCGGGAATCGGTAGAAAAACACTCAGGATTGAACCCCTTCACCGTAACTAATGTTTCAGTATTATTTCGAGTTGAGTCGGAGAGAACGGCTGAAGGGGCCATTAGTGTTAAATGAGAGTGCTGATGGGTGGAGAATGACTTGCAGGAGAGGCAAGAGAAGAATTCAGATGATGACTGCGTACGGAGGTGGTTTCAATTGTGTGTGGGGGGGGGCAGAAATTAAAACTCCCTACACAGGATATTTTCTTCTGAGTCACATCAGCCCTAAACCCAGCTGTTTTTGAGTGTGAACGTGCAATTTTGCACAAGAATGTGGGCATCTTTCCACCAACACCTCCACCGCACGCAGGATGTTTCAGCAGACATGAAAACGTGTTCTTTGATTGCATCAGACTCTTTTACCAAACTGACTGTAGGTTTTGAAATGGGAGTTTGAAGAAGTATGCCCTTGTGCAATACGGTTCCGTGCAGCTGTTTTGAAGCTCCGTGATGTTGATCGGTGTATGCATTCAGAATGTAGTTCATAAGGCGTGACCTACGAATGGATATGATGCACACTCATTTAAAAAATGAAACCTCCCCCCCGAGAGTGAGACATCTCATACTCAGCTGTCTTTGTGGTGCCAGACTCATATAGAGAATGGGTTAGAGAACATTATGTCTTGTGCTGAGTGATTTTGTGTTCACTTGTTTAATAAGAATCTGTACATTAGACAGCTATCGTGTCCCATCTCTTTTGCCCTGTAATATGAGCTGCTGTTATGTTTTCAGGATGTATACCTTTGTGTGCGTGTGTGTTTGTGTCCTACCTTCTATTGGGAAGAATACATCCCCATGTGCAGGAGGGGAAAGGGGGGTTCCTGGCTCGGACAACAGGTGGCGTCCTGTCTCCGAGCACTGCCTGGTCATGATCTGAGACACGGTACGGGTCTTAATCTGTGGCGATCCCCCAAGAAACACGGGGTTCTCATGGCCATGAGCCTCGCTGAAACACACACACACAAAGGTTCCACATGAGAAAGAGAAGCGTCTGCATGAGTAAGGAACTGCCGATATGACCGAATAAACTGAACACTCAGTTGTTGCTCAAGATGTTTGTGGCTTTATGCCTGTCGCCTCTGTATTCTGTCGGTAATCAGGACTTCAGTGTGTTAATTAACATTAAGCACTACACCAGAATGGTTTGCAGTAGGTCGTGTACATTCAGGTGAACTGATGCAGTTTCTCCGTTATGAGCCATAAAACTGTCTTCCCACATGCCATAAATTAATCCAATTGGTTTGCTACAAAACACATTCCAGTGGCACACAACATAACAACTCTGAACAAGAATCATTTTCTACATAGTGATTAAGGTTATGTTGCCAAATGAAAGTAGTAATGATTTACTGATACCAAATGTAAATATATGCAAGTATATCTCTTTAGCAAACACAAACGTTCATGGGAATTACCCAGTGCTGAAATAAATTTTGGCGTAATCGGGTCTACGCAGCTGAAACTACCTATTGTGTAAGAAATGCTGTGGCAACTACAAAGTAGAATATCCATGTACACAGTGTTATTATTCCTGAGAGCAGCTGTGTTTGAAGCTGGTCTATGAAACCAGCTGCCTGACAGACTGTGGGAAAACTTACCTGTCCATCCTCACCAGCTCTTGTGCACCTGGGAGAGAGGAAACGGGAAATGGGCCATTGTGAATGAACTGAAACAGAGCGGAACACTACAGATGGAGTGTGAATGTGCTTCCTACTGTGTGAAATAGAGTTAATCCACCTCACTGACAGGAAATATGTGTCAGACAAAACACTATGGGAAACCCAGTGTAAGAGATTTACATCTGACCCATAGCATGGACATGGAAATGAATGTCTGTGTGTGTGTGTGTGTGCGTGTGTCAGTAATACGTACGTCTGCTCGACTGGGCATTCTGCCTCTGTTTGTACACAAGCACCAGAATAAGAGGCAGAGAGAGCAGAGCCACGATGCAGGCGGCTACAGCCAAGGCCACTGGCACGGAGCCTGGGGAAGCAACAGAGAGGCTGTGAGTTAAATAAACAGAATAACTGGCCAGTCATCCATCGGCTATGAGGCCTTGAATAAGGTAACATACCTCCAGGTGGCGTGGGATCCCAGACAGTGCAATTTTGAGATCCATTTTTCCCTGCAAAGAGTGAAGAAATGCATTGTTTCTCACACAGCGTCTCACAGTGGTGCATTGCTTTTGCCTGCTGTTGCCATTCACCTCAGCACATGACATTTATGCACGATGTTGTAGACCACAATGAGCACTCACTGACCTCAACATGCAGAATCTGAACAGTACAACATAGCACCTTTGTCCTATTTAGCAACTTTGCAAATCATAGAACACATTTAACTTCTTCCTCTGTCTGTTTACTGAATACGAACTTGCACATTCACACGGACTTACGTGGTGTAACTTGCAGAATAACGTGGCTGTGGGGTTTCTGCACGAGGGTGCCAGTTTTATGGTCCACCTCGATGTCTAGGGCCATACAGCAGTAGCGACCCTGGTCAGCATGGGTCAAATTCTGCAGAATCAACCAGAAACTCTCCCCTTTAGATCCAAAGTGCAAGCCTGGTGGTAAGCTGTGGTTGCCATGAGAATGACTGATGATATGATGCCGTGGCCCCATCCGTCCCTGACAGTGCTGGTCACTGTGCTGCGTGAAGAGCCAGTTGTGCTTCAAGACATCATTGGAGTGCAAGGTGGTACCTTTCTGGGTACACACCAGTTTGGCAGTCGCACCCTCAGGACAGCTGTAGTACAGGTGAGGGATTGAAACACTCAGTGTGGAGTGGCCGTGGGACTCACCTTTAGCTAGAGAAAAGAGACAAACCATATCGAGAATTAAGTGTTTATATCAATGTCAGTAAGTATTTGTGTGCAGTAAAAATTGTACATATAAAAAAACAGATGACAAACCAGATGAAAGAAGGGAGTATACTGAGATAAAACATTAAAGTCCGATGTCAGAAGTTTTTTCCAAGGTAGAAAATCTAAGCCATTTATATCTAGAAATAGAATGAACATTGCCTCTATCAGCTATCAACTTTAGTCAATCAGTAATCCTCTGAGATAATAATGTGTTGGGTTATGGCTGTGGTTACAGGATTTGTATGCAGTAGATATGACAGGAAGTGTCTGAGAAGCTCAGACAGTCCTCTATACACAACACAGCATAAGAGCAAATACTCTTTCCAGTCTCTTTCCTTTCAAAAATCATCTTCCCTGGATAAGATGTACCATCTAACAAATGATGAGTGCAGGTATGTGACATACAGCCATCAAAACCCAAATCCAAATTGTATTAACATATGTAAAAATATATGTAACAGATTAAACTGTTTCTAGAAAATATGGTGCATTAACATTACATCTTCCATTACATCTACTTCTTTGCTTGAAAATAGGACAGAAAAGTTTCATGAAGCCCCCATATGATAAGATAATGTATTCATACAGGAAATTACTTGGTAAATCACAGATCAAGTTATTTCATAGTGGGATGAAGTTCCTGCCTCGTACCACCAGTCAAAACACAAATAACCAGAGTGCAAAACCTAATTATAGCACCTACCAATCTCAACATGAATTTAAAGCTCAAGTCCAGCAATTTTCCTTGCTTTATTTCTGTACACTTCATGCTTCCTGGTTTTTGTGCATTTCGGGCTAGTGCAGTTTGTTTCCTCTTCAGTATATTTGCACTGTGGTTAGAGATAGCACATAGTCTGCTGGCTTAAATAAATACTCTAACCTCCTGTGGGAGTTAAATTGCCTGTTTTTCTGAGGCGGCTGCAGAGACGAGAGATATGAGCCAATGTACACTGGCTCTAACGTGGAATCTCTTTTGCCATCAAATGAGGGAAAGTGGAGGAATCTGAGGAATGTTCTGTTCTGGTCATTTTGTGCATTAGACACTTACTACTGCTGGGTGGTATCATCATCCAGTGATTGAAGTAAAATGCCCTCACCTTCTCAGAAGACCATACACTGACACAGATTCTTAGCATGTACCTCTTACATTCAGGAAACTGAATAGACAGCTGTGAGATGTTTCTTTACGTATTGCATAAACCGTACTCCCTCACACACACTGCCTTCAAACCACATCCTGTTCTGACTTCTGCAATGCAGCAGTGGAAAAACATGAGCAGATATACTCTTTAATGTGTGCTCTGAATGATTAATTCATTGCAATAACACAACCAAACAAACATATCCTCAGGCTAAGCCGGAGCCAGTCTCTAAACCTCACCAAAAAACAAACAAACAAACACTGCAGGCACATCATAATCTATACAATGCTTCCACACGGTGCAGCATCGACACTCGTAATGAATGACTCCCATATACCCAGCATGTAAAACAACAGAATAACTCTGCCTTTCTCTGCCAAAATAGATCACTGCTATCCTTTGCCTTTAATAGATTGTAGTCTGGTTTAGCAACCAAAAATGCTCAGTGTTGCAAAGAAGACAGGAAGGATGCAACTGTGTGTGAGTGTGTGCACTTATGTGAGCTGCACTGTGTGTGGGAGGATGGACTGTAGTGAAAGCATGTATGCGTGTGTATTATTCCAACAGTGCTGCGGATCAGAGATGGTGTTAGAGATTGTCTGTTTGCAGGTTGACTGGTCGGTGCCAGGATTTGTGGACTTCCTTCCTGATATGTCCCGGCACGCGAACACGCAGCCCACTCCTCCCACTCCTCCGCCTGTCTGTTTCCTTACTACTTGGAACTGAATTTGAAGGGCTACAGCTGCTGCTGTGAGGCTCTTTTAAAGGGCTGAAAATTTCAAGCAGACTGCACCTCAACTCACACCCCAATCAGTAATGATGTCACAGCAGAACATCTGCTGTCAGACAGAACATGTTGTTACATCACAGATTGGACTGCAACATGCTTGAAAGTTGAAATCCAGAGAGAGCAGCGGTGCCGCCGCTTTGTGTGATTCACTGTGGATTTAGCCATGAACCAACTGTTGGCTGCTTTTATGCATTACCACTGTTTTCCTGAGGGGGCAGCAGATGCAACACGCGAGAACATAAATGAGGAAGCACGTAAATTGCTTGGGTCTAAATGCTGATGACAGTTTTAAGCATTTTTTTTAATATTGCTGCTGGATTATTAAAAATACAGTAGCTGACCAGCCGATGACCTTTGTTTTTTGATTAGCAGTGCGTGTTTATATATTCAGTGTGTGCGCATCCTGTCTGTGTGTCACAGCGTGTGAGGTTTGTGCCATGTTCCCGTGTGCGAGACTGAACACTGCAAAAGCCATTGTTTGCTCGGGAAGGCAATAGGAAGCCAAGGAAGGGTGATTAAAGTGAAACTGTTGCCCCCACGGCTGTTCCTGCCTGCGTAGTGGTACAATAGAAGGGGAAGCCCTTCTCCTCTCCTGTTTCACACCCACCGCGCCGCCCTCCCTGCCCTTCTTTTTGACAACTCTGCCCTGTTTCTCTAGCACTATTCACTCTGGTGGGGTTGGGTTTCTGGCAAAAGAGTGAGTTTTTGTCGTAAATTGTGTTTAATATTCATTTAAGTGTTGCCTTTCTCTTAAAGAGAGACAAAACATGATTGACACTTGGTTGCAAGCCAGGAAACACTATGTTACACGTCTAATATATTTCGGGTATGACTTACTGACAAGACTAGACTTCTCAAAAATTATTTTAAAGACTTTTTTTAACCATATTGGGTGCCAGTTGTGTGGTATTAAAATGGTGTCAGCAACATCTGAGCTGTCTTGGTGTGGTTGCAACCAGCTAAAAACAGACAGCGAGCTCTGTCCCATGTCTGGAACAGACGGGATTTGTTTCACTTGTTTCACCACACATCTGTGTTTTGGCTCCATTATATCTCTACGTTTCCTTCTCTGATCTCTGTTCTCAGGATCCCGATAGCCCCTCAGGGCCCAGAAACAGGCCCTCCTTTGTTTTAAGCCTGAATGCCACCTGTTTGGGACATGTTGCCTCTGACAGCCTTCGTACATTCAGACATGCAGCAGAGCAAGTGTGAATTAATTAAACATGTCTTCATATCTGCTTAAATGACCCCATGTTTAACTATTTCAACTGCTTTTCTGCAAGAGTATGTTTTAAAACTGTTTTAAAGAAATGCTAATACAACAGGATACAGAACATACCATACAGGTTCATCTTGTATGCTTTCGCTGGCATTAGAGACACCCCCACACACACACCTCAGACTAAGACTCCACCCTTTTCACACCTTCAGTAACGGTATTGATTATCCAGCCCATTACTGGGTGTAAATGAAACCAGCGGGAGAATCCCAGATAAGCCCCTGCACACACACACACACACACACACACACACACAACACACACACACAGAAAGTGAGGGAGTTTCAGTTGAATCTTCTACAATAATAAACATATGCATTCAACATCTTTTCAGCAACAGGAAGTGTTAAAATGTGGCACAGACTCTACGCAGAAAATAAAAGGAAGTGGTTACGGGTCAGTGATGCAGGTCATCGTGTACAGGGATCCCTGACACTTAATAATTTGCTGTGTCTTTTGGTACGTGAGGCAATTTGCTCTAAACTTGTTTGTGTAAGTGCTGTTTTTGATCGCATGCAGGCCAGACAGCCACAAGTTCAACATTTCTCTTTTTCTTCCTCTAAATTTAGTTGACGCATTGAAGGTTGGGTAACAACACCTTCGTAAACACATTGGGAACGCGATTACATCATTTCATCATTAGGCCACAGCAGTAACATACCTGAAACACTCTGAAAGTGTAAGAGGGACTTTTTGTACTTTTTGAAATAGTAAAAGTGCAATTATTACGTAGTTTTAACAAAGTGAAATTGCCTGCTTCCTGTCTCATTTTGAGTGCTCTCTGCTTTCCACTTTGAAGTGCTTTTCATACTGTGATTATGTTGTTATACTCTTTCTACTCAAGTTGAATATCTTACTGGCAAAAGCACACTGGGCCGCCGCTTTTTCTGACGTGGCTTGAAGCGGAGTCAAGGCTGTCTCGCTGACAGTAAGTGATGCATCCTTGAGCTGAATCATCAGTGTGGGACACGTATCCTCACTACAAGCATGAAGGCCACTGCTGCTGGGGGATTTTTAAACTTGTCATACTTCACTGCACACTAAATATCAGACAGCAAGATTTCAGCAACAAGTGTTCAACAGACCTTTGCAAAGGTGATACTGAGAGAGAACACGGGAGTCCCCCCCCTCCCACTCCATTATCCTCTTATTGTTCACGCACGTGCTGCATGTGCCCACACATCTGCACATAAACGTAGTCACTGCCATCATCTCCCCCGTTCAGGCCTGCTCTAGTCGATGAGATTGACCCAGGAAACCATTTTTTATCGCCGCGCCCTGATAATGATCTATTCACTTAGGACGGCGGATCGATGCGCGACACAAGCCCTGTCACAACAGCAGGAGAAGGCCGTGGACGCAGAGAGTGAGAGAGAGAGAGACAGTGGGCGCCCACATCCTGTGGAGTGCATTGACCACTTCTGATGGTGCCCATTGTCCTCCGTAGGGAGCTAAATGCTTATCAGGGCCGGGAGGAAAAGAGGCACTGATTATTGCTCTGTTTATCTCGAGCCATGTTTTGCGCAGGAGAAACCCATTATTGGCAGTGGCACAAACAGCTGTTTTCATCATGGGCTGAAAGGACGGAAACTTCCAAACAAAGAGGACAAAACAAGGTTGAAGTCAGGGCACTGTGGCGTCTTGAAGTTTAGAGTTTACAGGCCCTTTGTTACAGACACTGTGTTTTTTTGAATGAAGACGTTCATCTCTGCAAGTATTTGAAATCCAAACATCTTCTGAACAATACATACAGATTTGTGTCCGGCCTAAAACTTCAATTAACATCGCTAGTTTCCTTTGGTGGGCTTATCTCGTGAGCTTTATCTAAATAGACCAAATCCTAAAGCCGAAAACTGATAACCTCTGCAAGGTCTCAGCAGCCTTTTGAAGTGAAGCTCCAGAGGCAACAGCTGCTTCTTGCCAAAGTCAGGGGGAATAAATTACTCTGTGTGTGTGTGTGGGGGGGGGGGGGTTCACCTAACTTAACACAGCCTAAATATCATCCACCGCAAGTCTTTTCTTCGACTTGTGTACGTGTTTGTCCATTTTAAGACAGTTTAAAAAAAACTGTTCAGTCTGCGGCCACCTTATAAAGACTTTAACTCTTTAAAGATTTACACTCATCCCATGGGAGGGGCTTTATGAGACAGCTTCATGCCAGATGTTCGCTCTCAAAACAACAACAGCAACAAACCAAGTTAAAAAAAAAGAAAATACAAAAAAAGTGCACTCACTCCAAAAAACACACATGTAGAGAGGATACACTGTGAGTACCGAGAGCAAGTGTTATGTAACAGTCAGGTTTCTGTCAGGGTCAGTTTTACACACATATTTTGTTGCTGTTATGACAAAAAACAAATAGAAAGGCAGGCTAAGATCTCACAGAAATAATTCAGTTAAAAAAAAGACTTGTGTTGCAGGCTGAGTGAGGCCTGTGTGAGCTCTGTCACATTAAGGTCATACTGCAGGTTAACTGCTGACCTTAATACGGCATTTGTGTGGCCTTTGACTTATATCTATCTATCTATCTATCTATCTATCTATCTATCTATCTTTTTTCTTCTTTTTTGTGCACGTGTCGGTTGACTTCTCGTTGCGTGCAGAAAACAACAAACCTCGCTTCCCCATCAGTGACTCGACCCGATTGGTTTGTCACTAAAAACAAGTTCACACACGTTTGGACGAGCCAGTTCAACGACAGCAGAGGAGGAGATGGATGCCAGAGTGTCTGCTTGTGTGTGTGTGTGCTTACCTCCAGCTATGTAAAACAGCAGACAGCAGAACCACAGGGATGTCCGGCAGGGTAATCCTCTCTCCATGGCTTCTTCTTGGATGTTGCGCACAGAAAAGTAGAGCGCAGAAACACAGTTGGACTATCAGAAACTTCACTTTATCAACAAATTCAACTTTACTTCTTTGTCCCTCTCCCTTCTTGAACTCTCTCAGCCTGAACTGGAGCTTGACAGTCTGCTGCCACTGCGCCCTCAACTTGACTTGCTCCTCCTGAACTTTAAAGCGCAAAAGTGCCTTGATAGAAGGAGAAAACAAAGCTCCTCCCCCCTGCTGTCAGTCTCTCTCTCTCTCTCTCTCTCTCTCTCTCTCTCTCTCTCTCTCTCTCTGTGCCCCACCCCCAGGAGTGTAAAGTATCAGCCTCCCAAACTCTGTGCACGCAGTGTCAGTACTCAGGATACTTACAAAAAGGATGGATACATGGGAGAGAGACTGTCACAGTGCAAAAATACTGAGTATCACATTTCCCATAATGCAGCTGCAGACTGCCTGTCATAAGACCCCCCCGCCCACCCCACACAAACACACACTACAGTAAATGCCCATATCTTGCAGACATACAGTTTTTTAGGAAAGTCTTTCCATCTGTGATTTTAACATCCAAGCTGTGAAACACGAGCTAAGATAATCCTGAGCTGCTGGAGATATCATGCAAGTGGTTTTACTGGCTGGGTAGCTCTCTGCACGCACCAGTGAACTGATCTCTGTGTGCAAAATCACCGCAGTTTAGTGAGGTGTGTCCTGTTTTTTTATCAAGTTCATATGAATGTAAGTTATTAATATGAAAGTGAATGAATGATAGTGATTGAGATGCTATTTTGATAACCTGTTTGCATGTTTAAGTCTTTAGCTCTGATTATTTGTTAGCTTGAGTGTACACAAACACACACACACACACACACACAATGCAGAAATAACAATATTGTGAAATTTCTGCAGCCTCTTTAACAGCCACAGCCTGAAGGTGCGGGACATTGGTCCATTTTTAGGAGCACTTTGAGGGGAACTGGTAGGACAGACTGGTGCAGCAGGAATTGACTCAACCTTGATTTCAACCAGCGATGCTTCTACTTTTGTTTTTGAACTAGAGTCTTTCAGTGGTTTCTCACTGGATGCACGGCTGCTTTTCTGCCTCTTCGCTTCATTTCAGGTTTTGAGTAAATGACACGAAAAGAAATGAACTTCTGGCTCCTTCTCCATCTCACTTACCGTCAAGATTTTGTTTTTATTCTCACTAGATATTTTTCCTCTCTTTCTGTAACTAAATATGCACCCACTGTTCTGTCCCATTCTCCCGTGTTAAATGTGCCCATCATGAGTGAAACATGATGGCCATCTAATATGACGATATCAGTGTCTTTCAATGACATAATGGTGAATAGACTCCAAAATTTTAGGCTCACTTGTAGGCCCAGCTGACACTTTATATTGAAGCTGGATCACATGTCATCATGTTGTAAATCAGAATACAGTAAACCATGAATTTTTGGTAGAGCTGTAAAAGTTTCCCCATCTGTGTCTGTTTCTCTCTCAGACCTCGACCACCATCTACGTTCGCATTGTGGACGAGAACGACAACGCCCCGGAGTTTCCTGAGGAGGAGTATGTCACAGTGCTGAGCGAGGGGCCCGACACAGTGGGTGCCACCATCGCCACGGTAACAGCCATCGACCCAGATGAGGGCTTGAACGGGACCTTGCGATATGCAATCGCTCGCGGCAACCTGATCAATACCTTCAACATCAACAGCATCACGGTGGGACATGATAACTGTTTTAGTGCAGTGTCACGTGCAGTAAAACAAAACAAAAGAAAGCATGGACTAACTTTCTGCATCTGACGTGTTTGTGTGTGCGTTTAGGGGAGGATTACAGCTGTAAAGGAGCTGGACTTTGAGATCAGCAACGGACACTACGTGCTGGTTGTCACAGCTACGGACCAGTGTCCAAAGCCTGCTCTTCGCTTGACATCCAGCACAACAGTAATTATGCAAATAGCAGAAACTCTTTCATTCATTAACAGTCAATGAGAGATAGACAAGCACTCACTCTCACATTCACATCAATTTTAGGGTCACAAATTAAACTGCATGTCTTTGGATTGTGGGAGGAAGTTGTGGTACCTGGAGAAAAAACACGCTGGCACAGGGACAACATGCACAGTCTCAAATTATATTTTTATAAAATGATGTGAAAAATATCTAAATCCATTCACATTACTGTGAACTACTTTTTGGTGTTCGGCGTGTTTTTGACACACATATACGGCACACGTCACAGCCCGTCACTTCTCTGGTAATAGGTGTTTTAAAAACTCCCTCTCTCTCCTTCCTCAGGTGCTGGTAAATGTCCTTGATGTGAACGACGTTACACCCACTTTCCCCAGAGCCTATGAGGGGCCCATCGAGGTAACTGAGGGCCAGCCAGGACCTCGCGTCTGGACTCTCAGAGCCAGCGATGAAGACTCTGGTCTCAACGGCAAAGTGGAGTACAGCATCACCGGTGGAGATCACCAGAGTCAGTACCGGGTTGTTCTGTCGAGAGAGAGGGGTGTATTATAAACCTCTACAAAGTGTCACTGAGCCTCTTTCTCTGTCTCTCTGTCAGACGAGTTCATGGTCTCTCCGGTGGAGGGTGAGCTTCGGGTGAGGAAGGATGTAGAGCTGGACAGAGAGACAACGGCCTTCTATAACATCACCGTCACAGCCCGGGACCTTGGCACTCCATCTCGCAACAGCTCGGTGGGCCTTGATTACACAAATACGCAAGCACAAATGCAAGAAGGCACACACCCTGAGCATATCCTCTTGAACAATCAGGTTCTTGCAAGCTGCACGTTTGTGCTGCAATTTGGTTTGCATGATATAGATATTACGAGAATAGTGCCGCTCTCATGAACCAGATTTCTACACTAAATCCAGGATCATGCCAGTTTAACATACATTACACCACAGGTAAATTCATGTTGTGGTAACTGAAAATCCTGAGTGAGTGTTGGGACGGGTCCATAATTGTAACAAATGATTTGATGGATCGAATAGGAGTTGTGTGGCATCGACTTTTTGCAAGCTTTTCTTATATTTATTGTAGGTTTTATTTTTGTCTCGTAATATTTTCTTCAGGTGGTGGTGGGGGTCCAAGTCCGAGACATTAATGACAACGACCCAGTCCTCTTGAACCTGCCTCACAACACCAGTGTGAGCGAAGGCGCCTCCATACACACCTCTGTGGCCCGAATCCAAGCGCGGGACGCAGACAGCGGACCGAACGCTCTGCTCACTTACAACATCACCGCTGGCAACCAGGATGGAGCCTTCTACATCAATGACACAGTGAGACAAAGAGAGTGTGCGGTTTAAAGCGTAATTCACACCCCACTGCACTGAAGTACAGGTGTACTCCAGGACCTGGTGACATCACTGTTGGGTGTGGTTACGGTGTGCATAGAGTGCACTCCTGACACCAAACCGTACCCAATAGTTATGCTGGATTAAGTCACAGGTGAAACAGGCTTCAATTAGAGTGGGCAGCAAAACACTGCTTTTCAGCCTGGTGTTCAGTTACTCTCTAAGCAGAAAACGATCTGACTTACTGATGTGGTAGCAGATGGTGAAAGAGAGGAAACATGGGAGTGCAAGTCTTGTGATTGGCAGCTCCCTAATTTGATCACACATTATGCTGTGAGTTTAACCTGGCTTGGAACTTCCATCTCCAGTTGTGTTCAACACTTTTACACCCTCACTAAAGATATATTTACAGATCAGCAAATGTTGGCAGCATGCACATTTGTGGATATACAGAATAAATGTATTACAGAGTTAACAAATACTCCATATCCTTTAGAGGGAAAGGAGAAAAGCCATGCACTGTAAGAGTACCAGTGCGTACACTGAAAAATGTCTAATAGAACATGTTGTCATATCAAGAGTGAATCTCTAAACACACACCTGCTTGACATCTTCCTCTCTCTCCTCTGTGCATCTGTCAGACAGGTGTTGTGCAGGTGAACAGACCTCTGGACAGAGAGCGAGTGGCCGAGTACAGACTCACCATCACTGTCAAAGACAACCCCGAGAACCCCCGCATCGCTCGCAGGGTAATCCTGCTCTCCTCTGCATCTGCACTGCAAGCATTCACACATTTCCACATTGGCCATCATAAATCACTGCCACTGATGAAAAAGGGAAATGAATTTTAGACAGCAGGCGTTTCTTGAATATTTAGATGCACTCACCACTTTTACACAATGGCAGGCTTCAAAGATCTTACTTCCCAAAATATTTTTACCGTAATGTGAAAGAGCTGCATAGAACCCACGTGACATTACTTTAAATCAAGCAATAGAAAGTACTTATAACATGTGCAGGATGTTCTGCACTGGATGTTGATTTCAGCAATGACAGATTTCAGCAGACAGATTTGATGTCCCTACATATGCTGCATCTTGCTAGAAATAAAAATACCATGCATATTTACCTAAAGTGGCAGTATGAAACCACCCAAGCTGCAGCTGCAAGTCATTTCTGTAAAAACAGTGGGAAAGAGACTATTCTCTAACCCAGAGCTGCAAAAATATGTCAACCACCAACAAAGAAAGCAGCCTGTTGTTGTGTGCACAGTACAACAACTGCACCACATAACGGTGGAGAGCTTTGTAGCCACTGTAACAAAAAAGTGCTCTTTACTCTCATTCTCATGTTTATTCAATATCACATAACTCTTTGCTCATACAGTTGTTCCTTCATTCCCACCAGGATTCAGACCTCTTGGTGATCACTATTTTGGATGAGAATGACAACAGGCCTATATTCACCAGGAGCAGCTACAGGGCTGAGATCACAGAGAACTCTGCAGCAGGTAGCACTCAAGCTGGTGTGTCTATCTTTCTCTCTTCCCTTTACCGGGGCAATCTGTAACTGAAGCACAAAGCATTGTGGCAAAAAACTGTCTGTAACACCGTCTCCCTGACTTCCTGACTTTGTTTACGTACAGCATATATTTAGTGATTTTTTTTTCAGTCACTTTGAAGGTTAGAGGTGTGACAGAAGGCATGAAAGCTTTACACCGACAACGGCTTTGTTCACAACAAGAACTAATCTGTATATGGGGACTGACAGGAGCAGGCAATTAGATTATTTGGATGTAGAATATGAGTCTATGGCCTAGTTTCTTTGATTATTAGAGTGGTTGCAGCGACATCTTACTAATGCAGTTATCAGAGAGAGAGATCCAAACCCTCTATTTGCCAAGTTAAGTCAAGTCAAACTCAGCCAATCTACTGCAGCTGCATGAACACACTTAGTGTCTGCTCCCTCTGTGCTGACTGTGTGAAAAAATGAAACCTGAGTGTGGTCATTCTACTACTTTCTACTACACTTTCCCTATCTTTATCTCTGCCCGCCCTTTAGACAGCACTGTGACAGTGTTAAATGGGCCAGTTCTGGCTGAGGACAAAGACATTGGACCCAATGCTGTGGTGAAGTACCGGCTGCTGGGAGCCAGGGTGGACCTCTTCACTGTGGATGCTGTTTCCGGTAACATTGTGACTCCTCAGCGAGATGTCAGAGAGAAATGTAAAAAGCTGCAATGTAGTTGATGTCTCTGTGCCTCCATCCAGGTGTGATATACGTGCGTCAGGGGGCCAAGTTGGACCGGGAGGCCTTTCAGGAGCCTCGGGTAGAGCTGTTCCTGGTTGGTGAGGACATAGGAGGTTTGAACAGCAGCGTCCCTCTCACAGTTACCATCCTGGACCAGAACGACAACCCCCCTGTCTTCAGTCCATCCAGTTTCAGCGTGCGACTCCCAGAGAACAGCCCCACTGGTGTGTGGATCAGCTTGTACACGGCAATCTGTGTATATGAGTGGGCAGGGGGGAATATGATTTACATAAAAAAACACATTCACAATTCAGTATAATGAATGAACTGTTTTAAACTCCTTTGATTTGCATGTTGGGAATGGCAATGACTAACAAGTGTGTGTGTGTATGTGTGTGTGTTTTCTTCCAGGTGTGGTGGTGACTCAGCTGTCTGCCACTGACGCTGACTCTGGCTCTAATGGCTGGCTGATGTACCGCCTGGAAAGTGGTGCTCAGGACCGCTTCGTGGTTGACCCGCTCTCTGGTGCCGTCCTGGTGGGCAACACCACCCTCGACAGGGAAGAACGTGGGTCCTACCGCCTGGTCGTCATGGCAACCGATCGCGGCACACCTCCGATGTCTGGCACAGCCACACTGACCGTCATCCTGGATGATGTCAATGACTCACGGCCCCGTTTTAAAGAGCCTGTAACTATGATAAACGTCAACGAGTCCACACCGCCTGGAGTCGTGGTGGCAACACTGACTGCCGAGGACCCTGATCTGCACCCCCGACTAGAGTATTACATCATTTCAGTGGAGGCAAAGGATGATGGGAATAACCCAGTGGATGGCCTGCAGGAGTCATTTGGCATTGATCTGCACACTGGTGAGACACCGATTCAGCATCCATAGTTTTATGACTGATGATCTCAGAGCCAATGTACTGAATTATTTCAGTCACACATTTGGGAGAATAATTCAGTGTGTTTTTGTGAATTTTCAGGTGCAGTGTTTGTACGCAACCCACTCAACAGAGAGCTAGTGGCTACGTTTGAGATCATTGTGTCCGTCCATGACAATGCCAGTGATGTTATAGACCAGTCAGGCAGTGTTCCCAACGGTGAGTCCATTTCCCTACACGAAACGCTTCAGCTCATCAAGTGAACTCTGTACGATATGATGTATGATATCATTTCCTTTCCCTCTATAGCCAGACTAACCATAAACGTGTTGGATGTGAATGACAATGCCCCTCGTTTCCGGCCCTTCGGAGTGTCCAACTTCACAGAGAAGATTTTAGAGGGAGCTCAGCCAGGCACAACGCTGCTCTCAGTGTCAGCTGTGGACCCAGATAAAGGTCCCAACGGCCAGGTCATCTACCAGCTGCTCCACCTGCCCCGAGGGGGATACGTTAGACTGGAGGACCCTTCCACTGGTATGAGCACCAGCACACCTCAACAAGCTGCTGTAGGCAGCAGGTGAAAACACTGACAGCAGTGAGCGGGCAAACAAATTCAACAACACTGACTGTAAAGCACATTTCAAGTTGTAAAGTCTGGAAAGTCATGTATGACTTGTGTAATTTCTTGTTTGCTGTCTTATTTACTAAGAGTATTTTTTTTATTAAACTGTTGAATCCTAAATGTAGCTGTGACATAAAATTTTCAGGTAAGATTGTAGCAAACCAGACGGTGGATTTCGAGCAGGTACAGTGGCTGAATTTCACTATTCGGGCCCAGGACCATGGAACTCCTCCCAGGATAGCTGAGCTGCCAGTTTATCTGCGCATAGTGGATGTGAATGACAACAACCCCGTCTTCCTACAGCCCTCTTATCAGGTACTGACTGAGGAGTGCTGGTAATTCATTCAATGTGAATCACTTTTGCTGGCTAGCACTGAATTGTATATTCTATTGTATATTTGTAGTTGTATTTTCCTAGTAGAATTTCTTTTTATTTGTTTAATTTAAACTTAGGTCTATATTTTATAGTTTATTAGTACTCTAGTATCCATTATTTATGTCTATATATTTATTATTTAACCTATTTTCTTTGTTCAAGTGTTTCTGATCCTGCTGATATTCTTAAGAACTGTTTGTAGGGAGAGATTTAAGAATTTCATTGACAATGATTGCGTGATGATATTAATGTGCAAGGACAATAAATTCTTGAATCTTGAATTTTGAATCTACCTCTGTAACATAAGATGTGCTGTATGAAGTTAACTGCAAGTGACTGAGTAAAGACACAAACCAGAACTGGATACACTGTGAAATGTTGAGTATTTATGTTGGTATTTAACATAAAATTCTGTGGCTCTTAATTTTACTTTGACACTTTCCTCAGACCTAGTGTTGCGTTATGTTTTTGATCAAAACATACAGTCATTTAATCATTGCGGTGTCCCTGACTCAGTGTGTCTGTATCTGTGTTTGTAGGAGCCTGTGTTTGAGAACGTTGACCTTGGCCAAACCGTAGTGCGTGTCAGCGCTACAGACGCCGACTCTGGCCTCTTCGCTGTGATCGAGTACAGCCTGGTAGACGGGGAGGGCAAGTTTGGCATCCGACCAACCACTGTGAGTAAACCAATAAATAAGCACATCCGCTCGATCGGCCATCACATCCACTACGCCCTCCATCCCGACCAGAGCTGGGTGTCAACGCTGAATGCCTGGAAACTGAAGTTTAAACAAAGCGTTTTCGTGCAGTAAAGACAGTCTGCGTATTTGACCTCCATGCTCCACTTCTATCACACGCTCAAATAAATGTCCAGATACAGCCACCACTCCCACCGAGTGTTTGCACTTCCTTCCTAATCATTCTCTCTCCTCCGCATCAGGGAGAGATCTACATCCTTTCACCTCTGGACAGGGAGACAAAGGATCACTACACTTTAACCGCTGTTGCCCGTGACAACCCCGGCGGCAGCTCCAACAACAGACGAGAAAACTCTGTCCAGGTAGGTCACTGTTGTGTATCTTAATAAAAATCTACTGAGATAGCACATGCAAGGACCAAATACCATCTACAGTAAGCTATGTACTAAACATTTATGCAAACAAGAAGATGTGATATGATAAACTGAACACTTTTTTTTTTACAAGGAATCCTTAAATGTACTTATTTGGTTGTATTTGGTTATTGTAACCACGACATGTAGGAGTTTTTTACTGGCTGACACATACGCTGTATGAACAATAAAACATGATGATAATGGCCATGCAGACATCTTGGTTGGGGTCTACAGGACCTTTTCTAGAACATGACCTCTATATTAAGAGCATTTTCTATCTGAAACCATCTTTATGCTCCATCTGCTTGTTGGTGCGTATCAGGTGCTGGTGACGGTCCTCGATGTCAACGATTATCGACCACGCTTTACGGAGCGAGTGTTTAACACCAGCGTGTTTGAGAATGAGCCCAGTGGAACGTCTGTGATCACAGTGAGGGCTACTGACCTCGATGAAGGAGAAAACGGAGCGGTACTCTACAGCATGCTGGGACCCCGTTCAGGTGTGAATCTACTAATAAAAGCCTGAGTCAGCTAAATGAATATTCTGAATGAACAGGTCTGTGAAAGCAATTCTGATTTATTATATGTTTATCTTGTGAAAAGTATGTTGCTTGGACTAAGAAAGGGCATGTAAAAGGCTGTATGTGCTTCAGCATTTCTGTCTCTGATCCCTGATCTTTCTGTCTTTTTAGATGCCTTCTCCCTGGATCCGAACACGGGGCTGGTGCGTTCTCGCCGTCTGCTTCAGTCTTCTGAGCGTTTCAACCTGACCGTGGTGGCCACAGACCAGGGCCGTCCTCCGCTGTGGGGCACTGCAGACCTGATCATTACGGTCATAGACGTCAATGACAACAGACCAGTGTTTGTCAGGCCAGCCAATGGAACCATCATCCATATCTCAGAGGTATCTGAATCGTGTGTTTTTTTCTGTAGAAAAAGTGGATAATTTACATATAGGAAGGGATTATCTACTGGATGCGTTGGTCGGACACAAACAAGGTATACAATGGGATGAGGATAGTGTTGCATGTCTGCTGGATGTGTAAAATACCAGTATATCAGCTTGAAAGATGATAATGTGTCAGTGCTGCTCCCAGGTGGCCTAAAAAATCAGTTATTGCAGGTTGTTGTTGATGTTACTAGTTATGCCTGCTCTTTTCCTGTTATGACACGTCAAAATGTCTTTTGATTTTGATTTTATTTGTATTCAAGGTGTCTTTAGATGAAAAGTTTACAGATGTAAAGACTAGCAGGTTTCACAGAGGCACATTCTAACTCCCTTTGCCCTCCATGTAGGAGCAGCCCCCAGGCCTGCCGGTGTATGAGGTGCATGCAACAGACTCCGACGAAGGAGTGAACGGAGAGGTCCGCTATGCCTTCCTGCAGACCGGAGCAGGGAACAGAGACTGGGAAAACTTCCACATCGATGCCATGTCTGGAGTCATCACCACTACTGTGAAACTGGACCGGGAAAAGCAGGCCCTCCACAGCGTGAGTCAGCTGTGTTAGTATGCGCAGTGTGTGTAGTTAGTGTGCCAAAGTGCATAGTTACAGTACGTGTGTCTCTAACTGAGTGCAAACGACTCCCTCAGCTTATCATCGTGGCCCGTGACATGGGCCAGCCAGTGCCTTACGAGACCACACAGCCTCTACAGGTGGCGCTGTTGGACATTGATGACAATGAGCCGGTCTTCCTCAAGCCACCTGTGAGTATGAAGCTCTCTTAACACGCCCTGATGTGGTTATCTGTCCGTGAGAGCTGCTGTTTACCTGTTTGCGATGCTTTTTCTTGTTCTGTGTGCTTGTGTGTGTGTGCACCTCAGCGTGGCAGCTTGCCTTACCAGACACTGACAGTGCCTGAGCACTCCCCTCCAGGTACTGTGGTGGGGAACGTAACCAGAGCAGTGGATGCAGACGAGGGCTCCAATGCCATCGTCTATTACTTTATCGCAGGTAATGCAGTCCCGCACTCGCAGCAACACATTGCTGACTTTTCACATTAAAAAGATGACATGCAATATCTTTCCCCATCAGTAAAATTATTTATGTTAACCCATGCAGAATAAAGCCCTGGAGATCAAAAGTAGAGGATGATGAGTTTCTCGCAGTTTGTCTGGAAGCTCTTGTATCTATTGTGTGGTCAGATGAAAGTCCTCTTACTTCAAAAGCCCGGGGATAATAAAGACATTTGTATAGATCCATCTGTCTTTCTTAGCTATTTAAAGCTGATTCCTTTCATTCTTAAGATGGCTGAACACAAATCCTTTCCATCTCTTCCTGCAGGGGGAAACAGTGATGGAAACTTTGGCTTGAGTCTAGATGGAGAGCTGAAGTTGCATAAGGATCTGGACCGGGAGGAGATACCAGTCTACTCCATCATCATCAAGGCCTCAAGCAACAGGAGCTGGACTCCTCCCAGAGGTCAGAGATCAGCACGGGCCAAAGCCCTGGACCCTGCGCGGGACCCGAGCCTGCTGGAAGTGCACATTGAACTGGAAGACATCAATGACCAGAAACCACGCTTCACTAAAATGGAGTACACTGCAGGTAATCTTTGCTCCTGCATGTGTGTGTATGCTGGTCTACGTTAAACCACTGTTACCTTCCTTCTTTGCTTCCTTGTTTCAGGAGTTGCAGCAAATGCCAAAGTGGGCTCAGAGCTGATCAAGGTCTTAGCGATAGATAACGACATCGGCAACAACAGCTTGGTTCAGTACCATGTTGTTACGATCCGCTACTTCCAGTCACAGAGCAACGGCAGCGAGGACGTTGGCAGCATCTTCACCATCGGTGAGCTTCTTAATGCACAATATTCAGGCTGTGCTGTGCTGGAATGTAAAATACACACAATGTAAACTGGTGGGATTT
The DNA here is from genome assembly GCA_037176925.1 of Amniataba percoides. Classification (NCBI taxonomy): domain Eukaryota; kingdom Metazoa; phylum Chordata; class Actinopteri; order Centrarchiformes; family Terapontidae; genus Amniataba; species Amniataba percoides. The sequence goes on along the minus strand of JBAJHX010000033.1, from coordinate 5,863,435 downwards.
AGTCACTATAAGCAGTGTTGTATTTCCGTTTATAACTTGTGTGTTTGGACAAGAGATCTCACTGAGACAGAAGAATAAGAAATATGAGGCTTTGGATGGACAGGTGACATTTAGTAGAACAGAGTAATTGCTGGTTTTGGATCTTTACTTTTAATTTGTTGACAGTATGAAAGATGAGGAACATCACCAGACTAATCCTAATTCAAATTCATGAAAAGTAAATTTAGTTGTTAAATCTTGTTAAATGCAAACCTGAATGTAAAGTGCTTCAACTTGACAAATTAGTGCAGTGTTTTAACATGACCTCAGTCTCACACTTGCGGTAGACGTCAATGAGTTTCCGCATCTACTTTTGCTTACTGTTCCACTTCTCACAGAAAGGGACAGTTCCTAATAGTAGAGCCTGCTTTCAGATCTCTCCACGAGGTTTCAATCAGACTTGGTCAGGATGTGAAGATTCATTGTATAGAATGCAGTTTTATATATCTAGAGATCTTCTTTTGCCACTGATTCAGAGCCACGTCTGATGTGGAAACAATATTTTACCCCATGATTTCCACAGGTTTGACAGATGGTATCATCCGAACATACGACCTGTTCACTGCCTACAATCCGGGCTACTTTCAGCTCGAGATTTTGGCGTGTGACTTTGCTGGCCACAGCACTACCACCAACGTGAATATCTACATTCTCCGAGATGACCAGAGGGTCAAGATAGTCTTCAATGAGATCCCCGATTTCGTCCGTGAAAACCAGGATGATTTTGTCAGCCTGCTGTCCAACATCACTGGAGCCATTGTCAACTTAGATGACATACAGGTTAAGTTGTTTCATCGCAATGTTTTTAATATAACTTCTGCTTTTTTGTTTTTGTTTAAGCTGTTTAAAAGTCTCACATCTTTATCTCACCTTTGTTTACACAGTTCCATGTGGACAAAAAGGGCCGGGTGAATTATGCTCAGACAGACATGCTCATCCACGTTGTCAACAATCAGACCAACACCATCCTAGATGTTGAAAGGTATAGCTCTTAATTAAATAAACCTCTAACACCAAAATGAAGTGGTAACACTGGCATGGTGTGTGTGTAGCAAAGCTTGTAGAAAACCCTCACATGTAAGCTGTGCAATGCATGGATCTTGTTCTCAGAGTTTACTTGTGCCTTTGTGTGTCAACGTTTCGCAGGGTAATCCAGATGATCGATGAGAACAAAGAGCAGCTGAGAAACCTGTTCAGGAAATACAACGTTGTGGACGTTCAGCCCGCCGTCAGTGACAAACTGCCCGACGACATCACCACGCTACAGGTCTGTGAGGCCGAGACCTGCAGAAACCCGCAGACTGCAGGTGTACAATGCGTACACGAGTTTCGATGCGTGTTGAACCTTCTTTCTTTTTCTCTTTCACAGCTAGTCATCATTATCCTGGCTGTGCTGCTGTGCTTGGCAGGAATTCTGTTTGTCACAATGAACTGGCATTATCGCAGAGTGTAAGAGTCCTTAAGCGTTCTATAAAACGGGCAGTCATTTGAAATCTGCTCAGGCACGGCCCGTGTTTTCAAGCTGTCGCCTTGAGCAGCGACATCAACATGTTTACCTTCTTGTGACTTGTGTCTTTTCGCTGTGTTGCAGGCACCAGAGGAAACTGAAAGCCATCGTTGCAGGATCGACAGGTGAGAAAAAGCGTCGGTGAGGGGACAGTCCCGCCAGCTGTTAACGTCAGGATGTGGTTTTTACCTTCCGTCACTTAACAGTACAAGTTTATTTACTGTAGCGAGGTTGTTTTTCTTTACATGATCTGTCTACCACCCAGGGAACCAAGGTTTAATGGACATCCTGGACATGCCCAACACAAACAAGTACTCATTTGAGGGGTGAGATATTATTCATTTTCACACATCAAGAAAATTCCCATCAAACACCACTTTGCATTGTTATTCTGCAACTACAATCTTCTCAAAACATTCCCCATGGTAATTTTTTTAGTTATTAGTTTTGAAGCTTCCTTTTTACTTTAAGCCAAGCTTTGCATTGCTTCACATTTTAGCATACAGACATGATTGTGGTGTCAATACCCTCATCAGCAAAGATAGGAAAAAAAGTGTATTTCTCACAATATCACACTATTCTTGCCGAACATTAAAAAATGTTGCCACTTGTTATACTTCTTTTATATTTTGTGAATTATTTTGTTGTATATTTTTACCTCTGCAGAGCTAATCCAGTGTGGCTGGACCCATTCTGTCGAAACCTGGAGCTGGCCACACAGGCTGACCACGAGGACGACCTGCCCGAGAACCTGAGTGAGATAACCGACCTGTGGAACAGCCCTGCTCGCACCCATGTCAGTACCAGCAGCAATCTCACTTCATTTGCATTTCACAATCATCATTTTCAGGATTACGCAAGTTGGTATCTGTCAGTCGAACTCATAGTTAGCTATTTTTAAGTACGCACGTGCGTGTGTGTCATCTCCACAGGGCACTTTCGGTCGAGAGCCACAAGCGAAACCTGAGGACGATCGTTACTTGAGGGCAGCCATTCAGGAATATGACAACATTGCTAAACTGGGCCAGATCATGAGGGAGGGGCCTATCAAGGTGAGACCACCTGTATGTTAGATTATCCAGGGAGAAACATGTCCACACCCAATCTCAAAAACAGGTCATGTACTCTCTCCGTCCATCTTTCCCAAAACACACTGGGGCGACGAGGTCAGAGGACCTCAGACCTCTGCCAGTATGTCCTGAGAAGAAAAAAGACAGGGACCCCTAAGGACTGGATGATAGGCTGTTGAGATCCAGCAGTTTAGACAAGACGTCCCTGCTGTGAGGTGTGATGACAGTGTGAGTGTGTAAAGTTAAACTCTGTTTGATCCTAACTGCCGTCCTGTCAGGGTTCCCTGCTCAAGGTGGTCTTGGACGACTACCTGAGGCTGAAAAAGCTCTTTGCAGCACGACTCGTCACTGTGTCCACCAGCCAGGGAGATCACTCGTCGGTCACTGAGGTGGGCTCGGGCAGAAAAAAAAACTGGTGATCTATCCGCACCTGCTGCTCTGCTGCTCCTGTCTGACACCACTGGAGAGTGATTCCTTTGATTTCCCACTCTGACATTCGGTCTGCTGCTCAAACGTGGCACCTTCTCTGCTTGTGCTTCCTCTCACTTTGTCTGGGTCAAATAGAGTTTTTGAAATCACTTGTCAGAGTTCAGCTAAGGATGGAGTTCACCACATAGAAATTGCAAAAGAGTTAGGCAATCATTGAAAATGGAACACTGGGTGCAATTTCCACACTTACGTGATGTGTAAACCCCCACTCATGGTCCTCTCAACAAGTTAATGCTAAGAATTGTTATCAGTTGTTTAAGGCAAGTCTAGTTTGATTTTGTTTGATCATTGTGACAAAAATCTGTTTTTCTTTACTGATATACTGTTTCACTACATTCCTTTGTTGTCTTACTGTAAACCACCTACTAATTTCTCTTTCACTTTTCCTTCCTCTGGTTCACTTCTTTCCAGCTCCTCAGCAAAGCTGAATTTAACAACACTGTCATATTTTTCTCAACACTGCAGCATATTTACAGCTGACTAATGTGTTTTATTCACTCTCCCTCACTTCTTCCATACTGTCAACAGCTGATCCAAAGCGATCTAGACGACGATGAGGACGAGCGTCTGGGCATGGGCGGAGGTCGCGGCACTCTGCGCTTCAAGCACAAGCTTCCAGTGGAGCTGAAGGGCCCAGAAGGTGTGCACGTGGTCCACGGCAGCACCGGCACCCTCCTGACCTCTGACCTCAACAGCCTGCCAGAGGACGACCAGCGGGCCCTGGCACGTTCTCTGGAGGCACTCAACGCTGACGGGGGGCTTTATTCTGAGCGCAACGCCCGCACAGAGTCGGCCAAGTCCACCCCCATGCACCGTCACAAGGACGGGGACACCCTGTCGGAGAGTCCCCTGGAAATCACAGAGTTATGACTAGCCGAGGCCTCGCTGGTCTGAGCGCAACCATGACTCGTGTGTGTCCTTGTGCCTCCACGCTGCCGCCCTGACAACTTTGGGGAGGACTGGAGGAGGGAGTGTGTGTAGTCTAGGGAAACCCCATCAGCCAGCCTCAGTGCATCAGTGAGACAGCCTGAAAGAGCACTTACTCACCACTGGGCTGGTTTGAGTGGATCTTATGTTGAAGGTGGTCTCACATTAGGTGTTTCAAGAGAGGGTTTAATCAGCTGACCTTTAGGAAATGAAAATCATAAGCAGGGCACTTCAGCAAGACAAAAACCAACTGGTGTCACAGACTTTCATCCAAAGAGCTGAGTGGAAAGAGAGACCAGGCCTCCCTGTGGGAGAAGCTTGTTGAACCCTTAAAATGGTCAAAAGGTGCCTCATTCTCACTAGTCATTTTGAAGTCACACCTGGACTGCAGACACTCACACACACACAATTACACACACTCAAGAAAAAAAAAAAAAGAAGCTTCTCACACTCAGACCAGCGGATGGCCATCAATGGGACATTGAGAAGATGACGCAATTCCTTATCATGTTTTGATATTTTTTTCTTTTTGCAAGACAATGCAATCGGTGTTAAAGGAGCAAGGAAGCAACAGTAAGACTTTCCTCTCTTAGATATTAAATACAATTTGTGGTTAGGAAATTATTATGGACATTTCATGCAGACAAGAGCTCTTCAAATATTTTCCCTGGTGATGCTCACAGAGTGAAGTTTTTACCTGAGAGCAAGAGGGGCCCTTGGTATTGTGCAAATGTTGAAGTACTGTCGTAGTTTTATGAAAGAGTCCCAGTCTACGGAGCAACAGTGAGCATTCAGACTCTCGTCCAGCTCTTCATCTTTAGCCTGAACCGAGTCGGTCATGTACAGGGAGACTCCTCACAAATACCTGAAAGACTCCTCAAATGATGAAGATGAACATTGTGTGAGACTGAAGCCACATGAAGATGAAAAAAAAAAACTTTGCATCTTTTATGAAAAATTTGATACTATAGGCAGTCAAAGAAAGCCTTAGTAAGGACTTCTAGATGGAATTTAAAAAGATGAATTATCCAGCTTTTATAGACATAAAGATGGCGTTGTGCCCACAGACTTTACACTGCCACCCGAGGGACTAAAAGAGTCATGCTCAAAATGAGCGGTTTGTTTTATTTTTTTATTTTATAGAAAATGTGATGGAATTAAAAGATATTTTTGAAGAAAAATGCTGGCTTACCAAAATAGCTGGAAATCATTTTGAGTGTTTGGAGTATGTGTATATTGTGCTATGGTGACACGTTGTTCTGTTTTTCTTTATATGGCAACTGACGCTGTTTCTGATGAGTGGTGTGTTTTTAAGATTAATTTTTTATATTCCCATTTTGTAAGTTTTTATTTCTTTGTCATTACTGTCACCAGTCCTGAGATCTGTGTTGGGAAATGTTGGATGATCTGTTATAATAAAAGAAATATGCAACGGCCTTTGACTTTGGGACAATGGGAGCGCAGCCAAGAACAACAGCAACTGATGCAGCAGCTTAAGCAGGATATTAAAAAACCCAGGAAGACACTAAAAGATCTGAGAACCCTTAATGCATATTTGTCCCCCAATAACTGTCAAACAATTGACTTCCATTATGCTCACAGGTACAACTTGAACAGACAAAAGCTTAACTAAGCTTAACAATAATTTGAGAACTGTGATTTTACATGTTTGTGTCATTTCACTGTTACTGTAAAGTCACAGTTTTTCAAAGCTCAGCATGAGAGACAGTGACTGCTTGATGAATACTGACATCTAGTGGTTGTTAAGAGTAAATACTTGACAGGTAGCAAGAAAAAGACAAATCAAGAGTTTTAGCACACCACTTCATCTGTTTATTTTTTCCAGGTTACATAGAAAACATTTCATCAATAATAGTTGCCAAAAATCTTGGAATCTGAGAGGGCAGAGGATTGAGTTCCTCATGTCTCCTTCACTGCTGCTGGTCAGACCGCTCGGCTTGTGGAAGTCCCAGATCCTGAAGTGCTGCCAGTGTTTGGCATCTTCTTCAGTGTCCTGTTCAACTGTAGGGAGACATAAGCAATTTTTTTATTTTGGTGTTTGACGCACAATAGAAGTGGAAGCCCTAAGTCAAAACAAATCTGTTTGAGTCACTAAAATAGCAGAGTGTGTTTGGGAGATCAATTCATATCAGGGACAATATCACATATATCATACATATCACTACTCACCTCCTCGAACTTGTGGATCTGTCTGATGAAAAAGTCTCCATACCGACGAGCAACTTTAGTGTCAGCAATGTGGATCATGTCCTGTGGGCGTGTTGAAGAAAAAGGTCAAACATGATAGCCATTTAAAACAGCACGCATAATATGTGCCAATGTTTCCTATGCAGCATGTACAAATATTTATTAATCTGCCGCAATGAAATATGACAGCTCCCATCTGAACATACTGTTTAATTTGAACCAAACCAACAGTGCTTCAGTAGAGGCACCAGACTATTTATACTGGATGTTACAATGTAGAAAAGTCACAGACATCACTTTCATTTAACACAATTCAACACACCTTGTCAATGTAAAAGTCGACCTCAGAAGCAGACTGGAACTCTCCGTCCAGTGCTGAGATGCCGCTGGTCCACACCAGGTTCTTCATCTTGTGTTTGAAGACGAGCAGCTGGATACGGAACTCCTGCTCAGTCATGTCCAAGAATCCTGCCAGCTTGGCCACTGGCATGGTGGTGTACAGCTTCAGGAAGCTGCGAGGACACGGTGTGACTTAGATTACATGTATAGACATCCCACAATAATGCCTGAGTCAACAGGCCTCTTGAAACAAAGTGTTACTGAGGAGGCAGATTCATATTTTCAGACCAAACCAGACAATAAACGTAAATTCTCCACAGGCTGCCTTTAAAGATGCCACACACTTAAAGTTGGTATGCTCTACCTGCGAATGGTGGAGAGCTGAGCCTGCTGCTGCACCTCCTCTGCAAAGACCTTCAGCTGCTGCTGGAAAGGCTCTTTGTGGTAATTGGGGTGGACGTTGTCGTAGTTTGGCACCACAGGTGACAAGAACTTGGGACAGGCAAAGCTGAACAGCTCTTCAAACACCTGCAGGTCTCTGAGATGGAAAAGTGAACATTTGTCATTTAAGGCATTATTGCTGCAGGGTGCCACTGTTACAGGCAGGTACACTACAACATCCATCTTGCTAAAATGCAAATAAATAAATAAAAGGCTGTCTAACCAATATCAATAGGTCTTTGAGTTGGTAATAGAATATACACTGAAACTCAAACACAGCTGTTACAATACAATGGGATGAGTTTCTTTCTTACCCTTTCTGCATTCTCAGCATCTTGTCTCCGTACTTCTCCCTCAGCTGGGTGTGGATGCTCTCATCAATACGCATGGGGTACATGGTGAGAGCGATGGCCAGCAGACCGTGCATCTGCTCATTCTGTTTGTTAATCTAAAAAAACAGAATACATCTGTGTCAGCTTTAATACCATACTAAAGAATACTATAAAATAAAAACATACTTTAATGTGATAAGTGGGAGAATTCATAGATAAAGCTAAATGAATACGCCTTCCCAGTTGTCTATAAAGCTCTGCTCTGACTGACCATCTCGTATTTATACGTCGACCTCTGGAACATGTTTCTCGTCCTCTGGATGTAGAGCAGGATGTTGGCAAAGACTCGAATGGCATCCTGGTAGCGCCTCATCATCAGGTAGGCAAAACCCACATAGTAATAGGTGGTGATCTGGCACTCGGGTACACGGGAGTACATACTCTGAAAGACAGAAAACACAAATACAATGCTTGGAACTACACAGACGAAACAAATGCAGGTCAAACAAATACTTTTTAAAAACTGAGAAATAAACAAGAGGGCTGAGCACACTCAGTGGTATTCACATTCAGGAGGACTAAAGTCTGTGACTCTGTAGATAAGACCTCACCTTCTTGTTTAGCTCAATGTTCTCCAGGACTTTGATGGCCTGGTAATAATCACCAAGCAGAGAGTGAAGCCTCAAGAGTCCAACCAAGCTGAAGTAACCCAACATCTTGTACAGGGAGTGGCGCCCGTATTCCCCAGCGACACTTTCTGGGTCTCCTGCAACACATCAACAAATACACATTAGCTGTCTTGTATAACACCTAAAATGGAGTCACTGAAGTCTGTTGAAATCACTTTTTTATCAGAAAAGTAGCAAACTAATATAACTACAGTTTTGCATGAATAGTGAACTGAATCTTATTTTGCTAACTCTGACAAGGTCTAAGTCTTTTCAGCAAAATAATTCAAAATTTGACCACCATCTACAAATATCTCCTAAACATTCTTGCCTACCTCCACTGGTGTAGACCTCAAGCTGGCGGTTAATGTTGCTCTTGTCCACCAGGGAGTGGAGAACATTGAGGACGCTGTGGACGTTCCAGATTTTTGGGTTGTTCCTCAGGAATTCGATCTCCTCCTCTGACTTCTTAGCCGTCTTACAGCGGTACTGACTGAAGGACTGGAACTAGAGAAGAAAGAGTGTAATTCCCGTATTAGTGTTAACAGCATTTAGACATACTCTCTAAAGGCTGTTAGACAGGAGCAAGATAGCTGAGGTCCGCCACACGGGTCACAATAACATGCACTGAAAGATGCACTGAAAAAGTGAAAGTCATGTTTAACATATAGAACTGCTTATTGGTTAACCAAACCCACTGATACTACTCAGGTGTGTGTATTTGTTATGGAAAATTCTTGATAACTGAGGACATGTTTGGAAAATCATATAATACACTGTACCTGGTAGATAAATTCATCAATGATGTCCCACAGCCACTGGTTTGGCAGCTCCAGGGGGGCAGGTCCATCAGCATCTGTTTATAACCACAAACACAAACGTCACGTCTTGTCTTTCATTGGTTATTATTTTGAGAGTAAAACAATTTAAGGACCACTCAAATAACTTACTGAGAATGTAGTTGAAGAGGTTGCAGTAATTGTAGTATGACTCAAACCTCTGGTCCAAGGTTGGCCCACCCTGATTATCAAGAAAGCAACATTTTTAACATTTTGCAGATTCCTTAGTTGAAAGGAAGATCAATACGTGTTTATATCGAGCAGTTACTCACGCTGACTTTAGCGTAAATGTGTCTGTAGTACAGCTCCTTATAGAGGATGAGGAAAACCGCATCTATAAGAGATTAACATGCAATGACATGAAACATCCCCACTGCTGAACTGCACAGGGATATTGTTGTTCGACAATACATTGGCCAACTGCAATATACAAGTGACAGTTTAGAGGAAAATGTGTCAAAAAATATCACTATAAATGAAGCAGCACAGTTGCATCAACTTAAACATCATACTCTCTAGATGTAAGGGTACATAGACCCATGTATAGACCCATGCAAAAAAAAAAGACAAAACATCATCATTTCTATAGTTTTTCAAATTAAATTGAAAAAATGTCCACTAAAAATACAAATACTCATAATGTTTGTCGACATATCTGCAATGTTGTCATTTTTTTAATAATTGAAAAATCAGCTCTATTGTCAGAAGTATTCAAGAGTGCATTTCTACAATGACAAACAAAGGGTGTCTGTGCAAAGGCAACAATCGCCCGGATGACAGATGGTACACTCACCGTTGCCAACAAGTGATGCGATGGCCTCAGCCTCTGGCCAGGGGGAGGTCTTGAAGAAACGGTCAGTCAACTTATTCCAGCTGAACCGAAACAATATAGGAAATGTAAGACACTCATCACACACAGTACTCTAATGTCTCTGTTAAAAAGGAGGCAACAACATCAGCACAGTGTGGAGAGGTTTCCACACAGAGATTCAACGTTACCTGTTCTCATAGACATCCTGGATCTCGTAGATCTTCTGCTCGATGCTCTCACTGGACACACGGTTGGACTGCAGCTCATAGACCTTCTGGTCGATCAGGTCTGAGATGGTTTTGTGGAAATACTGTAGGAAGTTCTTGATCACTTCTGGGATAACGTGGTAGGTCTGCTGCTCATACTGCCTCTCATAGGCCAGGTCTGCTTTGGGGTCACCTGCAGAGAGAGCAGAGGACACTCACTGATGATGTACAGACTTTACATCCAATGGGTTGCACTCGAATCATTATAAACAGTAAGAATTTATACATGACAATTTATACATACAAGAAACTCAGGGGCATAGAAATAAACAGATGTGTGTGTACTAACCGGTGTGCAGGTCGTAATCGTTTGGGTAGGAATAGGGATCGTACTGTAAGGACACAAAGCAGACAGACATTTGTTACTGATGCAAAGCTAACATCTGTCAAACAGGCAGTCGCTTTAACGTAGTAGCCTAAAAGCCTAAAAAGCCATCCCGTTCATCACAATACAACACACGTTACAGACACACTACAAAGACTGCGATGTTATATCTGCATCCTCTTCAGATACAAGACTGCGATAATCATTAATAGCATGCTAGCTCATCACCAGCCACTGTTAAGCTAATTCCGCAGCTAGCTAGTACCAGCTAGCGTTACCGGCTACCGGGCGCGTAACTATTATCATCATGAAAGCATTCAAATGTATGAAAGACAAAAACATGTACTGACGTCATCGTCGTCGTGGTACGACATGATGTTAGTTATTAGTCCGAGCTGGTGAGACACGGGATGAAAAAGGAGAACGTGTACTCGGCTAGCTAACGCCGCTAGACCACGCAGCTGAGGCTGAGGACACCACCGGAAGCGGAAGAGAGAAACCGCTACGTCACAGTGAAACACAACGGCATCGAAGCATTATGGGAAACTGAGTGTTTGTCTCGCGTGTGCTCAATGAGCGCTGATAGCTGATATCAAGGCAACTTTCATGATAGTCTGCAGACCCCTGTGTGTTTGTTTGTTTGTTTGTTTTAAAACAGTAAATAATACAGGGAGCCTTGAAAGAACATAACATTTAGTTACGTTATTTTTTCTTTTTAACTTTTCAATTGTTGTCCTCCAAACTGTAGCAAAACTGATATGATAATAATCAAAATTGATATGATATTTGCATTTTGACTCTTCATAGCAGTTTGATAATCTCTCATCCAATGAGGGTACAGCTCCAGCATTTTTTTCAATGCAGTGCAGTAATCATTTACATTATTGGCTGCACCTGTGTAAAAAATTGACAACATAAAACAAACCACCTGCTTAACAGATATTTACATTACATACATCTTTCATGTTGTATCTTTGCTTTTTCATATTCTTTAGAGTTTATACTGTGAACCTTTGCCAATCCATGGAAAACATTTTTGCACATAACTGCACCATGTGAACACTAAACTTACTCACTTAACATTAAACTTTCATTTAAATAACAGCCATGTTACCATATTATGTATTTCTCCATTTTATATTACATGATACTACTTTCTACTTTATAATATTTTTATTCTATATCTAACTTATACTTTTGATTTGAGATACTTGCTTTCACCACTATACCTGTTTACCACTATGTTTATATATTTTGCACCAATGTATCAACACAGATTCCTTATATGTGAAAAACCTACTCAGCAAAAACTCTATGATCATTTATAATATGATCTTTATGAAAAGGCGTCACTATTTTGTTTTACCTTTATTCTATTTAGATGTGTCTGCACTGTGTGAAGTCTTTCTTTCTTTGCAAATGATATAACTGAGTCTATCATATATGTACATATAGACACATAGTCTGTTAGGCAGTTGGTGAGTGGGCTGTGATCACTTGTAACTACCTGTAAATCGCGCTAGGTGGCGTTATCGTCGCTTTCTTCATTAACACATGAAGCTCAGATGGCCACAGATTTGTCACAAGTTCTGTCAAGAAGAGCAGCAAGACTATAAAAGGCCAAAGTGATCTTGTCCCTCCAAAATCTGGCTCTGATCATGCTCATTAAAAGTTACCACTCAGAGGAATCCACTGTTGTGTTTGCAGTATGTGACTGAAATCAATCAAAAGACCAGACAGTGAATTGATATTGCTCTCAAAATCAGAATAACATATTATATTGTCTCTGTTGGTTTATTATGTTACATGGGGGAACTTTCTTTGGAAATTTTAAAAAGATTCTTTACAATTATAGGCTATTTGTAAGATAAGATAGAATCGAAGAAATCCAAACTGCATATGGCAGTGTGTGTGTGTGTGTGTGTGTGTGTGTGTGTGTGTGTGTGTGTGTGTGTGTGTGTAGCAGTATTTGGAGTGCACACTGTGGTTCTTCTCCTTGCTGACCCTCCCAGCAGACAGCAGCTTGTCTCTTCCCCTCCTCTCTTTTCTAACCCAACATCAGCACAAGCTCCTCTGAAAAACAACGAAAAAATTGAAAGGATTTCTTCATGTGTTTTTTGAGGGAGAAAGAGAAGAAAGGAGCTTGAAACAAAAGAATACCTGACGTGTTTGGCTCAGCTACCAGAGTCCCTCCAAACCTACACCTTCCTACCTGCCTACCTCCCGGCGAGGGGACTGCCTGCATCCGATAAGAGATCTCGTCGACAAAATCAAGTGTGGAGGGAGGGGGAGTGGAGAGAAGGAGTCGAATTGGAGAGAGGGTAAAAGGGAGAAGAGACACCGAGGGAGGGGAAAAGGTCAGGGACACGGGGGGGTTTATCGCACTGCCAGAAATAAGGAGAGTGTCTACACAAACGGTTTGGCAGACGAAACCAAGCAGACGAAGTGAAATAAACCAGCAACCCCTTTCTCCACTATTTTTGGGGGGGGCGAGGACCACTGTGGATTTAAAAAAAAATACTTACGACTCAATCCAGCAGCTTTTTTGCGCTGTGGTGAAGCCCGGGGAACACAGAGCAGACTTTTGGACCGTGCGTAATTTGGAGAGTTTATTGCCACGCTGCGTCAGGATGCGCGTCTGTCCGCTGCTGCTCTTCCTCTGCCTGCTGTGCGCCGGACGCGCTCAAAAGTTCTCCGCTCTCACGGTAGGAAGAGCCGCACAGCTCCCAGAAACGCGTCTCGTCCACGTCCATGTGTAAAATACTCTTTATAAAGTGAAGGACGCACACATTTTTTTGCGTAATATGGAGAGAGACACGTCCCAGAAAGTTATTACTTATCAGTGATCGAAGTTATTCAGTTTAAAAGACTCGTCCTTTGTGTCTTTTCTTGTGAGATCGTCCTCTGGTCAGAAAACATTTATTTTGATAGTAATTAATAAAAACAAACATTTTAAATCCATCCTCACGGCGCTGTTGCCAGTACTGACACATTTTTAGACTCTCAAATGAGTTTTTGTGTGTGTTTTAATACATTTTATACCTGCCAGACCTTCAAGGTGAATTTAAGATGGGATGTAAAACATATAAAGTTAAGAGGTTTGCATAGGTGGGAAAATGCTCTGTGTTACTGTGTGTGAAAGCTGTGTTTCAGTGTGTCTGAGGTGGCAGAGCTGCTGTCTGTCTGCCTGCCAGCTCTCTCGGTTCGCCTCCTCTCTCTCCGTCCTGTTGGCTCTTGTTGTGCCAGCGGCTGCGCGGAGCTGACTCTGCCAGCGTCGGCGGGTCTGCTGCGCCAAAGCACATGGCATTGTTTACACTCCACCTTTAAACTGCATCTTTAAAAGCAGCTGAGAGGGGAAAAATCATGGCCACGATCAAGTGCAGGTACGGTGCTGAAGGAGGAATGATGGAGAGCGGAATGTGCGCTGTCAGAGGCTCCAGCTCTTGATTTAGAGGTTGATGTGACAGCCGCCTCCCCCCGGCACCGTTATTTATGGTCCGGGTGAAGATGCCTTAATATCCAATTGGAAACAAATGGCCGTGAGTCGTTTACCCGCAGGTGAAGGGTCGGAGATCCTTTCTCCCTGACGGCACTGTGCAGCTGTGGAATGTGGGAGGAAGTGTGGCAGATGCTCTCTCTGAATTTTACCTGCATTCACACTCACAAACAGTGGAAATGATATTAAGAGTGTTTCCCCACTGAGGTGTCACCAGTGGTGATATTTTACCCAGCAGCTGACGTAAAGGTCACACACATACAGTCATGTGGTGTGTTTGGATGTTACACAGCATCCACCATGCTCTGGATGTGATTAAGAATGAGAGAGCTTTCTCTTCCAGTGCATGTTTGAGAGGTAACTGTGTCTGTGTCAGACCTCCCCACTGTGGCTCATTAGACCGTCTGTATTGGAATAGCACATGGAGCACTGGAGTTGTGCTTTTACAGAACTTTATGTGTGATTAATGGCTTATTGTTTGAATGACACAGGAGAGCTTACTGTCGGTTTCAAGAAAATGTCTCTGTGTGATATTTTGTGCATATTTGAGGTCAAACAGGCAGTTAAATATATGGGCCATTTGCCCAGGTTATTCATGAGGCAGACTTTTTCCATGGTTCATGGAAGTATGAAATAGTGTGTGAAAAGATGAGGAAGCATTGAATGTCGGCTGCCTCTTTGTCAAACCAGGAGAAAGCAATTTTAGTATAACATATGGGCTCCATTGACCTTATCCTTTCATGAAATTGTGCACCTGCCCAAAGACATTTTTTTTGTCACATGACGATCAGTGGCCTTTCACACCAACTTTCTTTCTTTTTAACATCTTTTCACAGCAATTAAATGCCTTTTCCTTTGATTGAGTTAGTAGCCTGGTTAAAGGCTGTCACTTTCTTCCCTTTCCACCATGCTGGAAACTAATGATCCCCTTTGCATCCTCGCGTCCACGCAGGAAACTCCCGCCAAGGCCATTTAACACGTTTGCCTCGGCTCTCAGCTGGGGCCCCCATTGACCCTGCGAGGCCGTGGTGTGAGGGGCCTCTCGGGGCGCTGGAAGCGGGGGCCTCTGAGCCCAGAAGGCCCTTATCAGCCTACAATGTGCTCTCTGCTGGAGACGCGCCTCCTCCGTACTCCATTCAATCCCACAATGCCGCAGAGCCAGGGGGAGGTAATAGGATTTGATTTGTATGCTGGTTGGTCTTGGAAAAAAAAAAAATTTCCTTACACTCCGCCCGTCTCGCCCTCTCTCGTCTGTCTCTTGTTCCTTTGCCAACCTCTTGTATTATTTGAGCAGATGCAAAAAGCATCTTCCAAGAGAGATCACGCAAAGAAAAAAAAGAGATCCTGAAAGGAAAGAGCAAAATAAAGAGAAAGAAAAACAGAGATGGTGAGAGCCAGCCATCTGGGAGTAGAGAAGAAACAAATGGATTTGAGTCACAATATGTGTTCTGTCTTGTATGAGTCTCCTTTTATGATAAATCGGGGTGGAAGCTTGTGCTGCATGTAGCTGAGGCGGAGGCCATCCATCACTCTCCACCGCATTGCTGTGCATGACGATGGTGCCGGCCTGGAGAGGCAGGAATGAGACATCAGGGGAGTGTCGGGGCTCTGTGTCGGCCTCGCCCATCCATCACCACAGTCCCAACACACACAGATCTGCAGCAGACAGCTAACTACCATTAGGTGAAGACAGGAGGAAGAGGTCCTCAACGTGCCATCAGTCTCCGACGCTTCCTCCTCTCGCTGGCTTTCACATCTTATTTGTTCTCCTCCTTCAGCACGGCCAACTGCGGCTTTGAAATAAACACTCGGATATCTGAAAGTGAATCTGGGTGGCTGATTTCATGGGTGGCTGATTTTGTGGCTAACTGTGTGTTTTCCATGCTGTGTTCTTGGAGCTTTATCGTGAACTTGCAGGCTCTTGGCTCTCCGCTGTGTGCTGTACAGTGGACATCTAGCAGGATGCTGGGCCGCTGAATAACTCTGTTTGGGCTGTCAGTCCGCTGGCTGATACCGATAATGCTGGTGCAGTGTGAGCACCGGGGTGGCCAGCGTGGGCCGTGGCGAGGCTGGCGGTCCACCACCAAGCATGGCTGGACACCCTCAGACACTATCAGAGCAGTCACTGGCTTTGGACGACTGCAGTCTTTGCAAAAAAAAAAAAAAAACATCCTCAGACTAGGCTGTCACGCCTGCTGGACTTTATGTGAAGGGGAGAGCTGTGAGAGACAGAGCGGAGGGTGAGGGGAGGTCAACACTGTGGAGGGATGTCCTAACTTGTGTGGGAGGACAGGGGGAAGAGGAGGGAGGGTACCGACGGGAGACTGTCATTTAGAGAAGCTCAGAGACACTAACAAGGAGGGGCAGGGAGATGCTAGCCCCCCACTTTATTCACAAAGAAGAAATACGCAGCTGTAGAGAGAGAACTAGAGGACCCCACTCAAGTAACGCTATTGTTCTGTAATTATTATTATGTATGGTTTTTATTTTTATATTTTAACTACACAGACCAAAATATAACAGTAGATCTTCTTAAGCTCGCACTAAGTAAGTAACAATTGCTATGTTGATTTGAATATGTGAACTCTCATGTTCAGTCTCTGGAAAGGCAACTTCTTAACAAATTAAGTCACAATGAGGAAGCGAACTTAAAATCATGCAAACTGCACCAAAACAGCATAAATGTGTTACCCAACCTTTGTGACCACTGACTCCTAAAAGGGAAGTAATGACTCCTTGTGATCCGCCGTTACAGCCTTAATGTGGATTAGTGTCTAAGACTGTTCAATTTGAAGGATCTGTAGACCTTAAAATATGTCGTATCTGACGCACTCTTGGTGGTTTAAAGCAGCAAGTATGAACCTCAGCGTCCCTTGTACATGTTGGCCCGAAGATCTCTCTCCACCTCACTTCTTTCCTGCCACATTATTACTGTTGCTATCAAATAACTGCTAAAGTGCACCAAAACAATACATAAAATGTAGTATTACAGAAGGAAGAGCAAAAATGAGAGAAAGGTCAGAAGAAATAAACATATTTTATGACAATAATATTCTTTTATCATCTTGTGACCCTTCAGATTTATCTTCGGGGGCGTTAACCACCAAAAATAGACAACGTTCACTCATTCTGTTACTCCCAAAGGAGGAAGAGCCATTACTCTTCATATTTCTGTCCAGAAAGATGAGGGATGAGTGTTGAGACTTGGATGTTCTCGGGAAGCAAACAGCTCTCCAGCTCTGCGGTGTCGGGATACTTTCTGTGTTCTTCTCATGACAACACATCATTTTTAAATGCGTGGGAAGACGGGGCTCTTAAAAAAAAAAAAAAGAATTGGGTTTTTGAAAAATTTCATTCAATCCCAAAGACTCAGCTTCCCTCCCTCGCGGCTCCTCTTCTGATGTGTTTGAACGGGCCTCTCCTCTCTGATCCCCCCCCCAACCCATCCACCCCGGGGAGATTTATGAGCAGGGTTGACAGAGTGGGCTGTGTCCCCCCTGCCGGCCTAAGGCGACGCTCCCTTCCCTGCCAACCCTCTTCCAGGTGCACGCAGCCCTGCAGCCCTGCTCATCTGAATGCAGGGGGGGCTGCCACCAAACCTCACCTCTCACTTCATTTGTAAGATGTCAGACACAACAAATTTTTTTATTGGCGATCATCCCACCCTTTTCATGGACGAGTCTTCTTTTTTTTTCTTGCCATGCCCTGTCTTTTGATAACTCGTAACAGGTTTTATGGCTTACCTTTAAGTGAGTGCTTTGATTTTCTGCTTTGTGTCACAGATTGAAGGTGTGTATGTGTGTGAGACAGTTTCTGTCCGTCTGCTGAGAATCGTTGACAGGGAGAGCTTTCAGATGGATTTTAGACACACATGCATCCACTGAAAACCGGGGAAAAAAAGCTAAATGAAAAATGACAGTGTTTCATAAGTGCAAATATTTTCATTATATGAGAAGACAAAAGGAGGTATTTATCTTTGGATATGACTGACTGAAAACAGCACCTGCATAGGCATGGGTAGAGAGTTTGTTTTTTTCCACTCAGCCCAGGTCATTATTCCACCAAACTGAATGAATCACGCGAACTTTATGAAAACCCGACACTTGCACTGTAGCGGCACAAAGCTCCCTGACATTTTGTTTATTCAGCCTCTCTATCATTCACTGTCTTTTCATTCATTGTAGCAGTCACAGCTTGTTGCCACCCCTCCTCACCGCCGCCACCGCCCCATTGTGTGGCCTGGCGAGGGGGTTTCATACCACGGTGGCAGATACAATGGTGGCATTGACACAGGTGATGTGATGCGTTCAGCCAGGAGTCTCCGTCCTTGTTCCTCCTTTCATGGCTGAGTAAAACATCCTCAGGAGTGATTCCAGGTGAATGCCCGTGCAGGTGTTGGCATGGACAAACAAAAGAGGAAGCGTCACTCAAATCTCCAGCGCTTTTAGACTGAGACAAAGCACGGCTGCACCCTGACAGGCTTGTAGTGACACTGCCTCGTCTTGTGTCTGTGTTGTGCTGTTTATCACTGATTTATGGTTTATTCATGAAAGGTTGCTGCACCAGCTTATGAACCTCTAATTTTTAAACCTCTGTTTTTTTTATTTGTATGGCTTTTGCAATTGACACCTGTTCTGCGACTGACTTTTTGGTTTAGCGTCCTGTTTATCAAATACACTTGCGCCCACACAAGCTCCAAACCCAAGTCTCCCTAAATCCCTCCAGAGTCACACCTGTTGTTGTGGAGATTAAAATGGTTTGGTGCAGAGCTCACTGATTCCCACAAATGGCTCATTTAACAAATGTTTTATCTGCTCATCTCCTGCTTTTTCGCCTTTGCAGTTCCTGCGGGTGGATCAGGATAAGGAGTGCAACATGGAATGCACCGGGACTCCTCGCAAGCCCCTGTGCGCCTCCGACGGCAGGACCTTCACATCTCGCTGCGAGTTCCTCCGAGCCAAGTGCCGCGACCCCCAGCTGGAGGTCATCCGAGGGCCATGCAAAGGTCAGGTCATGAGTCACGCTTCAGCGCCGCCTGGTGCTCTCACATGCACAGAGGGGGTCAGAGCAGAAACTTGTGGGTTAAATTCATTTCAGCATAATTGATTCTTTGAGTGCTGGGAGGACGAGTGGGGTTGACACAGTGAGGGCGGGTTTGGGGGGGGTCTTTGCTGCTGCCCGGCTGGTTAATTTCACACCATTTGTACTGATGAAGGAAATGTGCACATTTGTGAAAATACTTATTTCAGATTGTTTTTCAGAATAAACAATTTTGCTTTCTTTGCTGGCTGCATTGTTACAACAGAACTACAGCATCAGGGCACCAGTGACCTCCTCATTCATTTAAAATGGCTTCAGCGCTTTGAAATCGAATTATTATGCAGAGGCAAGGGCATTTGAATGAAATATGTTGACAAGAATTAATGGTCTCATTTTCATCATACTAGATGTAAAGCTGTACGTATGTGACCGATGGAAGCCTGGAGATGAAAAGCAAAAGGGAAAGGAGAGGCAGTGAGGTCAGGCAGCTCACAGACTCCCTCATTGTTAGTCGTTGTTGGAGGGAAGCACCCATACACCCCAATGCTGCCACGCCGAACCCTCTCACCCCTGCCCCACTCACTAACTCTATACTGCTAGTTCATCGCTCTACAGACTGGGGACAATGCCCCATTCTTACACATTACAATATTAGATCACTAATGCAGGGAGTGTGAGCGAAAGGGTTTGCTTAAAAAGAAGTCTCGTATGATGGAAAAGCATTCCACGATTTTATGCCCGTGCTGGGTCTCTATGGCAACGTCTCTAAGCGGACATCTGGATGTGGCGGACAGCGCCGGGACACAGAATAGAGGATTCCAGCTAGGAAGCTGAAAGGGACGAGAGTCCATGAAAGTCGTATTGTATGCGTCAATAACATCGGGTCTATAAGGGTTCGGACCCCCCTCTGCTTCTGGATGGCCGGGGTGAAAGACACAGCAGCAGCAGTCGAGTCAGCAACCGAAATAAACCAGAGGACCGGTCTGGCCTAAAAGCACAGAGATGGGATTGTGTTTAAGGATGGTGAGACTGGCACCACATTTGTTTTCTATCAGATGATTCAAGTGTCCTGTCATTTTTTCCAGTCAGCTTTTTGGTCGGAGCCCCCTGGAGAAGGACGATGGTTTTGGGTTTTTCCACCGGAGCTAACTTTAGAGCTCCTCAACTTGCTGTTTCCCTCCATCCGGAACATCCAGAGTCTTACCCCCTCTCCTCTCCAGTGACAGTGACACACACACACACGCTAGACTGAGGGAAACCAGCGCACATTCCCCCACATGTGTCTAATAGACAATCTAGTGTAAGCCATGCCAGCGACATGCAGCCCTCTGACCAAACTGGTGAACGTTTTTAAACCCAGCATGAGTCATTGTTTTAATGTGATTTGAACCTGCCAGCCAGACAGGCTCTGCATGGCAGCCATTGTGTCACACCGAGTTACCATCAAACCCATCGCTGCCCAACATTTCCCCAGGGTTTGCACAGCTGGTGCAGTTGGCCAGGTGAGCTGAAGCAGCTGTGGAATGACAGGATGAGCCACGGCTTTGACAGGGAGATGTGAAAGAACTTGAGGTGCACATAGGTGAAAAGTTGCTGACCCACATTTATATCGAGAAATAGTTGGAGGACAGCTCGGGCTGAACTGAGGAGACGGCCGAGGTTTAGGAGGAGAGTGAGACAGACTCGGAGACATTAAGGAAGGGTCAGGTTTTCCCTGTGCATCAGCCCTTTTCTTGGGTGACTGGAATGTTCTACAGGAGCAGCACGAGCTGCCTCGTTCAGTAATGGCTTTACCACCAGGCACTGTGCAGGCTTGCCTGACGTGCTCCTAATAAGACCGGGGGTGTTGGTTCTATTCCCAGCCACACAACTATCTGCTGCTTCCGAAATGTCTTGAATTGTGTCCCCCTCCTCTCTCTCCTCTCTCTCCACATTTTTCTTTCATTCTTCATCATCTGTGAGATTCAACATCTTCCACAGACTTTTTAAGTATGTTGGTTTCATAGTTGTGCAGCATAAGAAAATAGTTGAGCTGCGGGTTGAATCGTGGGCCTCTGTGATGTGTAGTGATTCTGGTGATTTGTGGTGCTCCTCAGATACATCCAGATGTGTAGCAGAGAAGAAGTACACAGAGCAGCAGGCCAAGAAGCTCTTCCCGCAGGTCTTTGTGCCTGTGTGCAACCCCGATGGCACGTATAGCGAGGTAACAAAAAACACACCATCAGTGATTCTTGCTTTGAGTATGAGACAAGGCGTTTGACACGAGAGGCCAATGAGAAAGAAGTAACTCCTCTCATTTCTCCTGCATGACTTCACATTTTATTCTTACTGATGTCATTCCTGGTGTAGCCTGTGCTGGCTTTGTGTTTATATACTGTTTTGATTACAGGTTCAGTGCCACAGCTACACTGGATACTGCTGGTGTGTCACCCCCAACGGTAGACCCATCAGTGGCTCAGCAGTGGCCAACAAAAAACCCCGATGCCAAGGTTGGTAAAACACCAGCAACCTGTCTTATAATGTATACGGTCACACATTTTTTCTTTCTTTATTTGCAGTTTAGTGAACTAGCATCAGCACTTCATTTTGTAACAAGCCTGATGTACGACATTTAAAATGGCTCATTTGGACCAGAATGTGGTTTCTGTAATTTTGTGAAGCAATGATGATAAATCGAATTTAACACAGCAAAGCATGACATTCCATGTTCGAGGGGGGTGTAATCCTCAGACCTGTGGGAAAGTGGTCAGTGACAGGACTGACGGCCACAGCGTTTGAGGGCCACCCGAGGACTGAGTGTTGCTCAAGGCATGAGGTTGTGGTGTAAATAAGCCTGGTAGAAAATCCCTGCTGCAGAGTTGAGCAACAAAGTTAAACTGTAAGGAATGTAAGTGTTCTTGGAGGATGGCGTTTGCCAAACAATCAAATAACCAATGCCACATGTCCTCCCTGTGCGTTCACGTGGGTTCTGCCTCGGAAGTTGCTGCTGTCTCAGTAGGGAGAGCTGCAGAAGCAGCAGTGGTAGCAGCAGCTGTACTGTAACTTCCAGCTGTACTTTATTCATAGATGTGTGTATGAAGTGCAAAAAGTTCATAAAATACATCTCTATCGCCTTGCAGTATGTAAGTGACTTCAAAAGAAACCACTTCAAAAGAAAAGAGTTTTCCACTTTGGTTCTCTCCTTACTTAAGTCTGGTTGATGTTTGTTCCTGTGCCACAAAATGAGGCAATAATTCTTGTATGTATGCCAAAACTTCATAATTTCTTTTCTTTATGAGGGAAAACATGAAAAAGATGTGTGGTGGTAAATTTTTAATTAATTTGAAGTTGTTGCTTTTCAGGTTCAAAACAAGAGAGAGCTACCACAAGAGAACCAGGTAAAGCAGGTGAGACTTTAATTGAAGAAAAAAATCATCCTTTGACTGTATGTGTGTATCTATCTGAGCATGCATGTACATGTGTGTGTATTCATTTGTATCTCTGTCTGTTTGCCTGCATCTGTGTCAGAGATGTGCAGGGTGGGTTGCCTGTTAAGGCTTGCCTTTCTAATATTTTGTCAATTTAAGAGAGTACGAGCAGCCTGAAGGCTGATATAAAAGCAGTCTGTTACGGAGTAACACGTCTAAGAAGAGAGGCTGTGGTGAGCTTTAATGCACACTGCCAGCCACTGCAGCACATATAACCGCCTGCTGTCTTTACCAGGCAGCCAAACGGCCAGCAGCCAGAATGGAGGAAAACTGACTTATCATAAGCTCTTCTTCCCTAACTGTATCTTGCTTGGTCTTGTTTTTTCAGCAACAGTGTCATGAGATACAAAGAAGTTTTCACACTTATCCTCCTCCTAACTTTCACTCTGTCATCAACATCTACCCTCTTCCAGATATAGAACCACTAAGTTTTCCCCGGCTCCACTCCAGATACTGTATATCTTTGTTTAAATGATGTGATTTGAAGGCTCACAAAGAAATGTGTAATTTGGGCTGACTCGATCGATTCCTCATGTGATGGTGTGTGTGTGTGTGTGTGTGTGTTTGCATGCATGGATGTGAGTGTGCGAGAGAGAGAAAGTGTGTATACATCCACTTGTGTTTGTCACATGGGTTATTCCTGTCAGTGTGACATTTACGTCTGCGCCCCTCTCTCTGTAAACAGTCTTGGGTATAGTGTCTGTCTGAGCCCGGCCAACTCATTACACACAGATCAAGTGGGAATGCAAAATTTGAGAGAGGAGGAGGGATGGTGGGAGAGGGAAAGAGGGAGAAAGGGAGGTGGAGGGGTGGGGGTTGTGGTTCAATCTGAACTGGTTGGATAAACAGGGTGGTGAAAAGCAGAATAAACTGTAGATTTGTGGTGTGCCAGCACTGAAAATAGCAGTGATTGCATCAATATTTTGATTCAACAGAAGCCCATCAGTGCCTAAGGATTCTGCCGCAACCAAGGCTGCACTTTTATTATGAGAATACTGGTAATGTTAAACACCAAATGCTTTACCATAAACCCATTTCTGGTGCTTAACTCGACAAATTCATTCACATGCTGGAATCATACACAGCTGACGACTGACAAACAGCAGTTAAACTAATGCCGTATGACCACAAATAGCACGGGGGTTTCCTGGCAGATGCTAAAAGAGGTGTTACAGTCATGTAAAAGGCCGCAAAGTAAAGATAGGTCATTAGTGGTTTATCGTAAATCCGAATCATAAATACACTTTTTGAAATGGCATTTCCATCCGTTAAGTGAGCAGAGTAATAACATGTCTGCCTGAGTCAGTCACACCGACTGTATATATTTTTATACACCGAACATACTCCACACGATGAATGGCTGGCATAACAAACCTGCGTTAAATGTGAAATCCCGATTTTGCAACGGAGAATTCATTGTTAAGGAAAAGAAGTTCAGGCTCCTTCCCCGTTTGAGGAGCCGCCCATTAGAGATGCCCTGACTCATTCATTAACAGAGATTTGCTTTGAGCAGGATGAGTGACCCACACTGAGGTTAACCACACCTACGGCCGTGGTTTCACCCTAAGCTGCTCGAAAACCTCCCTCGCTGTCTCCCTCCTGCCGCAAATCAAACAAACAAACGGAAACCAAACAAACACTGAGCTGGATTCTCCCACTGTTAATTGGTTTGTCTCAGACTTGGCTACTGCGTTCTTCACCTCCTCATGTCTCTCCCACCTTCACGCAGCTCTCACAACTCAAATGCAGGCAATGGAGGCACGGAGAAGAACACTGGGGACAACCAGTCCTCATCCTCTCCTCATTCATTTCAGCTGACCTCAATCTGTTCTCCATAATGATCTTACTTGTTGCATGAAGTGAAACCATGGGAATATATAACCACTATACTTCTGATTTTCCTCCTCTCTTCTCTTACTATAAGTCACCTCTTTCAGCTGTCAACACACACTCCCCTCTCTTTGTCATTCTCCTCACCTCTACCTCTGCCTCCATCCTTCCTGGCCGGGCAAAGTGCAAATCTGACGTAGTTGACTGTTCTCTAATCTAGCTTACTCTCGTAATTGTAGTCTCCTTGCAAATATTCTCCATTCTAAATGCAGATGAGACCGGCCCAGCGGTGGATCCACAGCCCCCTGCCGATGAGGAAGGTGAGCTCTTATCTGTCGGTGACTGCGAGTGAAAAATGTTTGATATTGCGCCTGTGTTTACCGAGACGCCACCGGCTGACTCAAAAGCTTCAAAACATCCTTAAAAGGGAAAAGGAGCCAGCGTGTGAGGCAATTACAGCATCATGCTTAAAAAGGGCCACTGGGGAAAACAAGATAGTAAAAACATTTTGATATTGATATGTGTGCAACATTTCAAGTGAATTTGAACTGAAAGGACAGTTTTAAGTGAGTTGTGTTTTCTGTACATTTATTCCATATGTTTCATGCTGAAGCTGTTTTTACTGAATATCTGCTTTTGTCATCACCAGTGAAAATGGCAGGATAGTGTAGTGTAAGAGCAGCACAAGAAGAGAAGTGTCATTTACTACAGACACATAAATAATTAGTATTCATTTAAGCAAAGTTGTGTTCTATTGCAGTTGTTCTGTACAGTTTTGAGGTACATGTACTTTACTTGAGGTTTTTCCTTTGTCTGCTAATTTGTCACTGCACTATACTTTGTAGGAAAATGTTTTTTTTTTTACACTGACTTTACATATTAAAATGTTTCATGTATTATCTTTAGAATATAATAATCTATAGCTATCTATGTATCTATTATCTATAAGCACACCAAAGTAGTTAATATTGGCTCCAGTTTGACTCACAGCAATGTTAAAATGCTACATGCGTGTTACTGAATAAATGATAATGATAATAATCCAATAATAAAATATATGGTAATATAATCATCTGGAGGGGTTAAATCTCCCTGAAGAGGTTTTGTACTTTTGATACTTGTAATTATCTGTTAATACGTTTATGTTCTATGTTGCATATTTTTATATGGTGATATTATTACACTCACTTCCTCTAAGCTCCAAATGGCAGAGAAATTGAAATCTTACATTTCTAGTTGACTGAAGATAATCCATCACTGTTAATGGAAAGCAGATTATCACACACTGCAAAGTTACATTTGAGCACTTTCATCATCCTTTTATATTTTGAAGGAAGTGTTTTATGATTTCCTGTTGATGTGGAGACCCACAGTTACAGTTTACCCACCTCTCTTTTTGCTGCTGCAGTTCTGGCTACAGCTGTCACATGTAATTCACTTTCCACCTCCACTGCAGCAGTTTGAGATACGATAACCTTGATGTGCATTTTATAGTCTGTGATTTTTGGAACTGTCGGTTTTTGGATCAGATAATATATGAGTGTGTTTTGGATTGGAGCTAATAAAGCTGTCTTGGTGATTTCTTTCAGACATCATTTCCCAGTACCCCACTCTGTGGACGGAGCAGGTTCGCAGCCGACAGAACAATAGAACCAGAGCACCATGTGAGTTTCAAAGACCACTTTTTCTTTAATGACTGCGATCGGGTGTTTGCAAACCTCAACTGAGAGCATGATCTGTGTTTTTCCTACTCGTGTGAGCAATCATGGTTTGAGGCTGTTCCTGTCTTTTAAGGACAGATGGCGGCTTGTGAAACCAATATATCTTGGTGTTGGAGTGCGTCAGGCTTTGAGGATCTGCTTCTCTGTGGTTCTTTGCATCGCAGGCGGCGTATCTGTAATTATCAGCACATGGCACAAACACAGGATCTCCTATTCTTCTGGCTGGTCCGTTCTGCTCTCCTCTTACACACACGCACGTTTATCTTATTGTACAGATCAGTTGCCCCTGTGCTTTTTGGGGAAATATGTTGCTTTCTGCATAAAACAAAGCTATTCTGAGGCCAGCCTGGAGATGAGATCCCCGTGTACATGTGTGCGTTTGTGTGTGAATCCCATTATCATAATTTACAACCAATAAAAAAAGCCTGAGAAATGCAGCATTGATGGTTTTGATTACCATGTGCTCTTTGGGGTATTGGGGTGAAAAAAAAAACACCCGCCCCAACAAAGAGAGCCCATACGGAGGAAGTGGAGCGAGGAGAGTCGGTTGAGAAAGCGGGGAGGCATTTCATTTGGTCTCTTTTGTGTGGGTAAAGATCTCTAATGAAAATAAACAAAGAAAAGGGATATTCATAATCCCGCAGTAGCTTCCGAGCCTTCAGGCGAACGGTGAAGAGATGGCGATGAAAGCCTTCATGGCCAGAAGAGCTCTACTTTCATCCTGGAGTTTAATGCTCAAATCTCTGTTGGAGAGCTGCACGGCAGAGAGGGAGGCTGCTGCACAGAGAAAAGTCTGATTAGATCCTGCTGAGGCTCTGCAAAAACCTTGTCTTTCTCCCGTCCAGGCCACTGCCTTCCCCGTACGTGCGG
Organism: Amniataba percoides; assembly: GCA_037176925.1. NCBI lineage: Eukaryota > Metazoa > Chordata > Actinopteri > Centrarchiformes > Terapontidae > Amniataba > Amniataba percoides. The sequence continues at coordinate 5,836,750 of JBAJHX010000033.1, read as the reverse complement.
ATAAAAGAAAGGATCACGCAGCATTGCATTTTTCTCTGGGAATTTTGAACATGTAAACATATAGATCCCTGGTACTTTACAGTACTCTGCCGTGGTGTGTCAGTGTGTGGGCGTGTGAAGGCCTGACTGACCACTGTTCTGCTTTTGTCTAGTCTGTTTCTCTCTCTGTCACACACATCCACAGAGGGCAGTTGAGTGTCCAAATATTTACTTAACTTGGGGCATAGGGAGCTGTACTTAGTCATTAGCCCGTTAATGTCCGTAAACAGTGCCACGGGGGGCTGATATAGCAGTCTACACACACTGTCTCCGAGCACTCACCCTCCACCCCTTTGTCTTCTCCAGCGCTTCGACCTCCTCCTTCTCCTCTTCGGGGATGTCTCAGCAACACTTAAGAGTTCCAGTGAGAGAGCAGCGCGTGCGTTTGTCTTTTAAATAGAAATTAATTCAAACATACCGTGTGTTGTATAGATTAAAAATGTGTGCCAAATCTGGTAAGGAGCGACTCTTATTCTTCACTTTAAACAAACCCTCTGCTTCACGTCGAGTGTGTGTGTGTGTGTGTGCACGCGTGTCTAGGGCGTGTATTTGCCAAGTTACACAAGTTAGACCACCTAAGTGAGCACTGTCTTTGCGGCCGGCGTGTGTTTGTTTGTGTGACCGATCCCCTGACGCCTCTGCTGATTCCTGCGTAACCTCTGACCCTCTTTCCAGCCTCGTCATGCGACCAGGAGCAGCAGTCCGCCCAGGAGGAGGCGAGGCAACACAAGAACGATGCCGTATTTGTACCAGACTGCGCCCAGGGAGGACTGTACAAGCCAGTCCAGTGCCACCCCTCCACCGGATACTGCTGGTGTGTGCTGGTGGACACCGGACGGCCCATACCTGGAACCTCTACCAGGTGGGAGAGGTTTCACCCATAGAAAACTAGTGTTTTCAGCCATTCAGGGGCTTATCTATGGTAGTTTCACCCTAATCCACAAAGATTCTTGGAATTTATTGCTCAGCTCTTTCTGGCAAACAAACCAGACAGTTGTTACACAAAGCAGGTGAGTGATCATAGCCGCCATTACACAGCAGAGTGGCAGCCCAACTGGATGACCCCGCGTCGTGCCCTTTGTTGGCAAATATCTTCACTGCTGAAATGTCCTAGAACAATATGGAGCATTATCTGTCCTCACGTCTGAACATCTGCATTTCAGCTACCATGCAAACTTTACAGAAGCCCCTCTATTTGGAAGAGACTGTTAGAAATAAAGCAACATTTGGCAAATAAAAAGGATCTTGTCTATTTGAGACTCCAGAAAATGTCTGACACAAGCGGGCAGACAGACATCTCCATTGCAGATGACTCAGAGTTACTCAGTGGTCTGGTGAGCGGCAGGTCAGGGGTCAGTCGGGCTGGCAGAGCGGGGCACTGGTACACTCTTGTTGAGCAGCGAGGCTGGGTATCAGATTAACAAGGCTGCAGGCAGAGTGCCAGACAGCACATTAGCACACATATGGAAGCGTGGATTTTCCTCCTTCTCTCTCCTTGTCCCAGGCCAGCTTTTGGCCCAGTCGCACAGCAGCAATCGGGGCTCCGCCGGCTCTCTGAGGGAGGCCGTGAAAGCTTCCTTGTGTCCCACGCTCCCTGTCTGCCTGTCTGCCTCTCCCTCTCTATCTCTCCTCTTCTCACCCTCCCTCCCCCCTTTCTGTCCTCATACCAGCCCCAAATCCCTCCCCTCCTTTTTGGATGTGTTTCATAGCCTCTGGTTTGCCACAAAACAATTATTTGAATCCCTAAGATTTAACTGTACGGGGGTAATTGGAAAACATGGGATTCCTCTCTGATTTTACAATGAGGATAATTTCACTCTTATAAACAATCCCTTCCACCCTGTTCACTTTGAATGAACTGCCATTTTCTCACATGGTGTATTCTCTGTCGTAGGTATGAACAGCCAAAGTGCGATGGTAATGCCAGGGCCCACCCAACTAAACCTAAGGACCATTACAGAAGCAGACATCTCCAAGGTACGTCTCCAAAGGCTGGACCCAGTCTCTGTTTTTCCTCTCTGTTCAGACCACATAGTGAAGTTCTTTAGCCGGCGGCCTCCAACTCTGGTTGTGCTTCCAAGGTTGTGATAACAGTACGAGTGTGTGTGTGTGTGTGTTTGTTGACATCATTAGCGCTGCTGGTCAAGGAAATGCTTGATAGAGTTGAGGATTGCCAGATACTGCCCCTCGCTGGTCAATAAGCAAGCAGACAGAGATGGATAGAGGGGAGGATTAATCTTGGACTGACAGTGGAGATGGAGGATAGTGGGATGATAGCACGGAGGAGAAACAGCAGGCAGCAGCGGTAGAGATAATGGATAATAGGATGCCATAGACAGGTAGTGATAGAAAGACTGACACCAGTGAAGATAACTAAACTGAGAGCAGGGGGAGGTGTTTGCGGGGTGGTGGTCATGGGGTGAGCTTTGCTACAGGTAAGACTGTGTTTGTGAAGAAGTGATGATGTAATCTCTTTCACAGAACTAGAACATTCAAGAAAAATGACACAATCACACATTTTAGCAAAATAATATGAAAAAAATAATTCACTTACATTCGAGTCACAAAGGAGGAAGTCGGCATGGTGGGATTGATCAACAAAACATCAGATTTTGACACAGCAAGCCACTGTTTACTTCACATGTTACCAACAATCAATTCTGTTTTGTCTTAATCATGACCACCATCAATCCCTAACCAAAACCACTTTCACAAACCATAAACTCTTACCAAACCATTGAAATCTGCTCTCACCCTGGTGTGCTCAATGTTGAATCCCATTTGATCATAAATTGGAGGCATGTGGCTTAGTAGTAGTGGTTTAGTAGTGCAGGTAATGCTTCTTAAAGACTATATCAGGGCAGTCATACTGTGGTGTGCAAAACCACACAAACCAAATTGAAGGAAAAAGGCTGTAAGAAGAACTTTCAGCTGTAGTGAGAGTGACATAGTGTTAAATAAACTTAAACAAAGTTAAACATAACCACTGGAGTAGTGGTTATGTCATTGTTTTAATTGTCTTTGCTTATGTGCTTTTGTATATTTTCTTTGAATGTATTTTATATACCATTAACCTGCCAGGGACTGCAGATAAATTATCAGTAAATCTGGCACAGTTACATGATGGACTTAAATGCTCATGTTGATAATGTGCATTGTCCTCTCTTAAGTGTAATAAAGATAAAGTAACTGTATGCAGTATCAACAAATTAACTTAACTAAAATCAATGGACCAATAGCATTTTCTTACCTACTCTAAAGCAGAGTATAGTAATCTTGATGGGATTATATGATATCAATGCATTTGTTATGCTCCCCTGATTTTAAACATATGTTCACTTGTGTTGGCAAGAGTGCTCTCGACCACACGTAAATTTTTCTCTTACCATAGAGAAGAACAAAAATAAGAAAACACTGGTGAATCCCAGAAATCAATGTCTTCTTATATTACTAAAGCTCAGTGTCCTCAATGTCCTTTGGTGGGCAGTTACAAACTATGTATTATGTCATCATTATTATTATGCCAAGCTGTGTTGAATCCAAAAGAAATAAGATATATGTTGATTGTTATCAATTTTGTGATATCAAACTAAATGGCAAAATCATTTAAAGGAAATCTTCCTTGCTTGTTGTATGGTCATCATTTCACGTCCTATCTAATTACCAATGAAATCATGAGTACTCTGCACAGCTTTACAATGGACTCCACATGGTATGACAAGATGAATGAATGATTCATTTGAACAGAAATATTTTAATTCAGTTATCAGAATAACATATATTAATGTGAAAATAAAAATAATTATTGAAACTTCCAGACTGTAAAAATGTCACTTGATATGTCTTTGCTACTGTAACTGCATGACTTGTCTTCATCAAAAAACCAATGATACGCGTAGACTTAAGTAGAGTTATGGCTTTCAGGTGCTGCATACAACCAAATTACAGTTTCAAGCTGAAAGGCGCTTGGCAAATTTGCTGTTTTTTTGGTGGTTTGGTAAACATGTTAATAATCCAGCAGCATGTGAACAGAGCTGCCACTGTTCCCGTCCCATCCACATCTGTTTATGTAACAGTGTGCCGGGCCAGAGCTGTGCTCTCTGCTCGCAGGTGCTGCATTTAGCAGCACAGCAGCACTCTCTGCTTCGGCATCTTGTACAGTGTGTATAAAACAGTATGATAGAGAGTCACAGATGAATGCTCCTTATACCAGCAAATGTTACTCCTCTTTCCATTCAGTGGCACTGGTGGTGTATATTAGTGCTAAGATATTGAGCATGAATAATTACAGTGTGTAACTGTCAGCTGAAAGTGTGAGGTGGCGATGGGGTGGGAAAACAGCCACAACTATCCCCTGAGAAAGACCTCAAGCCCAACCAAACACCTCCTAAACACGTAGTGGTAGGATGGAAAACAATGTACTTATTCAGCCATGCAATCGCCTGACACAGACCCTCACACAGGTACACAGACTTCATTCTAAACCTGTCAAAAAAACCCTGTACCGTATCAGCCAGTTCTCCAATTATAAAATACACTGGGACAACGTCAAAAAAACACAGCATCTTGTTTTCTTTATGAGCAATTGCGTCAATGGCTGTAAACCCTGTTACTGTACGAACCACGGGTAATTATAAATGTTGCCTTCACATTGCTGCAGCCCATTTGCTGTTGAAGCGCTGGTGTTGAGAGGTTTATGGGGCGAGATGCGAGAAAGGAGAACTTTGCCCTGAAAGGGGTAGGAGAGGAAAGCAGAGTATTTGGCTAGCTCTCTCCCCAGAGCGGGATCACGGGATAGCGTTGGGGCAGCCATCGGGAGCTGCGGCTGTGAGTGCTGACAGGGTTCTGCCCCATGTGGCTCCATAGAAAAACACTGCTTCTTATTGACAGTAACACACAGGCACACACATGCAAACATGCACTTACTAGCCAACTTTTTACAGGCAGCAGATATATGGAGGCGTATGAATAGTGGTGCAGATCTTAGCTTTTCAACAAGAAAAAAATGTAATCATTTGAGGCTTTCTCAACTTGATTCCATCCTGCATCTGTCAGACTTGGGCACTGCATAATTATAATCATTATGGAATAAGACAGCAGTCTTTTACTGCTGCAGCCTTGAACCAAACGGAAAATGGCCAGACAATTTCCTTTGAATGACAGCAGGAACATTTGTGTCCTGCCCCTCAGCTAAACGGTGTCCAGACAGACAGAAGCTGATCTGTCCCGCCCCCACAAGAGAAAAAACTTTGCTGCCAAGAGGAAGGGACTGGAGCCTTACCTGATGGCTTCCCATTTGAATGAACTGCAGACACGCTTGGATTCCTGCAGCATTACAGAGAGGACGTACGCTCTCCATGAAAAACACTAAGCCTCTAACAAGTCCAACTGCGTCCCACAAATCTCTCTTCAGTCAGAAGCCAGATAAAAACACTTTGCCTTCTGTGGGTGCAATTGTGTGACTGTCTAGACTAATTTACCACAAGAGGCTCCGCAAGGCACCGGTTTGGCCATTAACAGGTGGGTCAGATATTTTACTGGGCCAGGGCCAGGGAGGGCCTACTAAAACTTAAGTGCAAGTCTGTTCAGCATGTAAAGGAGACTGTGGAACAGTTTGGACACGTGAACGTTTCAGCCCTTGGGTGGGTGTGCAGGCTGCTAAAGCCCTGCACTACTCAGGGAGAGGTGGAGCACAGGCTGGGCGCTGGGTGTTTACACCGATGCTGGTCGCCACCTGTTAGAGAGGAGCGAAGCATGCTATTATCTCCAGCACAGGAGAATCTGGCCCCGCAGGCCTGGGCCATAAAAAGAGGAACAAACTGTGGAGAATTTCTCCTTCTCCACAGGCAGAATAGCAGAGTGAAGCCGGACTGTGAGAAAGCACAGGACAGCCCGGAGAGGAATCTAGGAATCTCTCAGGCCTCCGTAGCCTTCAGCTCTTCCAGAACAGCCTTGGCCTCCTCACTCTTAAAACTATATGGCCTAACAGACAATTACTATCATTAGGGTCATTCCAAACCTGTTGTCCTTCATTATAATTTTTCCCGTCACTCTGCACATAATGATGCTTCTCTGTTGGTTTTAGTTGGGCAGTTAATGATAGATTTTACCTTATAAGTTTATGAGCTTATTATATCAGTCTCTTCTCTGGCTGACATTTCAAATAATAATCTCACCTTACACTGAAGATCAGGTGCTGAGCTGTGTCAGCCTTTGAGTGCATACCTTTTAAATCAGACATCCCTTGCACAAAATCCTGACTAACAGTGTGTCTGTCAGGACTGTATTTGGTCCCCTTGATGTCTCAGGTGTAGTCCCGGGTGCTGTATGGGGCCTCTTGTTCATGCACACAATATTCAGGCACATCTTCTGTGCTCCAGCTGTCAAAACCACTCAGGGGCCTCTGAGATGATTGGCAGGTACCCTCTTCCTCCTTTAGGTAAGGGGAGGTCTGACACTTTATTGGAGGGAGTAAAAGACAACTCTTGAGATTCTTGTTTTGGTTTATTTCCCTCTCTGCTGACTTTATGTGCTGTTCACGTTAAAAACTACACCGCCTGTTACATGACGTCCCTCCCCAAACATTTATTAGGCCACCTATGACGGCAGCATTCCATATTGTTGTACTGCTGTTGACTGGGGGATCATTTTTCGGCGTTTGCTGACATATAGGTACACTTATAGGTACACTAACCCTCGCACACACTCATTTAGGTGTCTGTGGTTTATTTTCCAGGCTGTCCTGGGGCAAAGAAAACAGAGTTCCTGACAAGTGTTCTTGATGCGCTGTCGACAGACATGGTGCACGCCGTCACAGATCCAGCATCCGCCGGAAGGTATGACATCCAGAAGTGGATTTGTCCACCTTACAATCATTGATGAACATCAGTAAATTCAGTCATTCACCAGTAAAGGCACAAATGTATTCACTGCTACAGCTGATTGGGGTTGTATCCATGGCAAGTGACTGAACCTCAGGGAGTTATTTTAGACAGGTGGATGAAATGATGGAGGGGCGATGAATAACTGATGAACTGATCAATTCTGTCATTTAGGATGGCCGAGCCCGACCCCAGCCACACCCTGGAGGAGAGGGTGGTTCACTGGTATTTCAGTCAGCTGGACAAAAACTCCAGTGGGGACATTGGCAAGAAGGAGATCAAGCCCTTCAAACGCTTCCTGCGCAAGAAATCCAAGCCGAAGAAGTGTGTGAAGAAGTTCGTCGAGTACTGCGACATCAGCAACGACAAGGCGCTGTCTCTGCAGGAGCTGATGGGTTGCCTCGGGGTGACCAAAGAAGAGGGTGAGCTGATTGACGCTACACGACTTAATGACTAAATTTCTTCTCTTGCTCCAAATCAGCCTTCAAACATGTATATTGATGACAGTCAGATGGTAGCTTATAACTAGTCCTACATCATTTTTTAATGATGTAGAACTAATCCCTTAAGCAGCAACAGTCCAATCACAGCTTACCAACCGTGATTAAGCACAGTCAAAATTTGGATTACCATGATATCATGTATGTAGCCATCAAGTGCATATGTAAGATCTTGTTGGTTTTTTCCTTTCATACACATCTGCCAGAAACACAGAAAAGTATTTTTTAACCAGCTGATGGAGTCAACAGTAATTATCTTGCCACCTATAGCTAATTTAATCTGCTAGCAACAGTTGTCACTTCAGTTGCCAAAACTGACGGTCGCTGGCAAGAAACAAGAAGTCTGCTGTTGTCTACACATGTCTGAAATCAAGGATCCATTGTTTCAAAAATGACTAAGCATTTTTTGTGGTGAATCTGCCACTGCCATCACTCTGGTTTGCATACAGTGCTCGACTGGACAGCTTGACAAGCGTAGCAACACCAAGGGCACAGTGTTTATTGAAGAGTCAGTGGTAGAGGCCCAGAGTTGACTGACCTGCAGTATCCGTCAATTTATGGTTGCTGAGGTTTCTATCGCTTTTGTCTCACAGGAGCCAAACCAGGAGAAGGCTTATCTCCCAGTAGACTAGTAAGTAAACTACTGCTCCCATACTAGTGGAAGAAATAGCTTTGAGAGATAAAACAATATTACAGCGAGGCTGTAAATGTGCCACCAATTTCAAGTTTCAAGTTGTTATTGACTGAAGAAGGAATATAAAGTCATTTAAAACGTTTTCAGACAAAGTCCAAAGAAATAGGTTTCAAACTGATGTCACTTTGATTTCTTCTCCCCAGAATCCCTCGAAGAAGCAAGGTTAAACCAGCAGCTGAGATTTCCCCTCCCGCATGGAGAATCTGCCCTCACCAATCGGCAATAATGGAAACCATAGTATTTGCACTTTGTACTTTAAAAAAAATGTAAATTCACTTTGTAGAAATAAGGTATTTAAACAGACTGCTGAATCTGTGAATGATGTAGTTAGCTTTTTATGTCCTGACAAACAAAAATTATTTAACACATACAATGTATGTGTCCTTTGTGTGTCTAAAAAGTATACTTTTCAAAGTTGTACAAGTTTTCATGTTTGATGTTCCATTTTGTGCCCCTTCCCCATAGTGTACTTTTCTTCTCTCGTGGATGATGTTAAAGCGAATATATGGATGGTTTGCTACACGGCTACAATAATTTAGACCATAGCATCTCTCATGTACTGACCTATAGCATCTCTTCTTGGGCTTTGTACAGCAGTTTGCAAGAATGTTTTAAACATACATCATAAAAACGTCCTACATGTTCACATGTATTCATGTTTATTAGAAATAAAGAACTCTTTTATATGTTTGGTCCTCTGTGGGTCTGCCAGTCTTAATGCATCAAAGACGGTTAATTGAATCAGTGAATTCCTTTGTCTCTCTCTAATCCAATTAGTCTTCTATATTTTCCTTCTCATTATATAAATCTTGTAATGTCTTTGCCGTTGTGTATTTTCTTGCTGCGTCTTTAATAAAACACCTTGTTGACACAGTCTTTAGGAGCCAAGTATTAGTCATACATAGCAAAGGTCGTGTATCATCCCATTTTCAGACAGCTTGCCAATTCCCCTGAGGCAACATTTTAGAATTGGAAAAACGGATGGTGCTTATTTCTGTTCTCATCACGGGTTTCCACGTAGACTGAAGACAGATAAATGGACCAATCTCGGCTTTGTGTGGTATGAGTGCCCATTAAAAGGGCGTTATATGAGCCAGTACGTGTGTGCGAACACGTGTATTTGCATAAGGTATACTTACATGTAAACAGTAAATGTACACTTGAACAGTCGGTGAGGGTTGAATGGATTCTTTCTTGAAGAACAACATTCGGCTCAGTGCGGCCTTGACACGTTACACTACTGTACATTGTTCCTGCCTGATTATGTTGGGGCTAATAAGTGGTAAACTGTGCCTTTTCACACAAAGTCCCCTATAGGGCTGAGCGACTGACCTTAGACTGACCTGCTCGCTCAGGCTTAGCCTCTAATTTATGATTAACACATCGGTCTCCTTTCTGTGGTATAATCCAGCCCAATGGTCTGGATTTAACACCCCTGAGGAACACAGAGGAGAGATTATGACTGTCTGCTCAAAAATGGTGGATTAGAGATGGATAACCTATGGCCCTCTTAAGCGCTTTCTCCATCCACAGTGAAGGAAAAGTTAAATGGGCAGGGCAACAAGCCCTTAACAAGAGAAAAAGTCTCTACCCCCACCTCACCAAAAAAAAAAAATAAACAGCTCATAATTTCACCACTAACAAAGCTCTTCTGTGCAGTGAAAAACGTTTGGTGCTCTTTATTTGCCTGCTAAAATACAGTCTTCTAATTAAAGCTCACAATTCAGCTCCATCTTTTTGCAACATCCCCTAATTTTCACCCATGTTCCTGGCCTAAATCCCCTTTCTGAAGGCAATGTTAGCACCATGCCCAGAACAACATTTGCTTTTCCCAAACAGCCATGTAATGTGTTAATGTGGCCGTGCTGGTTACAGGTGTAGCAGTGCAGAAGCTACACCTTGCCTCCGCTCTCCTCTTCCAACAAACTCACCCACTTTCACCCAAACCTCTAGCCAACCCCTCAACTGCTGCTGAAGCTCCAGCCTCCTCGCAACACAATGCTAAAGCCTTGTCATATGTGATTCCTACTCCCCTGTGCTGAGATGCACGTAAACACCTTTTACGATTTGGCTGGGTGTCAAGGCATGGTTTTCCAAATATGTTCCCCTGATGGCTTGGACCTTTGCCTGAACTGATGGAGTAGCTGCAGAAAAGCATCCAAACCTTTTGGCCCGCTTACCAGGACCGTCTCACGATTGACCCCCCCCCGCCCCACTCCTCAGTCCTGCTTCCTCACTTCTTTTACTCGCACATGCACAAACACACTCCCTGAGCACAGAGATACCATTGAGTGGGATTTGTGGGCACAGTTTGTGTGCTTTAATGGGCAAGAGGAGGCACCCGATCTCACCACTGGCAGGCCCCGCAGGCTGTGGACTCATGAAGAAATTACTGTCAAAAGCCATCAGGGCTTTAATAGCCTCTGGCCCAGCCGCGGCTTCCCCCTGGCCCTCAGAGGGGTTCTGGTCTGTGGGTAAACAGCGTGAGGACGGCCTGCACCCTGGGACCCTCTCTCACTCTCTTACTGCTTCCCCTGGTGTGGCCCAAACACCCCAGCGGTCCAGCCAGCGCCGCAGGACACCGCCAGTCATTACACTTGAGAAAATGAATTGCTAGAGGAGGTGTGACTTTTTAATGGATGGGGTGCAAAAGAAAACCAGGCGCTGTTAAGTGTTGTATGAGACTTGGCGCACTCACACAAGGAGACTTTTCACAAACTTTATCTCCCCTCATAGAGATTTTATTTGTTATGGGTGAGCAGTCATTTGACAGCTTGGGGACAGTTTGGGAAATGCACATATTTGCTTTCTTTCTAGATAGATGACTGACAACGCTCACATGTACAAGAAATATACAGCCAGCTGACAGTTAACTTAATATCAAGACTGGAAATGGGTAGACAGAATATCTGTTTTTAAACAAAGGTATCAAATTATTAACATGAACATTAAAAATCACGATATATTGTATATTGATTGTTTAATCCATACAAAATCAAATGGTACATGTAAAAAATGTGGTGTCAGGTTGTGTTTTCATTTCATTTATGTTGCTATTTTTCCAACATCCCTCAATATGAAAAATTACCCGTTTGTCTGACACCCCATTATCAAAAAAACAACTTCCCATTGCTCAGACGCCCCATTTGAAATACACACTTTCTGCAGTTATCAGTTAAATCTAACCATTTTTGCAGAAATTGGCCATTGGAATTTGTTTTAAGCAAAATGGGCATGATCCAATGGGACATTTATTTGACTACTGAGATGTCATATTAATGGACTCTCAGAACATCAGGCAGTCTTTGCTTTTATAGGGGTTGATGTGGGAACTACTTCTTGACCGGGTAGCCAGCAGAGTTACTGCTTCCTTCTAAGAAATAGTTCTTTACATAACAGCCACAAAAATCCTTAACTTTTTTAGTATTATTTATTTATATATATTTATATATTTATATAGGTAGATATTTCTCACAAAGATGAACTATTATTTTAAAGAAAACATCACTGAAGTGTTTTTCAAACCATGCTTTGTGTGATCAGCTAATGGTACAAGCCAAAAATCTCTGAGAAATCCTGTGCACCCTTTAAACCCTGCTGTGACCGCTGTTGTTGTCCAGACTGCTGCACAGTCGTATCAGCGTTCCTTTGCCTGAGATGGACACAAACAGCATTACTCGCCGCCTGCCAAACAGCCAACCGAGCAAGATAAAATGTTACGCTCGAGATAGAGTGTCTGTGGCGTCGAGGGAAAACCGAGGGGAACGTCGTCTTCTGCTCTCGTTCAGCGAATTGTGCAGCTTTCCTCATTTATGTGTTCCAGCTGAACAGGGGTGGCTGCCAAGTTCAGGATCTGGCCTGACATCAGAATTTCCCGGGGTGATAAAGAGACTCTTGTTTGAATCACAGTGGGGGAGAAAAAACTGTGATACTGAGAGAGTGATATGGGCAATTAGAGGAGTGAAGTCTCCAGTAGACACGACAGAGTTGTGTATGTGTGCATGACCTTCACACCTCAAACCTACAAACACTCGCTAATTGCATACAGGCACAGGCTCACAGAATGGAGGGTAGATTTCTAAAACCTAAGTTAGACTTATTTCATGTGCATAATGTTACAATAATAATGTATAAAAGAGAGTTACAGCGATGTCGTTTGTGTAGCCCTTTCCCTCCAAAACGAACCTGCAGATCTGGACAAAAAAATATTTGCATTCATTCTTGAATATTTGGGGGGATTAAAACCTCCGGGCCTGGGAGCTAGAGGGTGGGTGTGCATGTGGGGGGTACTCCTCCTTTAATCTCATTCTCACAGTGTCCACCTTTGACGTAGCGGTATCCCATTTGAGCCTGACCAGGGCTGAGAGGGAGAGCTGCGAGGAAGGGGGCAACGGCGGGAGAGAGAAGCAATGAGGGGTGCTGGAGGTAGTGAGGGAGCGAGGGAAGGAGGTGGGTGGGGGGGGGGGGGGGGGGGGGGTGCTTTCAGGTCCCCACTCAAGGGATCACCGGGGTGCCTTCTCCCCCTGACTTTTCCCCCGACAACCAAAAACCACCCCCCCCCAACTACCTTT
>JBAJHX010000033.1:5784426-5817574 GCA_037176925.1 Amniataba percoides | reverse complement strand
GTATGCTTGTTCAGTTGCAGCATGCCACTCTCACTGCAGGCTGCTTCTTGTAAAGGGGCCTTGGTAATCACTATGTTTGCTTACCCATTAGGCCGCTCTTCAGATGTGAGGGCTACCTGGGCCCTTTCACTCCCCGAGGAGAGCTTTTCACTCCTCTCCAAAATGTATTATGAAGAATTAGCCACATAAACACCTGCAAATTAGGCATCGAAACACACACCCGAAACAAACCCTAGATGAAGCTCATTCATCAGTGAGCATCTCTGTGATTCACTGTGGAGCACAACAGCTCTCAGTGACTTTCACTCACCCTTGAGCAAGGCAGTAAAAATTGCTCTCACTCTTTTACAGCTACTCAGCATCTAACAGTGGTGTTTGTACTTGGACTCCCCCAGTTGCTAATGTATGAATTAGTAGGTGAAGCAAGAAGTAGCTGAAAAAGGAGCTTGCATGCTCAGCAATACATTTCCTTAGATAAATAAATGTTGAAAAAAAAGGCTGCTTGTCTGAGTCCGGATGGCTTTGGGTTGATATGGTCCCAATTTGTCTTCTGTGTCAGCAGCGAACAAAGAAACTTTGTTTTGAATCAAAACTCATGCAGGTGTTTACTTTTGATGATTTTTTTTAAGATAATCCACTCGAGTTTGTCTACAATGTCAGTGTGCCGAACACAGACGCTCAAGCACCCACAGATGTGTGTCGTCCACTGTGGGCAGTCCCTGCAGATGTTCACAAGAGGTGGATTAGGGAGATAGAGGCATCTAGGGAGGTGACGGAGCTTTCAACAATGAGGGCCCTGAGAATTTACTGCCCGGCTCACCGTGGACAGAAGAATGGGCTGCTTCACTAGCAGAGGGCGAGCTTTATGCAATGACGGACGATGAGTCAAGAGGAACCCCGTCCTGAACTCAGCGCGGAATGTTTCATTTACAGTCACCCACATGGACACCCCGGCCTGCGCCTCGTCTGCCAAGACGCAAGAGGGATGGGGATTTCAAACAATGCAGATAATTCAGATCTCAAACTTCCCCCCACTGCACAAAAGGTCTGCATGCACTCAGATAGGCAGAAAGGCACTACCCACTCTCTCTCACTTTGTCTTCCCTTCCCACACTCTCAGTACCTCTCTGTTATCTCACTGTCTCCGTCTCTATCTTCTGCCAGGCATTTGTCATTTTTAAATGATTCTACCGAAAGAATTTCCAGGCAGAAAAACACTGCATGACAGCGTTTCTACTGAAATTATTAAAGCCGAGCAGTGTAAGCAAACAGGATTTTCAGCCACAAACCCTTCCTTGTGGGCGAATTTTGTTTAGACCCTGCACCATACAGTTTCTCAGCCTCTGAGACAATATTTTGACTGTGGTAATTACAGTATATGAAATGTAATCATTATAGATGTCAATAAAATCAGGTGTGACGCTCACAGTTGGCGCCTGAAGACGAATTTGCGATGTTGCCATGCTGGGATTGAACCCAGCAGAATGATGGCTTATCTTTATGAAAACATCATAACGTAGGTTATGTTGCAACTCTGATGAATGTCTGGCAAACGCCTGCTGAAATCAAAACCATGAAAGAGGCATCGACCCAGGTGTGCTTTTCCACGCTCAAGTTAAAAACTCTCCACTTAATCCATCCGGTTCGAAATGTAGGTTTTATGAGTCGGTACAGACAGTACACTGGGTCCAAGCCCACCATCTCAAGGTGTGTTTTTGTTTTGCCCTCCAAAAAATACCAACATTAAGGAAATATGGGCCTACATTATGGTTGTTTTTGCCATCATGTAGGCTGAGTAAAACCCCGTAGTGTTCAGAGTCGGTCAGTGCTGGGAAGGCTCCTCACCGGGATAGGTCATGTACGAGCCACGGTCATCAATCACAAACAGCGGGGACTGCGCAGCGATGAGCTGGCGAAAGGAGCTGACGGCTTGACACGACTTGGCCTTCGGTGCCTCATCGAATTCCAAGCCATCGCTGACTGAGAGGATTACTTGCATAATCTAATATTTGGTGGCACAAGAAAGCATTCATGCCTCATTTTGCTAAGTTTTCATTGGCTTTTTATATGTGATTTAGTTATGTGTGGTTCCCCAGCCCACTTCCAAACCTGATATTTTCCTTTGCATATCATTAATACTTTTATATTAGAATTTAAATCTGTCAAGAGAATCCAAATTTAACTCTTCGTAGAACCTGCAGAGACCGACTTTGTGGAGTATGTTCACTCTCCAGGCAACACAAGCCCCTATTCCCCCATGCAAAGCCCCTATTCCATACCGCCGATTGTAGTTATAGATATCTCTTTTGTGCACATAAACTCAGTGTTAAAAAAAAAAAGCTTGAATCTCTGTCTGTTTGAGCCAAGTCAGTGTAATTGAGTGATGTAACCATTCCATGCTTGAATGCACAGAGCGTGCAGCAGGTAGGTGACTTTGCAGCAGGACCTGTGATACAGAGTCTATCAAGTCCTCTCTTAACAACACATAACAAGAGTTTAAACTGTGGTGCAAATCTTTTGAGTTTAGTGAAACATGAGGAAGTCTGACCAGGACATGTGTTATTTAGGTCTGAAAAACTGAAACTCACAAATAGCAGGAAATCAAGTTGTACAACACAAAAGTGGGGGAAATCAAATTTGACGAGTTGTAACAAGATCAAGACTTTCCTGGAACTGGCGATCACCAGTGTTGCCTTTAATGGTATTACAGGCGGTTGGTAATGATGAGATCAATATGGATACTCTTGGTTACACTAAATATTTGCCAAGCTTTCCTGTATCTTCTTGCAGTTGATTGAGAGATGAGCAGTCACGATAAAGACCTGGCACCCTGGCATTTTCATCTTCGTCTCATCGCGGTGATGACACTATCAGTGATTCATCCTGCAGAGCAGAGCCGTGAGAGTAATCTTTTCTTCTTTACCCATGCCATCGTCTCTTGTGCAGACCAGGGGGGGAAGGAGCTGTTGCGCCACGACCCACAGCGGTGAGTTTACATAGCTCAGATACCCAAAGAGATACCCAGGCCTCTCACTGAGCACATCCCCGTCATACAGAGAGCTGATAGGGACTAATCAGCAAATGGCGGTTTTAACTGGCAGAGGGATCAGACATGAGGTGGACCTCACAGGATCTCCACCATGTCCACTATGTGGGACAGATTCTATCGCAACAAAACCTTCCGCTGTGTGTGTTAACTAAACCTTTTTATCGTACAGTTTTTCAACAGTTAACATTTGTGTGAGTTAAAACGTTGACTCTTGTTCATATAAACTGTTTCATTGCTTTTATATTTTAGCTACTCCTTAACACAAAGTAACATATCAAGGCCTCTGTGAGGCTCCATCTGTGCACTTCTTGGCCCAGAGAGAACTTTAGAGGATCCACAGCAACCCATCCAGTGATTGTTGACACTATGAATGAGAACCTCATGATGAAAATAAAAAAAGTCAGCAAACCACAGAAGTCAGTAGCTCTCTGGAGACCATGAATGTCTGCACAGTACTTCACAGCAATTCACCTAATGCGCTGAGATATTTCAATATGGAACAAACCTGAGGAGTGACTGACAGAAACCCACATTACTTACATAAGATGTAAAGTAATGGCCAGTCAAGTTGCAAAATTAACTAAATAGCTTACACACACATGAAAGCATTTAAAATGATATTTAATTTGAGTTTTTTCACCAAAACTCTGACACATGGATTTTGAGAATTTCAGATGCCAACTCAATCAGCAGAAAATACTCACGTTTCATACAAGCTTTGGATGCAGCTTATTACCAGACCTTGTACAATTTTGGAACTTTTCCACAAATTGCACAAATGCTTTCCAAAAATTGCCCTTCAGATATTTTCACTTTCTGTGATGCAATAAGCTTCTGGGAATTTGGACTTAAATTTCATAACTTAAGTTGTTGCTGGTTGCTGTGTTGTTCAGCCTGTAACATCATTCATGTTGTTTGCTCTGAGGATCAATACCACTCTAATGTCTGTGTAGTATAGGTTAGCACTGAAAACAAGGGGAAACAGCTATCTCAGCTTTGTCCAAAGATAACTAAATGTTACGCAGTAGTTACGTAAATTAAATTGTATATGTTGTTTGTTGTGATGGATATGACATTTTAATTAGCTTACTTTAGATGTGTTGTTAGGCAGATTTTCTGGTTGGCTGCTTGCACCATCTGCTTTATATTTACCATACAGATAGAGTGGTATTAATCTTTCCATCAGTATGAAAAAAACATGGGTTACATTATGAATATGAGATTCAGTCTGCTTAGAGTAATAGCATGTTTTCATTTTACATGACTGTACATTTGCAGGACAGATGAGAAAACACATTTCACAGATTTGTTAATTGAATGAATTCTTTATCAAAATAATTCATTTATATTCACTTACATTCTGCTAATAGTGTAGTCAAAGTGTAGTGACTTTTGGCTGACTAACAGTTTCTTAAATCAGGAGCAGTTATGGTCTGTAAACATCTTTATGTGTGAAACAAAATGCAGGTGATGTTTCACAAATTAACAGAGCCAACATGTGGCTGTTGTGGGACGCTGTTAGCGACGGTGCACAGGGGTTTCCACGCGGCGCAGAGAGGTGACAGGGTTTCTATGGTTGGCTCACCACACAGACCTGCTCTGTCCCAACCCTGCGGAGCGTCGGGCTCCCTGCGTCAGACCTGGCCTTGGAGAGAAGGGCTATATTATGGGGCCTTGGCCCCTGCCTCTCCCCTGTAGTTCACAACTTTTTCACCACAAGAAAATGTCAGGGATGGAGTTTTTTATTTCACCCCAAAATTTCCCTTTCTAATCACGCGTCTCAGCTCTTGGAAACTCACCACCCAGCCGTGTCCAGAAACACGTCTGCGCTATCAGCCACTCCATCAAAATGTATTTGCCTTCAAAACATAGCGATAAATTCATTCAGAGTTGGGGCACTGATTTAAACAGTCGTCTGGCTGTACCTTTTCAAATACCTGCCCTGACATGTGATACTGAGAGGATTTACATAAGTGCTTTGTGGGCCTTGTCAGGAGAACTCTAAGACCAATAAAGGCATTAGAGACCTCTTACCACCCCTGCACATGACATCAACCAGCAACCAGGAGTGGCCTTGATTTTTTTAGCAAACTTCCATAAACATAATGCAAGCTGAGCCTCCAGAGCAAGATTTAAGACATCCAACAGATAAAACTTACCACCAACCTCTCTCTGACATTTTATTAACGGCTCCATGTGCTCCGCAGCTTGACCTTTGTCTTTCTCTATATAAGGTGTCATGTCCTGGTCAAAGGAGGATATCACTGAGTATAAAACAGAACTTGAACAGTCTGCACATACAGTTTAGAGCGCTCATTCTCCAAATATGTGAGGAGCGATGCTGAGGAATTTGCAAACATTTGCTGCACATTATCTTGTTACAAACACTCCTAATCCTCACTCTCTCTGTGATAGGAGGGAAAGATAATTGCTTCTCCTCAGGGAGAGATTCATGGCAATTGTTTCTCTTATTGTACCGAGCCGCATTTGCCAGATTCATTGTACCTCAAATGACAGATTAACTTGTTGATTTGATGTTTGGAAGTTAGAATAAAATAAAAGTCTTGAGAACGAAAACGCTTTGGAGTGATCCTGTCCTCCCTGTATGGGCCCCCGTAAATGTCTGCTCATAATTTTAATGACACGCAAAGTTACAAAGGTTGTGGGAGAACACCTCAAAAACAAAAGGTACATTTTTCAGTTGACTTCTGCTCTATGATGGCTCTGGGAAAGCTGCCCTCAAATCTTTGTTTGTGCAAAATCAAACTTTAATCTGGTGCTTTTGATAGATGTAGCCTTTTATTTCAAATGTTTATGGAAATACCCAACAACAGTCTTGTGTGGTCCTGTGTCTAATGAAACACACTCACGTACGCCTCCCCTAGCCATCAGATCACTGGCCAAGACTCAGTGTTCACCATGGAGTGTGGTTTCTGAAGGGGCGAGCACATGGCGGGCATGGGGCAGAACAAGTGGGTTTTCCTTCTTCCCAGGGACCATCACATCTGTGAACGTGGGCGCTAGGGGGCTTCCAGTCGCAGCTCACGGCTCCTCAGGCCAGCTGTGTTGGTGCTGTCAGCCTCATCCTCCTCCGGTCCATCTCCTCTGGGCCACATGAGCTCCCATGGAGGGCTTCAGGAGGATTAGCACACCAGAGGAGGGGATGATGGGTTCAGGAGCAAGTGTTCAGGGGTCAGCCTGGGGTTTTACATTTGATCTCCTCTCGAGTACAAATTAATGTGCTCTGATGTATTATTTTGATTGAACCGGCTTACACTGATATGAGCTTCAGTTCGTCGACCTATCAAGTGTAATTTACTCACACCCAAGCTCTCAATGGGGATTCTGCTTGTCTGAGGGCCACGGGATCACCTGAGCCTGGTGTTTTCCTGCTAAGCTGCAGGTTGTTTTGGTTTGGGCTGACGGATGGGGGCTGGGGCTGGTGGTCACAAACCACACAGCACATTGAGTTGTCATCAGCGCCGAGCAGCAGTGCACCTCACCTTTTTCTGTCTCTGAACAAGGTTTGGAGGAATGGGGCCGCTGTGTACACGATAGGTGAATAACAATTCTGCGTGGACAGACTGATCATAATGCCACCCTGAGGGCACGGGCCATCCTGTCACAGGTGGAAAAACTTCAGCCGACTCTGCAAATAAAGAAGCCTCTTAAAAACTGCACACCTGCATGGAGAGAGAGCGGCTGCAGCGTTTCAGAGCTCAGCCTGTATAGCCTGTGGTGATATTCCTCTGAACCCAAACCTTTAGGGCTAAATATCTTGACACAAACTCATCTCATGAAGATTTGATGCCAGAATCAGATGCTGATCAGACATGAGGGAAGTTTAGACAAGAGACTTTGGTTCTCTCGAGTCTGACTGTATTGCAACTGCATTGTGATGGCTTAGTGGATGTCTAAAGCCACGTCTGCTGGTGTTCCTGTGTACAAGAAGAAACTTGCTCCGTCAAAATAGCTGCCCTTCTAAAGGAGGAGAGGAGATTTAGCTGTTGCAGCCTAACCAGGCTTTTATGTCTCTGCCACCATCTTGATAAACATATGTAAACAGTGCACAACGGGACAAAGGACACAACAACTAACATTGTGCTGCAGTTCTCTATGACAGCAGAGCGTCCCTTTGCTGGATGGCGTTCACTGATGCTGGATCGGACAACAGACTTCCTCTCTACGTGAGCATCCGTTTGTGCGTGAGGGTGGATAAGGGACTGTTTATTTTGAATTCTTTCCTTTACACTTTTGCCTTTAAAGGGCCTCGTTCTGGGATTTTGTTATGGCAGAACTTCAACATGTGATTTTGGTTTTCATATGAGTTATATTCTGCCTTATTACAATGTATACATAAATTGTAAAATCACACACAACCAAAGACATCCAAGACAAAAGACACAGATTAAATAGAGCTTGTGAAATTGCATGAAATACAAACGAGAACATTTGAGATAAACACTGTCTACACGTTCAGTGATGATATAGAAAAGCCATGACAGTGTTTGTAAGTCATACATTCGTTGTTAACAGTGTCACCTGGAAACACTGAGACAAGAGGGCAGACGCCAAGGAAGTTGTGGTAAACAAGAGAAAGAGTTTCATTTTGACATGCTAACAGCTGGTTTAGGCTTTACTCAGCTAAATGCTAAGGTCAGGATGCTTACATGCTCTAGATTAAATTCATACATTCAAACATCATCCGTACCGTGCTCACCACTGTAGGTTAGCATGTGAGCACCTGGAGCCACTGAGAAAGTTATTAGTTTCCAGGTCATTTTTTAAATTGAAAGTATTATACAAACTAAGTACAAAATGTGAATGTGGTGCTAAAGGAAAGTCAGGAGATCACCAAATTCATAAGGTTTCATCCTCTGGGCACCATCGCTATCTGCACCAAACTGAATACCAATCCACCCATTTGTCATTGAGATATTTCAGTCTGGACCAAAGTGGCGTGCTGACCATCTGACATTCATTGCAATCCCTGGAGCACCACAGCTTGAGTGGCTAAAAACAGAAACAATCCTGTATTCAGAACTGCAGCACTTTATGCACAATTTCACAAAACATCGCCTTGGGCAGCCCCACTGAACCACAGTTGTGTTACCCAAAAATTTGCTGACTCAACCGCTGTAGCACAATGAACATCACTGACCAAAAGAAGAAATGTCAGTGCCCTTCACTGCGTTCTTTGTGCACACATGCTGAAACTCTTGCTCAACTATGTTGTCCAAAAGTGTCACCTTTCCAGCTGCAATACAAAAAAAACCCTGAAATAACTGTCTGGTTAGGTCTGTTGTTCAGGCAGAAACAGAGCAGAGATGACAGATAGCAAATAACGATGCAATATTGTGCGGTCAGTCTAAAACTATTTCATCAATTAAATTGGATCAGCATCAGACTAATAGTCTTCCTTGTATTAAGAGATGAGGAATTCAGTTTATTCCCTGCTCAGGAGAAGTAGCGTGCATCCCCTGGGCTCTGCAGACAGGGTCAGCTAAGTACAATGTCCGAGTCTTACACAGCTCAGACGTGCGTCTCCCCGCCTATGAAATGATACAGGCCATTTGAGACTCTCTATGATAGGTCTCTCTTGTATGGACTTTGACACTTTTACATCCATGGCTGAAATGCAGCCCTCCCCAGGTAAATGATGCCTTTCATACTTGTGTCTAGTTAATTCTGTTTTTCTCCTTCTGAGTCCCGCACACACACATATACTGTACACACATAATTCATCTCCAACATCTATAAAATACTTATGGGTGAAGCAGGTGTAAACATATAAATATGATAAGAAGTACACATCACATTCATGGCAATTGTGCGTGGCACACTGTGCCCCTTTGACAAATCCCCTTGAGGTTATATGGGGGGAAAAAGACATTTTCCAAACAGCTCCCCCAGCTTGTCACACAAGAGGTATAGACCATCCACTGCTTTAAATTCTCCCTGAACTTGGCTTAAAGCAGCATACTGCATTCATAGATAAGGCAACGCTAAATCAGTTAATTTAGACAGATGTCTTTATGATTTGCAGGAGTACAGCATGGAAGCCAGTCTCCCTCACTTGCTGAATAAACAAAAATTTGTTCAGCTCAAATAAAATTTGATGAGGAGATAATTTTGCGAGCATACAGCATAAAGGTCTCTCTCATGTGCAGGGGCACTGCACTCTGAGGGCAAATCCACTGGAAGTCAGGAGAGGTGGTTCAGCACACGGCGGACAAGATGATGGAGGGAGATATGGCCGATCTGGTCCACCACTGGGGACAGGCCTCCACGTGCCCACATAGCAGTCAAAAGCCCTTCTTGTCTCTTTAAAAATGTTCTGATTGGTCTTTATAAACTCATAGGTCCCAAATGCCCACACAGTCCCTTGTGGTCTGATTGATGTACCTGAGTGAACCTGTTTTTCAGTGGCGTAGTGAGCGTCCCAGTGTACTGTTTAACACAGTCAAATATCTCAGTTTGATTAAGTAAAACAACCTACAAGAGAATTCCGACATTAGACATTTCGTTCAACATTTTCTGGCATCAACAACTCTCAACTCTCAAGCTGAAACCCACAGGAACAGGCCTCTAATCTGGGACTTCATCAGGAGATAAATCCTGGAGCTGCTCCACTGACAATGAATTGGAAACTGCCATGGTGGATCGTGCTGTGACTGTCTGGCCTTTTGCTCTCAAGTGGGTTTGACAGCAACTGTACGGTGCTATGAAGCAGAGCATATCTCAAATACCTTGTAAAACCCTGGGAACTGTTGTGAGCAGAGGCACTATCAGTCAGCGTCAAAGGCAGCGACTGGGTGTGTTTCTTGGATGCAGCTGGATGCAAATGGATTTCGTCGGAAGTGCTCAAAAACAACAAATGGGAATTCTGCTTTCTCTTTCAGGACTTTAAAAACCGAGGCCAAGAGCCAGCCAGCCTACTGCAATTCCCGGCATGTCTCATGGGTGAGATAGAGTTGGAGCTTTCTGAGAATGGAAACCACTTGGGACATTGAAAATAAGTCTAAGGTTTCAAAACACCCAAAACCATGAAGATGAATTCACCAGAGGCCTTCCTTTTTAAGAGGATATATCTATTTAAGAAGCTACAGATAAAGAACAGATGTGATACATTGCCTGTAAAAGTCACTTGGAATTAAAATCTAATTCCATAATCTCTCTCAGTAATTTAGGAGCCGGGGTCTACACAAAAAATGTATGTTTCTGTGTGTGGGGTTCAGTCATCCTCCCATTCTAGTGTTGTAGGCCAGAGGTGGCAGAGAGAGGGCGTCTCTGTTGTCAGACACAAGAGGCCACTTTGATCCATGAAATTCCCATCTTTGCCTTTGTTGATGACAGAATACCTGGGAAAGGGATTTTCAATCAGAGGACCTACATGGGAATCCCCTGACGCACAACAAAGAGAACGCACACACACAGAAATATGTGAAAATACATAAACCCCCGGAAATAACTCAAAATCAGTAAGTGTCTCATGCGAGCGAGCAGTGTCTTATGTATGATATCAGATTTTTCTCCTTTGAAGTCATAAGCTCATAATGCCTACAAGTGAAATGGTTGTTTTCTTTTCCATGTACACAGGGGTGACAACAGATTCACTCCCCTGCTCTTCCTCTAGCACATGCACGCAGACGCTCCCTCAGTCCCACATATGACAACACCCCATGTTTACCCCTCTGACTTCCATCCCACGCATCCTGTTTGTGGCAGCATCCTCCATTGTTCCCGTCTGTATCTACCTGAGCAGGTACAAACTCTTTGTCACACCCTTTCCACTGCGGCTGTTTTTTTTAAAAGCGTCACAGACCCAGTTGAAGGGATCCCTGCCCGTGTGCTTTTGTTTTGTTATCAACATTTGGTCTGCTTTATCTTTTCTTAAGTGGATGGAAGAAAAAGGAGGGAGGATGGAAAATCTGCTGATAAATGCCGAGCACAAAGAAGAAACCACACAAAGAGAAACCTCCAGTGAGACGAAGCTGTTTGGATTTAGCTCTGCAAAGTGGTAGGTAAAAAGTTTTGTTTTGGAGAAGGCAGGGTGCATGAGGTTAAGACTTGCAAACTCCAGTACGAAAAGCCCACATTTGAATGTTAAAAAAACAGAAGCAAGGGCACCTTTGGAGCAGCTGATGTCACCCTGAGGGAAGTGCTTTGAAGGGGATGGGGGCACAGGGACATTCAGGCATCACAATGCTGTGTTGTACGCCAGCAGCATTACAAGGACATGACGCTATCCCTGTGAGGAGTGGGCTCCACAATGTGCTGTACATTTGCTATAACGTGAGCGTGCTGATGAGGGGCCTTCCAAGGTGCACCATCAAAGTGATGGGGATGTGTTTTTGCAATCAGGGATGCGTAAACAAGTGCTTGAGCCTCTGTATCTCCAAAATACATCTATAAACTTCACAGTCAGCTTCATTTTGCACCTGGGGTCATTCATTTTCTTGTCTACAGCTGACAGAAATGTGCAGAATCAATAAAATGACTATCCTGTATCAGCATATCAAAGCGTAAAACTCATCTCACAAGATTGAGAAGTAGAGTGACACTGCCCTCTAGTGTCTCAAATTTAATGGTTTCACATTCACTGGACAATCGCTTGAAGACATTGTGAGTTAAGTGCCATTCAAACATCATGTAATTCACATTCTGGCAAAAAGAAAAAAAGTAGCTCATTTCATATTTAAAACACTTTAATCACCTTATCTCTGATCAGACAGCGTGTGTATGTAAGAGAGAGATACTCACACAGGTGTACACACCTCCTGGTATTTTGGTATTTCCTTTGAACTGTGGCTTCAAGATAGCCGCAGATATCAGCATGAAAGAATCCTCCCCACCTGTGATGGAGTGCAAATAGCAGCAGCGTAGGTGAATTGTCTGTAATAGTCTGTAACCTCACGTTGCCTTCGCCCGCGATGAGGGCTCAATCATTCCCTTATTTATTTGTTATCAGATTATTGACAGTGAGAACAAGTGTTTCATTCGTCTCAGGCAGATGAAGCGCAGCTCAAGTGGAAAGAAAACAACAGTAATATTTGTCCCATGAGTCATATTGTTTTGAGGACCTGGGTTTAAATCAAGAAATAGCAAGAGAGATAAAATAATCAGCAAAAGAGACCAGAGA
Organism: Amniataba percoides; assembly: GCA_037176925.1. Classification (NCBI taxonomy): domain Eukaryota; kingdom Metazoa; phylum Chordata; class Actinopteri; order Centrarchiformes; family Terapontidae; genus Amniataba; species Amniataba percoides. Next base: position 5,805,383 of record JBAJHX010000033.1, on the reverse strand, counting down.
TATGACTTTATGAGACATGCAATTAAAGGTGTAAAGACAGAGATTTTCTTTTTTTTATGAAAAAAAGTATGTGTTGTACATATAGAGAGTACATATATACAAAAAATAAAAATCCACATCAATCATCACAGTGTGTGGTGGTGTCTGTATCTTCAGAGACCCTGAACTCTGCCTGTGTTCAAATATTTTTGATTGATTCAGTCTCTGGGCAGTGATGTGTAGCTGGGACTCAGAAATAGTGTTTACCAGAGTTACCGCTAGTTACCAGTTGGTACGCATGTGACCTCACCAGGCATGTGCCTTGAGGAGGAGGAGACAACTTTTAATGTCAGGTTTACAAATTGCAGGCAACAAATCCTACTCATTATACCTTTAATGACTAAATGAGAACACGTCAATCTACATCAAACTAGTTTCACTGATTCTCCTTTACTACAATATTTAGGTCCTGCTAACAAATAAATAAATGAGTTTTTTTTACCTAATTGACAATGAACAGAGTAAACAAGGGCAGGCAAACAAACTAAACCACAGTCAGTGTTTTATTCAGGCACTCACAGCCTGAAGCACAGTATCACCAAAGTTCATTCTTGAAGAAAAGTTTCCATTTTCATTTGTGCTTGTCACATGTTCCATTGGGTGGACGTTTCAGTCTTTGAACCCACTGAGTTAACTTCTGTGTGAGTACAATTTATAGTTTCTTAGCAACTATTAGTATTCAAGATATATTATTGTCACATACAGCTTCAGGTATTTCTCCTGAGTATTAAAAAACACTGAATCGAGTTGGATATTAAAATGTGCATTTTTTTTTAACTCCTTTTTTCAAGCTATGCCTGAATGCTCAAAATACAAAGAATCACTGAAAAAAAGGAGAAGGACTCTCCATCATCAGCACAGAGCTGTTAAACAGAAGCAGACACTCTTGTATGGATATGGAATATGTTCTGTCTAGTCTGTGAATAACAATCTATGAATTTATGTCTTTTGTATATTCTGTCTTGAATGTTTTGTGCCTTTTACTATTTGTACTAGTTACAGCTGGGAGTCACCAATCTAAATTTTGTTATGTGAAAACATATTGACAATAAAGGATTCTTGATCTTGATGAATATGGGTGACTTTGTTTCTTTTTAGTTGGTACCATAATGAAATACTGTTATTATCATTAATACATTATGGTTAAACCGGCTTCTTTCTTTCATGCTCTCTTTGTGAACACTTGCATTTAAAGGCTGCTGACTTCTCAGCTGGAGAGGGACACATGTGGCTCAAACTGAGGCCAGGGGGCCTCAGGGGGCCACGCTGATGTCAACAAAATGTAGTATTTGTAACTAACACCAGGGGGCAGCATTCATCTATCACTAGAAGAATCTATTCATTTTAGTCTCTGTTTCTAAGGCAAAACAGAAAAATTGCTATTAAAGACGTTTAGTTGGAAACATTTTAATAGTTTTTTTGTACTGGAGAATTAAACGTGTACTTAAAGTTAACTTAAAGTGCATATTGCTGTAGATCAATGTGATTTAAACGTTATTTATGGCTTTGACTTAGTCAAAGAACTTCAAGTTCAATCCATGTAAAAAAAATCTGTGGCTTTCTTAGTACATACTTTACAGGTGATTAGATTGTTTTTCTGGTGTGCTGGGTGGTTGGTTGGTGGAGATGGGACTGCATGCCACATCTTTTAACCCACTTGAACCACTCACAGACTTTCACAAAGCTGATGGCACATCTGTGGGCCCACAGAGCATGTCAAGAGGGCATGATACCAACAAAAGGAACAGTGGAAACAGCATAATAATATGCTCATCATGCCATGTGATATTATGCAGATGAACTCAGTACATGCCCAGGCAGCTCCACGGAGGACCTGAATGGGGAGGATTAGTACCAGATGTTCATTGGGACCCAGCGGCCGGCCAATAAGGAGGAGGGCCGTTTGGTGTGTGGGAGGAGCGAAGTCTCTCCTCCTTGAGCTCAGCATTTATTCTAACAGGTAGTTTAAAACACCCAACAGCCCAGCAGCAGCAGCAGCAGCCAGAGAGACAGAAACCAAGCGGGGATCGCAGTGTGAAGGAGGAGGGCACGTTTCTGCCGCGGTCTTTGGCTCCTGGGTGCGCTCGGACGCTCCTGTCCGGAGATGCTGAGCAGGAAGGGGTCGTGCGCGGGGATGATGAGCGCCGCAGCCGGCGTGGACCGCAGCCGGGTCGGCGAGAGGCTGCAGGCGGCTCTGGCCGGGCTGCAGGAGCTGCATCTGCTGAGGGACCGGCAGAGCGACATGGTGAGCTGGGCGCTGAGGGCGGACCGGGAGGAGCCGGTCACCTCTGTGCACGCAGGCCCGGAGGGTCCGAGGACGATGGGAGCCGAGGAGGAGCGTCTGGAGGCGACCCTGACAGCCCTGAAGCAACAGCTGGTAGGAAATACTCACAGCTAAAAGCCTGTTCAAATGCCTCTGTGGGGACGTGCATGTTTGCAATAGTTTGCTTTTTGTGTTTTTAAATTCTAGTCTTGTTTGAGTGAACAAAGCAGTCTGTTTGAATCCTGCAGTCAGCTGATGCTCATGTGGGCCCGTCTTCAATTATTACCAGACACACTTTAATGCTCTCAGCTGGGGGTAGGAAGTAAGATAGGTGTCATAAATCAAGGTTCACTGCAGCACCAAGAGGACTTGTGTGAGTGTGTGTGTGTGGAGGGGTGTTTGGGTGGGGGGCCCTCAATCATTAACCACTAATGCCAGGAGAGAGGAGAAAAATTGTGCTGTGTTTTTGAAGGTGGGTATTTTCCTGTGAATGACACCCAGTGAGAGCCTCGGTCACCAGAGGCCTCTGAGTGTTGGAGACAGCTGCCTCTGTGGAGATTTCTGTGACACGCTTTTTCCACGCAGGCTGCTATTAGAACAGTTTACAGGAAGCGCAGGGATTAAGGTGCTGTGCTTGACTTTAAGTAGAACTAGGTAAATGTATAGGGGGATATATTGTAAAGTGCTGGGACAGCATGAGGTTTAAAGTGGAAATAGAGCCACTGCAGACTTACCACAGCCCATCTTTTAAAAAAACCCACCAGCTACATATAGACTTAATTGTACAGTAACACTCTCCAAGATGTTTTTTTCTCTGCCGTTGTTTAAATAAAATTCATCTGAACTTACATCTTCCAAGAGAAGTAAGCATTAACTAAATGGTGCACCCCAGCCCTGGTTTTACGAACTGTAACAGTAAATTCCCAGCCTGAGCTGCAAAGCAAACAGTCCTTCATCCCAGCCCCCAAGCTTTCCTCCTCTAGTAGTTTACACAATGGCCAGGCCTTCGCTGTGGGGGAGAAATGAGTTACCCACCACTGCTTCTTCCATGCTCCCCCATGTCCTGCTGGGGTTAATCATCAGCCACAGCTGAGTCGCTTTTGTTTTCCTGATGGCTGTACATTAGAGCATCTTTTATCTGACCAACAGACCTCGTCTCGCCTTGCCTTTGTCCTGACCTTTATTTTCCTGTTCATACACCTGTGCAGAGAATTTATGTATAATTACATACATGTGTGCATGTAATTAGGAGCTTTACTGCACAATGTCCCATTCTTGAACTCTTGAACTTTCCTGAGAAAATCTAATAAAAGTTGGCATTTGGTTTAGACTGTACCGCAAATATTTATTGGGTTTGTCTTTTAAATGTCACGTCGTCTATTTTGCAGTCTCGTCTCCGGAAACAGGATGTAGGCCTGAAGACCCACTTGCAGCAGCTGGACCAGCAGATCAGTGAGCTGAAGCTGGATGTGAACAAAGCCTCCACAGAGCAGCTGGAGAGTGACAGCAGGCCAAGTTCAGGTGTGTAGGACACTTTATCATTGATCAAGTAATAAAACATTCACCCATACTACCACATGACATGATGCTAGATAATGAGGAAATGACTCATGTGCGTTATATTTTCTGGTCTCTGCAGGTTTCTACGAGCTCAGCGACGGCGGCTCGTGCTCACTGTCCAACTCCTGCACCTCTGTGTACAGCGAGTGTCTTTCATCCTCACAGACAAGCCTTCTTCCCCTTCCTATGAGCCCTGCTAATACCCATATTAGCCCTCCATCACAAGTCGATGTGTGCCGGCGACGTTCTGCCGATGAGAGCACTACCCAGCCCAACCCTCCGCGGGCCACAGGCCTCCATCTGGGAAGCAGCAGGATCCGAGCAAGCACTGCTGGCACCGAACAGGCACGACCAAGACCTGTGTCGACAGGTAACCAAATCTCTTAATCTCTAATTTAAGTATCTTGTATAGAAATGGGAGCCATGCAACGGTTGTTACTAAGCAACTCAACATGTATTTTGCTGCATAATAACATGTCATTTTTCAGAGGGTGAGTGATTTAAAAGGTTAATCAGTATTTTTGTGTTGCCTCTCAGGTGATCTTGATAAGATGATGGCTCAAGGGCTTGGTTACTACAAATCTGTGGATGCAAGGAAACCCTCTAAGTGCCCAAACCTGAAGACCTGCACAGTGGACCCCAAGTTCCAGAACAACCTTGTGTCCCGCAGTGGGACTGAAATGTACCACTACCCCAGCCCCCTGCACGCTGTGGCTCTCCAGAGCCCAATCTTTTCCAATGGAGGCGACCCAGCCACACCCGGACCTCTAGAGGGCCAAGGACCCCCAGCGAATGGCTCTGACACCCTCCAGAGGGCACAAATGGCTTATGAGACCAAGACCCTGGGGTACATTGATAAGCTCCTCCTTCGCAGCTTGAGCAAGATCCAGAGTGAAACAGGCACAGAAACTCTGCAGGCACACAGTGACTATCACAGGAAGCCCACTGAAGTTGTACCTGTGTTTCCTGAAATGCCACACAAAGAGGTGTCTGTCCAGCAGCCTCCCCCAACCCAGACTACAAGCATCATCCCACCAGACAGCAACCAGAGGAGACACTGCATGACATACTCCAGTCAAGAGCTCGCTGATAACGTAAACCACAAACAGTCAGTGAGAGCCACTGAGGTTTCATACCGATACTCTTATCCTGCCGCCACAAGGGAGTACAGCTCTGATGAGGTCACCACCACATCCCTTGGGAAGAATGATAAATACGAAGAATATGACAGTGTTACAAGAAGCAATTCACAAAGAAGATGTGGGGATATCCCAGAATCGAGGCCTCAGGAGAGGAAGGGTCATAGGCAAAGATCAGTGATGGCCCACAGCTCCAGCACCGAGGAGAGTCAAGGCTTTGAGGTCCATGGTGATCACACAGCTTCCCCTGAGTTTGTCCATGCCAAATTTGTCCCTGCTGGATCCCAGAGGGTCAAGGTGAGACAAGCAGACCGTAAAACCAAAGCTGTGAAACTGAGGCGAAAAAACGTTGAGAAGCCTCGAGCTGCGAGGCAGCAACATGGCTACTCCTCCGGTGAAAGGGCCAGAGAGGCAAGCAGTGGAAGCAAGGGGGAACAGAGAAGATCAGGAAAAGGAAAAGTGACCCAGAAAGTTACCACCTGTCACACAGACGAGCGCAGACAGGGCTCAGGCTCAGACTCCAGCCACTGTAGTCCAGGACTCATGTACACCCACAAGGTCCATCCCAAGCCACATCCCATCCCTGCTGTCACAAAATCCAGCAAAAGCCGCAGACTGCAGGGTCTGGAGTATGAGCAGCCTGTAGAGGTGAGGAAGCGGAGGCAGGGAGCTGCCAAATGGCCCTCTGATGTAGAGATGTTCCAGGCCTTGTGTGCTCAGCGTCAGAGGTCAAAAGAGCCCCATGTTCAGGCACCAGGGAGCAGGCAGATGGTTCGCAGTATGAGTGCCAAGCCAGGCCAGTGGATTGGACCTCCTCGCTCCTTCCAATCCTCCATGTCCTCCAACTCTTTCCTTCACAACCTTAATGCAAGATATCCTCCGGCACCCTTCCATAACCACTACCCCCCAAGATGCGAGTCTGAGTACTCAGCCGAGTGCGCCTCACTGTTTCACTCCACCATTGCTGAAAGCAGTGAGGGGGAGATGAGTGATAACACAACCAACCGCTTTGGAGATAGCGAGTCTAGCCAGAGCTTCCAATCCTTCTCGGACTCTGACAGCAGCCTGTCCCTGGACGAGGAGGACCAGGTGGAGGACGAGCGAGGTCTGGTGTGGGCTGAGGCTGCAATGGGGCCCACTGCCGCCGGGCGGCCCCTCCAGCAGATCCCACGCCCCGAGCCATCAGCCTGCCGCATCAAAGCTTCCCGAGCTCTGAAGAAAAAGATTCGGCGGTTCCAGCCTGCCTCCCTGAAGGTCATGACCCTGGTGTAAAAAAGTTCCCCTGGGGCAGAACGAGAACTGTTGGAAAAACTCAGAGAGCTGTGGGAAATGCTTTCAAAATGGTTAACACAGATCTCATCTGCTTTTTCTGCACCCTTAATCATCACTGAGAAGCAACAAATAAAACAGACTGCATTTCTTAACTGATTGTTTGGTTAAAACAGTTGAACCTTAAACTGTAAAAAAAATGGTGTATTGTATAAAAGCATGTATAACACAATTACTACACTTACTTAATTTGTACATATTTATGTTGTCATAATTAAACCTTTTCAAAGCATGTGATTGCATCTGACAATTTCATGGACATTTCTGTCATATGATTGTTTTTTAAATGAAAACAATCTTTTCACATTTTTTATTGAAACCAGTTGTTTATTTCCTGTTTTTAATTTTGCTCATTGATTATAACTGTCCATATTTATCTGATCAGAATAAACTCATTGAAAATATTTCTGGATATGTTGCAGTGAGTCTGTATGCATTCTTCACTTTTCTTCTATCTTTAGCCAGCTAACGACGTCACTGTCCATTAGCTGACTGAGCTTTTAACTCTGGTATTAATAGCGCTGCAATTTTTCCTCATCAGTGAGTAAACAACATTTGCAGCATCCCATATGCCGACTTTTCTCAACTTCTCTCAACTTCTTGTGACTATTTATTACACTTAATCCTCACAAAAGTCCCACTGAGGCTTGACCAATTTAGCAAAGATAGTGCTAACGACTCCTTATCTGGTTTCCTAAGTCTGCCCAGCTGTGGGTTTAATAAGTTGCAGCTTCAACAATCAACCCAGACAGTCTAGTTTAATTAGAGGGTGAAACTTATCAGCCTCTTGTCATTTAAATGTAAATAAACACACTTGCTCTGAAGTACTAAAGCACACAGTAACACTGCTGCATTTTCACAAACAGACATTCAGGTGATGGTAGCAGAAGCTCGAGTTTCTGAGGAGAGACCTGAGGTTTCAAAACAGTTGGTGTAAATGGCAAGGGGCACATGGGATTTAAAGGGAATGAGAGATGATAAGAGGCTCCTCATTTCTGAGCTGTCATGGGGAGATTAGACAGTGGGCAGCTGCACAGAGTTGCCCAATAATCCCATTTCCAAAATCTGTCTTGGTATCTTTCCATTAAAATTCTTTCAAAGACGGGGTGAGCAAAAGGGCACTCGTGAAGGTAAGTAGTGCTGTGACTGGTTTCAAACATAAGCACTCTCTCCCGTGGTCATACATAATAATGTTTTCTTCCCATTAGGCAGCCACAGTGACCTTAGAGTTCCCAACTAAGCAGCTTACAGACCTGACAAACATTTTCAACATTTCATCAAAATTTACTTTGAAGTAGTGTTCCCTGCAGGTTTAATCACTGTGGAGGCCATTATTTTTAAGACTCATGGATCATTCATTTATTCACTTTCTCTCCTTCAACTAGACAGTTTGCGTTCAAAAAAGAAAAGGCGTCATTCTTTGAATAAAAGTGCTAACTAAAGGGTATGTGGTAATTCAGCTGCTTTCTTTCTCTGTTCATCAAATACAAGACAGGTCTAAAGGGCAAAAACTCCAATGCACGTGAAAGAAATCCCTTTGAGTTTAGCAAGTTACTACAATTGAATCAACTCATTAGGATTTGTACATCTAGCTGACCTCTGTCTTCTCTGCAAGAGCGAGTGGTCGGTGGGATTAGTGCTGCTGTTTTCAACCCGGATCAGAGGGAGCATGACAGGCGCTGGACTTGTCTTTGATGTTGAGTATAGCGGGACCGTGTCGGCTTGACCTTGTGTGCTTGCCGACCTCTCCAGCTGTAGCGCTGGCTCATCTACGAGGGCACGTCTTCCCACAATAGAGAGGTCAGGGCCCTTTTTGTACCCTTGCTGTCTCTGGGATTGTCTTTTTTTGTGTTCAACATGTCTGCCATTTACTTTCTTTTGGCCCACTGTTTGCGACTGTGGTAAGAAGATAAGTGCACCTTTCCAAGCAAGCCAAGTTCTTGCTGAAGTTAGTACATACAATAGTTTGCATGTTTTTTGTAGAGTCAGTACATTAACGACTACATAATGTAATTGGATGCTGGATAAGGATAATTCGGCTTGGGAATGAAGCCTCTGGGGTTCGAACTGAAGGCAGCAACCTGGGCAGCAGGTGTACAGGTACACACCTGCGAATGTGATTTGGTCGTGATATTTTATACGGCATGAATTTGAGTGCAGAGGGTTGTTACTGCCACACTGCTTTATAAAATAGTCCCAATGGGTGGCTGTCATACTGAAGGACTACAGATGTCGTTATGGGATCTCGTTACACTGAGGTGCTCTGCCATCATATCCATGAGAACACATGGGGAAACGCTCACCTTTAATCAAGATCATACATTTTCTGCTGACACCACACCTGCCAATGAAAGACCTTAACTGAGGTCTTTAAACATAGCAAAGACAGAACCGTGATGACTTTTTCACATGGCCTGAGATCCATAATTTTTTTTTACTTTTTGTCTGTCAGGATGTAAGTAATATGTCTAAGCTATGAAGGTAGTGAAAGTGCATGGATAAGCCCGTGAAATAAAAAATAGAAATAGCAGCTTACAGTTGACTTCACACACACCCAGCTTTTCTCACACGCGCTTTCTAAACCAAGCTGCAGTAGAACGTTGTCAACGTCGAGTGAGATATAAATAGGAGGAAATGTCGTGCAAACTACTCTGAGTACTGGGACAGGTAAACACTGAGGTAATGCAGAGAACACATCTCTGAGCTGCTTTGGACGGTGATCTTATTACACATCAGGTCACTGTACTCTACCGTACTCTTCTGCTGACACACATTTTACTTCATTAACAAACATTTCATTGGGGTCCCCCTATAATAAGTCGTACAAAAAAAGGCTCTGAACTATCAAATCCATCATTGTTCAGCAGACTTAACGATTCCGTGACAATGTGACATTTGTAAAACAGGGGAAAGGCTGCAAACAATCGCAAGAGAGAGCAGAAAAAGGAGTTAAAATAACAAAGGGTGTGCCGCAGACAGGTGCTAATTAAACTTTGGCTTGGTTCACATTAGGTCACAGTTGGAGGAGGGGTTCTCCTTTTACGTGTGCATGAGGTAATCCCAAAGCCCAACATGCACCAGCCCTTCCCAGTCTGTCTCCACACTCAAAACACATAATACCCCATCAAGCCGTCTGCGTTTTCTCTCTTCATCATAGTTATTTCAGCAGTCTGCTGCAGATTGTAATGCTCCGTTTTTTGTTTTTTGTTTTTTGTTTTTACAGTGAGGGCATATCTTGTAGTTATCTTACAGATTCTTGTCTGCATATCTTTACCTTGTAGTCTTAAATATTTTTCACTGGATGTTCTTCAGGCTGTACTGTTTCCCTGATGTGAAAAATGGAGAGAGGGTGCTGGGCCTCGGATATAAGCTTTGGATTTACTATGTTGACAAGTGGGAGCTCAGAAACTCATTACCACCCTGATGAGAGGAGCTTTCGACTCCTACCCACAATGCACCCCTGGAAACACACAGGAGGTCATGCTTTTCTGGGGTCCTGTGAAGCAAGGGGGATTATCTTTAGTTTGACATGTTAAATTTCTGCACCAAATCAGATCTACCCGTGGAAACATATGTTAGGTTGATGCATTTGGCTGCAAAGTTTTTTTCCGGGACAGAATTATGAACGCTCCATTGCAGGTTTTTCTGGCATCAGAACTTTGTTAGATGTAATATCAACTGAGACTAAGACAAGGGTTACTTAAAATTTCAGTACGGACACAATAAAACACGAGAACAAGGTCAGCAGCTAAAGGCTATTGTTTTGTAGATTCAGCTTTGCAAAGCGCGTTGAATTTAAATTGTATACACCAACAATGTGGCTGCTTAGTCTGTAGTGAAACAACTGAGATTCACCCAGCTCATCTGCAACCCCTTGCATGGGGGATGGGATCTGTAGTGAGTGAGGTGGCTTTTGTCCCGTTGCTTACTGTACATATGAATGGGGCTGGACCGGAATGTCCAACCTCATGAATGTCAATTGTCTGAGGCCTGAGTTAAGGAGCAGGCTCCTCTGGTTGTGTCGAGGAGGACAATAGATAGAGAACGGGACGATGAGGAGACAGAAAGCGAGGGAAATGAGCAGGAAGGGATGAGCCACGGCAGGACAAGTGTGAAAGATCGAGAGCAATCGAGACAGAGCATGAAGATGGAGAAAATGGAGAAAATGGAGAAAAGGAGATATGTGATGTTCCACTCCTGTGAGGCTTAGCTGGCCCTTCCTCAACCACCACCTGCTCCTCTTTAAGCACATCCTGTCATTTAATACCTAATCCCTTCATTCACTCCAGTGTGTTTACTAACCATTGTCTCAGCTCACTTCAAGCTGTGGTCAAGAGGTGGTTCAAAAGTTCGCAGTGTATGGAGAGCACGCACTCACAGTAACAGAGGGCATTGTGAGTGTGTTCGCCCCTGCCAAGCAATTGTCTGCAACAGAGAGAAATGCATGTGCATGCAACTGAGGGAGTCTTTGGGCTCCAGCTTTTGAGGCCAGCATCAGTTACTTCCTTTGACGTGAACGAACCAATATACCAGTTAATTGGACAACAGTACAGTACAGTGGTGCCACATCACGTATTACCAATGAATGTAATATAAAGATCAAGGTTTTTATTGTAATCCACTGACATGTGTTATTGTAAATTGTATTTATAAGATTTAATCATTATGTTTGTATCAATCTGAATACAAGTTAACCTAAGCTAGATATGTAGATAAATGCAGCCATTAGCGTGCTTACAGTGCCAACACTAAAATGTTCATTTTTACTCAGTATAATCTTTACTACGTTCAGAATTGAACTTCAGTGTGTGAGCATGCTAATTATTTGCATATTATTTTCATGTTAATTCATGTTGTTAATATGATTTGTTTTGCAGGTATCTGGTTATGTATCAAAGTACTGGACAAATTAAAACTTTGATTTGGTGATAGCGTTAAACAAAAGGTTATCAGTGTTCAATTAATCCTGAGGTGAAAATGAATGTCTGACATTTCATTCAGTAATTGGTTAAATATTTAACTCAAAACCTCAAATGACGACCTTATGGTAATGCTAAAAGTAAAGTCAGTCCTCTGCAAACCAGAAATGCAAAACTTGCTGTCCGTCCAGCGTGCTGAGACCGACACACAGCCAGACAGATACTGCCATAATTTAAGCATCGTGACAAATCACTGCTGTGTTGTTGACATGAACACCAGCCATCTATGGAAGTACAGAGTGTAGAAAACAAGAGGAACACGTGCCTTCTCAACTATAAACAGTCAAGCCACAAGATTATACAAATGAGTGGGATCTGAAAAAATAAGAGTACCGGTAGTAATCCAGTAATCCAGTAAAGTGTGTAAATGTACTCTTATTAGGCTAAAACATGTTGGTGCTACTTGAGCCACAAACTTTGTAAAAAACAGTCTAGCCGGCTCTTTCAACAAGCCTTCGTGCTTGGGTAGGCAAAAATAATTACTCCACAATCGCCTCGCAGCTTATTGGGATTTTACCCGACGTGTGCAATTTTCAAGAGGAGACATGAGCTCAGGAAGAACAGTGGCAAATGCATTTGTGAGGAGCCTTCAGATGAATGCATGCCGTTTCCCTTTTTTTATCAGTCCCAGTGTCTCTGTGAGGACGTCCTGACTGTTTTATGAGCAGGATGTCCTGTGTCAGCTCAGAGGGCTGCCTCTCCTTTGTGACCCTCGGGCTCTAAACAGCTAAATTGAACCGCCCCGGCCCCATGGATCTTCAGAGAGCTGTAACTACCTTGCTTTATCTTGCTTTTTGCTACCATGGTCCGTCAACTGGCTGACCAACAAAGCCACCAATCCTCATTATGAACAAAAACAAGCCTCGACTCTTCTGAAGCGGCGTGTGTGTGTGTGTGTGTGTGTGAGCTCTAAAGGAGGACATCAAAAGAGTGGCGAGAGTGACAGCTGGTCCTCCTCTTGGTCGGGCCCCCTGATAAGATCAGAGTGACAGGAGAACATGGGACCCAACAGGTACCTCCCTCTCTCCCCAGCACCCTCCTTGTTGCTCCCATATGGCCACTAACAAGTCCCTCACCGACCATGTCATGTCTTCTTCACTCTTGAGCCCTTTTTTTTTTGCTTTCTAAAAGATGAATGTCAGTGTCTAAAGCAGTTGTTTATACCAAAAGCATGTAATTCCTCTTTACTGAGTAACATGAGCTTTTTATCTTTGCGTTTGAGCTATCTCCACTTATCACCTCCACACTGTTTGTCTGCCCTTCATGTGCGACTGCTCTCCCTCTACAAGATGCCATAAACCCGTTGGGTGTGTGTCCACAATGACCACTTGAAAGCCGGTGCTTCCTGCAGCTCCAAGCCTAATGGACTCTAGCCTAACGCCTATAAAAAATGTTTTAGACTTTCTGCAAACACTTCCGTTTGTTTCTCTCCAGTGCACGTGCTCCAGTTAAAGACAGGCTCAGCTGGCGGGTCTGAAAGGGTCAATATTCTATTAATTTTATGAGTACTAAAACTGTTTTGTAAGCTCGTTTTATGGCCCCTCGTCCTCCTCTTTCATTTCCGTGGCTTTCCATTAAAAAAAAAAAAATTAATTGCTCCTTCATGATGAGGGGAATACAATTAGAGCGGGAAAACAATCTTAATTAAAATTTTAAAAATCACATGTACACATTCATTTTTCCAAAGCATGGTAGACCGCCCAATTAAATTTTATTCAGCTGGGGGGGCTTTGCTTGTTATGGGGCAAACTGCAGCATTTCCTTGGGGTCAGTGGTTTGCTTTTTGGTTTGTTTGTCTTTGTCTCTCAGGTATAGTTAGTGGTTAGCTTGTGCTCCCCCATCTGAGACAGGTCCCAGCTCGCAGGTGCAGTGGAAAGGATCCAGCAGTGAGAAATTGTGGAAGATAATAAGGCTCTTTCCTCAACACACACCGACTCAGATTTATGGTACAGTGCTTTTGTTTTGCATTAGTCTCCATTTCACTTTTGTTGGGTTTTTTTTTCACCTTGTCTTAAGGCAAAAAAAGCAAACAAACACGAAACTGCAGAGCAGATGAATGTAATTTCAGCTGGCTCCACTAACACCCTGAGGTCTTCTCTCTGGACTGATTTGGACAGGCTGGCCCCTATCTCAGCACAGGGGTCAGGGGTCATGCAGGGAGCAGACTGAATCTCTGTGCAGTATTAAGTCTCTTCACCTGTAGGAAACATGATGAGGGCAGACGGGTTCAAACAGCTGTCACCGTCAGAGTAAGCAGTACCTGTTTAGTTTATCAGAATTGGAATAAAGTGTAGCTTAACGGGCATGTGTGATTGAACACATGAAAATAAATATTGGCAGACATACAAACACACTGATTATCATGGACAGTTTCAATGAAAATATTTAGAGTCAAATGTCATGTGAGATTCAATCATTTCAAGCTGAAAAGGGCAAAAGTTTGAAATCATGCATGGTATTGTCATTTGTGTATGTTATACTGATGAATGGGTCTTTGAAACATGACACAAAAGCAGCTGATGGGGGAGGGCTGGCCCTGACCCTTTGTACTGAGGTATTAGGGAAAGTTGAAGGGGAAGACTTACAGATAAGAGGTGGATCTTGATGTGAGCAGGGCTGAAGGGTATTAACAGAGTATCAGTTATCAGTTGGCAATGCAGAAGGCAATGCAAAATACTGTAGTTTCATTAATTATGTTGATTTTGAATGGATGCTCTGTGTGTTTTCACAGTGATACCTAAAGGCAACATATGGCAGGCCTTCCTTTATCTGCTCCTGGCTGTTCGCACCCCAGCTTCCTGGCATAAATATGTTAAAAGGGTGGCAACTGAATTTCCCTTTATGGCTCTTAAGATAAACATTAACACCTGACAGTGAATGCGCTTCAAGATAAACCAAGAGTAGTATATAGATCTAGGTTTTTGTGGCAAAGATGACGTGACTTCTGAAGAAATCCTATCGCGAGCTGGCTGTGGATAATGTTTCATCGTGTTAATAGCAGAAAAGTGGATAAATCCTCCAAATCTGGACCACAGCTCCACAAAAAGTCCCCCTCCTGAGAGACTTGATGACATGTGGATGATATGTTTATATGGGGTGTGTACTAAGGCAGTAAATCACCACAGGCCTGCAGTGTGAGGAAGGATGACAGTCTATCTGGGACCCCATGTGTTTTTAGAGAGAAGGGGGCTAGTTTGGGGGTAAACTCTTGTCACTTTGAGAGAGGTTGACCTGGCAGGTTTGACCCCAGAGTTTCCTTTGAACAGGACAACCCAGGGTGATACTCCAGGCCAGTTTGTTGAGGGATTTGCACATGAAGGACTGAGGATTTAAGGATCCCAGAGGAGAACTGCAACTGAGATCCATAATCTTTTGGTTGTCGCATTCAAATAAAAGCAGATGAGGTTCATATGTATCAAAACAAGATTCCCTTTGGGAGTAGTGTTTTTACATGTATCCTGATGAGGTCACGTTTCAACATCAAAGCATCCTTGAAACTCTGTCTAAATTCGGTGATCCATATCTTCTGTTGGTGTTGATAGGTCTCAACTATCTATGTATTTCACAGAAAAGAGGTTAATTGATAGAATCATGACAGTTTTACTAACAGAAAAAGTGCAGCATGGCATTGATAAAAGTAGCACAAAAAGGGTGTAAAAGAGCCATAAAAACTGTGTTGGTACAAAGTACTAGAAATGAGTGGGTGTCATTTAACTTGAAAGCTGCTGTTTTTCCAGCTAAAATGCTCATTTCAAACAATGTAAGTTGTAAAAAATATATATGCATGTAGCTTTTCTATGTAACAGTGGTGTTCTAGTTCAAAACAACAATTACAGTATTTTCTATGGGAACTCTGTACAATATGGCCTCACGAAGGATTATCTAGTCACGCTACCCTGTGGCGCCACTTCACAAAAGCTATAATCATTAAATAAATAAGACGGAAGATTTCTGATAGGGTGACACGAGACTTGGAGGCTCCTGTCAGGCTGCTCTCTGGCAGCCGTCGGCCTTCATTTAGTGCAGCTTGACACCACCACGCTCACAGCTACCCAGCAGATCCGTTTTATTGATCTTTGCTGGGTGTGCTTTAGTCGGATCAATGCCCATCCTTTTCACGGATCTTTACAGTTATCTCCTCTCCCAGAGGGATCAATGGCAGCAGAGACATCCTCTGCAGGATGGGCGTAAGGATTTCCTCCTCTGTGGTCACTGAAGCTATTAAAGTCAAAAGAAAATGGGATGAAAAGAAAGAGAGGGATGAGGTAGATATAGTTTGGGCGAAAGACAGCGGAGCTTTGATGCCGGCTCTGTGTGGATCTGGCGTCCAGATGACCTATGGTTACAGAGCAGATTAGCCCTGACAGTTGTTTCTGGAGAGAGAGAGGCTAATCTAAAGCTGTCTGGAGATCCTCAGCCGAGCGACATAAAGACCAGAGCAGGTACACCGTGTCAAAAAAGAAAACCCACAGAGCAGTTCTCCCAGCCTTATCTCAAGACTCCAGTGTAAAGATCCACGGAGCAGATTAGAGTGTTTACATTTAGTTGAGATTTTTATCCTGACATTCCTACAGAGCTAGACATGCTGTGAGAGCCAAGAGCAGATTCCTGTCTCAAACAAGTCCTGTGTCCCTGCAGCGAGAGGCTTCTTATTTTGGTGGTGTGACAGACAGTGCATAAGCTAAAGCTGCACACCCTCGCACAGAAGGGCAGTGCTTGGCCATATCTCAGTGTGTATCCACCTAACAAACACCCCAGCTCACCAGGGGATCCACTATGTGTTGTCATGGCAGTCCTCCAAACACAGTAGGGATGTATTTAGTGGCTTTGTGTGTCCTGTGTTTACCAAGCGTCTTGGGCAATCCTGCGCTGAGGCACAGGATGCTGGTCTCCACAATGGCAACAGTGAAGTCTGTGGATCCTCTGTGGAGGAGCAACGCACACACAGGCAGCAGAGGAGGGAAGCTAATTTGAGGTGACAATAGTGTGCAGGGACTGGGCTGTTATGTCACTTTTCCATCGCACTGGCTAGAATGCTAATAACGGACATCCTTCCCACTCTCACCCTTCCTCCTCATCGCTTCTTACCTCACCCATCACATCAGTAGGCAGAACTCAACATTTTCTTACACAGAGGTTAGTACATCGCTCAGGGCCATAAGTGGATTTGCAAACCAGGAAACGGGGTAGTATTTATAGAAGGATCTAAGTAAGGGCCAGAGGACAGCAATACCAGAGGGCAGCCTTACATCATCTAATATAGCCAACTACAATCTGGGCTGGAAGTGTAAGTGTCTTTTCCAGGGGTGAGATCAATTTCCCAAACATTGTTCCTCCACACTAAGCAGGCATTTGCATCAGTAATGGACTACTGTAAATGCTTAATGCGTCATTGAGTTTGCTGGAGTGGTGGCTGGGGAATAATTGTCATCAATCACCTATTGTAAACACCAGCTCAATTAAGAAGTGATGTGTGCCACTGTTTAGCATAATGAAAGGGCAAGCCTGCTCCCCTGTTGATGAAAAGCCTGTTTCTTGTTGTGAGCTCGCACTGGAGATCACATCCTCACCTCGTACAAAGTGATCATTTCTCTCTTATCGTTTGAATAAAACAACAAAAAATGACTGACAGCAAAGAATGATATTGTTTTTTCACTACCAGTCAAATATTTTTCACTCATATAAAAGCGGGGTGGTAAACTGTTCAAAGTGTGAAAGTGTTTTGATAACAATAGTTTTACAGCAGTGTGTCTTCTATGGTGTATCTGTCTCTGTTTTAGCACTTTCAATCAACATTTTAACTCCTGATACAAACAAAATGTGTTTGAGCTGGGAAGACCAACATGATATTTAAGAGCATTTATGTCAAAGCTAGTAGTGTAGTCTAATGTCATTCTGTCTGTTGGATGTTCAGTCTCAACACTCATGGGATGGACTGTAATGAAATAAAATAAAAGATAAAATCTAGATATTCATGTTTCCCTGAGGATAAACAGTATCAGCTGTGGCTTCTCTAGCGCCCCCAGAAGGCCACAGTTGAAACTTTCCAGTGAATTATATCAACTACTACTGGATTGATTGGCCCAAATATTGTACAGATATTCATGGTGAATGGTGGTGGCTCTGGAGACTGCCTATCTTTTCCTGCAATCCATTTTTTGAATGATGTGTCACCAGCCACTGGATGGATTGCAGTGGAACTGGGCTGAGCCATTTGGAAGTGCCTTCAAGGTGAATGTGGCTTTTAATTCATTTCCATCAGGCCAACATTTCAGTTAGTAAAGTGACTTTTTTATGACCAAATATTGCAGAAATAAAGAGACTCTCACCCTCAGTTGCACTTAATATAGTTTGTCAAATACCAGCATGCTAACTTGCTAATCTTAGATGATGAACAAGATAAACATTATACCTACTTACCATGTTAGCATCATCATTGTGACCATATTAGCGTGCTGAAAATAACACTTTGAAAATAGCACAACCATGGCTGCATAGTGTCTTCATTCTCCCAAGATGAACCACAGAACCCCACAGGAAGTCATTCCTGCCTGTGGCCATCAGACTTTAAAACTCCTCCCACTGACACACCACTCTTATTAAATGCACCAAACATTACATAAACCTCATAATAACTTTGGGCAATAATCTTTGTTCTACACTCACCGGTGCCATAAGCAGCGCTTACATTTATATCTATCCTATTTATTGTACATATTCTTTTTATTGTTTTTCAGTTCTTACTTTACACATTCTGTTTTTATTGTATTTGTGTATTTCTATTGCATTCTCTGTATCCGTATATCTGGAACACCACATTTCCCACAGGGATAAATAAAGTATTCTGATTCTGATTTTGAAATGTTTCCATTCTCTTTCATCAAATAATTGACAACTGAGGTGACAACGCAACTGAAGGCATTTTATTAAGTATCACAGATAAGATAAGTGAAAAGATATCTGGGTTGCATCCTATTTGCTGTTATATTTGGACACAGAAGCTAAAAGCTGGATCACTTTCAGTGAAACCAAGATATAAATGCAAATCATTTTGAAAATTATGTACAAATGCCAACAATGCATTACCCGTCCTAATTTATTCATGGATGTGCTAATATCTTAAAATATACTGTGCTGAAAAGTTAAGTCAGAGGAGGAAAATGTAGAAAGCGAGCTCACTGAGGAGTGAGTTCAAAGAGCAGTCAGCTGACTTTTTCTTCACTACACATTCCTAGTGCTCTGCCATTTCCTCATAGCAAATGTGACACTGCAGCCCCCTGCAGAGTCCATCCTTCATCCCTGGATGTGTCTGTTGTCTAATGAGGGGCTTAAATTCAGACCCATTACTTCACCACTGTCCAGGGCCTGTCTTTCCAATCATGTTTCTCAGAGCTATCTGTTCTTGTCTTCCTTCTACTCTAACATTCAAACTGGTCTGAAAAACAAGTGCTCAAAATTGGAGTCACTTTATTCTCAGAAGTGCCTAGTCATTATAAAGTGCATGAGCACTGTTGAGTGTGCATAGCGTGACTCAAGAGGGGATTGAACATCATTAGCCTCAGGCCTCAGGTTGAATCCCTGATTTAACTTGACCAGTTGTCAGTATAAATGTGTAAGAAAAGCATGATTATATATTTATATATAATCTAATTTAAATTCATACATGACATCATGATATATTATTATATATTATATATCATTATAAATTTTTGGAATAAACCTAATTATAATGAACAAAAACACTTTAAAGAACTTTATAGAAGCAGAGGACTGATATGTATAACTAGAAAAACTATGCTTTTAATCAGCTGGATTTTTTTTACACATTTTATGCAGTCCTTATACTTCATATGCATTTTCATGACTAAAGTTACCTGACATGTACTTTGCAATATTGCACAATTACACCCATCTTGTTGTCCCACAAAAGTAATTACAGGGAGCAAAGCAATCAGTCTGTGCTATTCTAATGATAATGCTAAGACAACAGGTCCCAAATACAGGTTATCAACCTGTAATTACATCCATTATGCTGTCAAAACAATGAAAAAAAGCAAATGGGCACATTCATACAAGCTGCATCTATTTACATAAAGAGAATTCTTAAAGTAAAGTTTATGGGCACGGATCTGCACACTTCACACGGCTCAGCGAGAGTGTGCCCTGCCCTGGGTAGAGAGTGGCGAAACGAGTTCCTCTTTACACACAAACACAAGTTCCTCTTTACACACAAACACAACATGTCTGGAATGAGTTTTGGTGTGAGGCTCCTACCTCATGGTGTGAAGGTGCTTTTTTCATCTAACACCCTTTCACCAAATGTCAATTGGCAAATAGGCTCAGCCCACCCCCCAAGAAAAGACCCCGATTGGGCCAACCTATTCTCTTAACAGGCGGGAGGCAAGAAGATGCTAAATGAAGGCAAACAGAGAATTATAGACCTCTAAATGGTTGCCACGTAAAACAATACTAATCATTTCAAATCCGGCAAACACACGCAGACGAAGACACACAAATACACCAGGAAAACACACAGCTACTTATCTGCATGACAGTTGTCTTATTTATGGCTTGCTTTTTACACAGGCAAGACTGCAGACTTTGAATGTTTGAAATGTTATCATCCAGCGATCACAATATGAATGGAGACGAACAAGATGAGGAAATAGGCTAACGTATCATTTGCAGTTGAAAAGGTCCTCATCTCTGACAAGAATAAGACACAATGAGACCAATGAGCCTCTCTGCGAGTAAGTGGACAACATTCCTTCGTTGGCTTTTGAACTTTCTCTGCTCCAGGCCTTTTCTGTTACTCCAATACTGCCATTGTTCCGGTGTGGTCATCAACAATGACTTGGGTGTGTATGAAGCCCGTCTGCAGCTCCACGCTCCCCTGATTCTTGTTTTGCCATCCGAACAGGCCCGAACAACACACCCCACATCACTAATGCTCTCCTAGGGTAGGAGAGAGGCATCATCTATAGACCTGTGTGAGAAAAACAAGACATCCACAACGCTTGACTGCAAAGATGACAATTCAATACAAATAGCAACCATAGTCGATATCATCCATCAACTGACAAGATACATTTCTCTATTTAAGGGAGCTGAAGCAGAAACAGTTTCCAGGCAGACAGAACTGTGCAAACAAAATCACAAGTGAATCGGTAAGTTAACAAAAAACAAGCGATTGAGTAAGACTTTGGAAAATCTATATTCATATTTTCGTCTGCCCCAGCATGATTAATACACATTTTCACTGCCGTAAGCATTGCCTCAGGCTTTAATTCAGCTTCTTACAAGTAATGACCCAATTACCTCTGCTCAACATGTTCACATAGGACAGCCAGTCACTGGGTTCAACCCCACAGGTGTCCAGAGTGCAGGCCCAGAAACATCAAAAGACATCTTTTATGATCTTTTTTATGGTCTACTTGCTTTGCCCATTCTGTTTACCAGAGATGTCTTTCTCAATGCTAAGTGAAGCATCTTCTGAGAATCTATCACAAGTCCAGCTACGTAGATAAAAACTTTCCACAGGCCTTTGGATTCATACAATTAGACATCGCCGTGTCGCTGTCATCAAGTGCCATAAATCTTTATTCTCCACAGTGTTTTGTCATTTAAAAACACTCAATTGAGTACATT
>JBAJHX010000033.1:5769928-5780225 GCA_037176925.1 Amniataba percoides | reverse complement strand
TAAGTCAGTTAGTTGAGCAGTGTTAGCTGACGGCATTTTATCATCCTGTTGATAGTTTTTCATTGAGTATCCGGATCCATTGATTTATTTTGCAGTGCTTCTGAGGTGGTCGGTCCATTGGTCATTTTTTAATTTTGGGTTTGGATTACGAGACGTCTTGGAGGAGAGCTCACGTCTGACTCCCAAACGAGGCGTTTCCTCCCCCCCCCGCCTCCTTTGTCTGTGTGGTCTGCTAACTTTGATTCCGTCTGCATGTCCGTCAGACAAATGATTAGCACCAATACTAAAAGCCCAGCCTTGTCAGTGAACAATCATGGATGCACATTACTTTCAAGTGATCATCTTTGTCATGGTTAACTTTGTAGCCCCTATTAGCTGTTTTTATTAATGTTTTGATCAGATGCTGATCATTTTTTTAAAGGTTGCATGGTCTTGCATGTCATCTAAGAGCTGGTTCATGTCAGCCACGGCTGTTTATTTAAAGCCATACATGCAGGACCGTCTGTTTTTGCAGGAATGAAAGTTAAGGATGTGGCGAGATTACGGTGCATACAAGGATACAGAGTGAAAAAATTTTGTTTAAACTGCAGACAGCCATAATGCATATGTCACATTGCTTCGTTTACAGACATGTAAAACAAGTTTCTGTTTTCTCTGTTTCCCCCTCAAGGTGCTTAAGTACAGTTCTGCGTGTTTTCTGGCCTTACACACCCTCGGTGGAGTGACAGCTTTGGGGGCAACATGGGGACACAAGGCTCTGGTAGAAAGCGTGCCCCCCTGAAAGATCGGTTCTCAGCAGAGGATGAAGCCTTGAGTAGCATTGCCCGGGAGGTAAGTTCATACTCCATCACACACAGACACACACACACACACCCCGTCTTTCCATTTTGGAGCAAAGTGGAATGGACAGATCTGTTCTCCCTTCATTGCTCTGTTTGTGCATTGTTTAACCAATGCTAACATGGTCATATTAAACTCAAGTTTTCTTGTCGATCCCCATCCAGATAATGGGCTCTTGTGTAGGTAGAAGATTGATTTGGCAGTCTCAGATGTTTTTCATTTTGGCAACAACACCATTGCATTTCAAAATAAAGGCAACATGAGCAGACAATTGAAACCATTATCAGCACTCGAATGATGGCCTGACTCTGCACTATTGGTAAAAGTCAGTCCATTTAAATGGAGGTGTATATCAAATGTTATATGGCCAAAGACTGAAAATGTTCATGTATATTTAGGCTCTTCTTAGTTGCATCTATAATGCATGTTGTATCATTATCACTACTTAAACCCAAGAAAGTACTTTAATCATCTTCTAAGTATTCTAATCTCATAAGCTTTGCAATTGTATGTAACTGAAGTACTTCAATAAACATGAAGACACCCAGTTTCCCTATCTTTTATGAAATAGATCTTGACAGAATTAAAATCAGTTTAAAAAAATGTGTATGTATTTAGTTTGGAGTTAGCAATCTGTGCTAAACTCAGTTGCACAGTATTCTTATAGTTATGTTTTTTGCCATTATTTGCAGAAATATCTTTTTTCAACATGTCCAGGTATCTTTTTTTTAACCTTATGATTGTGGAAATAATTCAGATACACGTGTATCTTTCAGACACAAGCAGATGAACATTTTATTAATATTCTTTAGAAAACCAGACACTTCATTATAACAACAATAAATTGTAACTGTTCTCAGGAAATCAAGTTAACTTTGAATAACTGCAGTTTAATAAGATTTGGCTGAATGAGTTCCTGTTAGATTATTTACATATTCTAGAAGTATTTTCATGCAGATTGCAACCTGGCAGATAATGTGCTGTGTGTCAAACTTAAGACTTGCTTCCAAAATTCTGAACATCCATGTATTCAGTCACCTGAGGCAGAAATGTGTATATATCACACCATAAATTCTGTTCATTTTAAACGTGGTGGTCAAAGTTGTGTCAGCAAATCGACCTCTGAAGCATATACTTAAATGTGGATATTCAGGTTCTGCTGGTTAAGTTGTGTTTCAGCCAGAGTGAGTGGAGACAGCTGGTTTGGACCACAGAGAGATTGACTTGACTTGTAGTGTTTTCGTTTGGGGGGAAAACACGGGCAGAGAGGAGAAGCTGCCTAGCCTGTAACGACATGCCCCAGGATTATTCCATTTTGTTCCACAGCAGGGCTGCCATTCCTTTGCCTTTTTTCAGAATGGGGTGGCTAACAACAGGAAATGCATAGATAATTTTCAGAGTTTCTTTTATTTTTTGGGGGGTAATATAGCCACCTTTTCATCCACAGTTAAGATTTCTGTTTAATTCAAATGATTTCTTGCTTGCACAGGTAGAGCTCCACCACTGCATAAATCAACTTTTCATAAGTATTTGCCATCGCCCTTTTTAAGAATGCTCCATCTGTGTGGTTTTGAAAACGGTGCAGTGCCTCATTCTTGGGCACGAAGCACAAGGCTCCATTTGCTCTCTTTATAGTCATGCAGGCCGATCATAGAAACATGAGTCATCTGACCCTCCCAGTCAGGTCCTAAATCTGAATCTCTTTGTGGGACAAACCAGAGATTAGATCGACTGTGCAGGGAGTTCAAGGGGTCAGTGCCTAACTTGTAGCACATCACCATCCTACCAAACAAATCTTTAAAAACACTGCAGCTTCTGCCTCGTGTTGTCTGTGCCTGATTAAGAAAAGTTACAGCCCGCCTGCCTGTGCTTGGCACGGATCGCTGCCGGGAATGACTGTGAATTTGAGCCTGCACTGTCACCAGCCTAGTTCTGAGGCCTCTTACATTACTGGGAAGTCAGTCCTTTTTGAATAGCAGCAGCTTGCTTATAAATCTGACAGTGGTGTTAGAATTAGATGATCACCTCATAACCGTTGTCCCTCAGATTAGGATCTAAGGGAGCTGATGGTACTTGAACAAGGCAATCATTGACTTTAGTATTCAGAGGGTGTGTGACTGTGTGTAAGCTATAGGTCATAGTCCATATGATTTCATTCGGTGTATCAAATATTGTGTCAGTGGAAAGTGTCACACTTTCTTTTTCCGCGTACAGTAAAGAGACTGTTCAGGCTGAAGGGAACAGAAATACAGTGTTATAAACAACTAATGGACAAGGACCGTCGCTTTGATCCAACTTCACCTTTTAATAATGTAAGCTTTTCAACTGTTGTTGTATTTACACAACTAAAATTTCAAGAATCAGGCGGTCAACATTTTCAATGACTTGTCTGATGTCATTTTAGCGAGAGAGACCCAAAGGTTAGTCATTAACGTAGTACAGTGACAGACCAGTCCGATTTATAAATGTAGTTAACAAAACTACCAGTTTAGTTGACTTTATATTTAACATGCTATCTCAGCTTTTTAATGACGATTGATGATGCTTGTTTAGGTCATTTGGAAATAAACTCACTATTTGTTATTTGAATTACAAGGGATTATTGTTAAATAAAAACACAATTTCTTTTATTATTTAGGAAGGTAAAGTATGCCATGTATATATCAGGGCCTTCTGTTTAGTGTACCTAATGTAAGCTTATTTCTCAGAATATATGTTTTTTTTTTATTGACATTGTAAAGCAATATTGACCACATGAAACAGTAGAGGCTGTACTTCATTTACTAGTTATTTTATTTAATTGTTTACTGGATTCTGCATGTTCTGTTTTTG
The DNA here is from genome assembly GCA_037176925.1 of Amniataba percoides. Classification (NCBI taxonomy): domain Eukaryota; kingdom Metazoa; phylum Chordata; class Actinopteri; order Centrarchiformes; family Terapontidae; genus Amniataba; species Amniataba percoides. The sequence continues at coordinate 5,776,553 of JBAJHX010000033.1, read as the reverse complement.
TTATAGGAAGATTGTGTTGAATATTTTCATTATTGATTAATCTGTTCACTCCCAGTCCCCCACATAGTCAGTTTTGATATCATGTAGAGAAGTAAACATGAGAAAGTAGTTGATACCTAGTTTTCATTGGATCTTCCCTAATTGTGGTATCGGTTGGTATTTATCATACTCACAGTGTATACACAGGTGACCGGATGATGGATTTGTGGGCTCTTGTTGCCCTGTGTGCTGGAGGTGTGTTTGACGGTGAACTTCTTCTGCTCAGGTTACTCCCCCAGCTCCGTGATATGGCTGTCAGAGAGCCGGGGCCGGATGGGCCAGGCTATAGATAGGACAGAGACAGAGAGCTCAGCTGTGCTGCTGTGAGGAGCAGGTCATACTGTCAGACAGCTCAACAGGTGCAGAGCACAGGGCCAGCCGCTTCTCAAGCTTACTCCTTTGCTCTCTCGTTCCTCATATACTTGCAACTTTATTTCCTTTTTCACCTTCTACAAGGCACGTTTTATTGAGTGACCATCAGTTAGTTTCCAGTATTGTACAGTGCAGCCAAAGAAAGTGGTTGCACACAAATGTCCCACATGGCATTTAACCATAAGTGTCATTAGGTTTTGGTTTGGTTTTCATTCTGTTTTGGGGAAAAAATCTTTCACGCACAAATAAAATCACAAATCATTTTGACAGCATTTATGTTTTATTTATTTTTTGTCTATTTATCAGTGATGATGTCATTAAAGATTTGTGTATTCACTACTTATAAATGCACATTTTCATTTCATTACTATATCTCACACTGCCTTTTTGTTCAGACTGGATTAATCTGGCTCATAGTTTTTGACTGTCTTTGGAAGGTTGATTTAAGGTGTTTTATCAATGTAAAACAAGATTAATTAAAACTATGGTTTGTTCAACTGAGGCTCTGCAGGTCGCTTCCTCCTACTATTTAACTATATCTGAGTCACGAGTCAAGTGTCTTTTTTTCTGTTTTTTAAATGTTTCCTTTTACATGTACAGGTAAAAATATCCTGAATTTTGGTGATGGTTCAATATTACTATAAAACTGTGTTTGTTCACACTGTGTTATTATTGAAACAGAAATAGCATATACCCACAGGCCTCTAGCTCTGGCAGCACAGATAAGAAATTGCTGGAATGCTGACAGTGTTTGCCTGCAGTGAGATACTGTACACACCACACTCTGTATTTATGGACTGTCTTTTGGTTCGAGATAAAGGGCTAGGCTCCATGAGCAAGTGCACCATTCTTTGTTGGTGGGATGTTCAGTTTCCGAGCATGTTTGGTATGTAATTGGTATCATGGACGTAATGGAAGGATAGTCTACATAGTCACCTGTGTGGCTCCTCAGGATTGTGCGAGAGTCTCGCCCAAATTAGCTCTCTCTGCTGAGGTACTCTGTAAAATTAGCTCCTGTTCTTATTCTGACCCAGTAGGGGGCAAATTGCGTGATGACTCTGCTGACTTTCCCCCCAGCAGAGAGTTTACTGGGTTCAATTTGGCTTTGACTTCGACTTGTTTGTGCTTCGTAAGGTTCAGCTAGTTAAATATTGTGAAACTGCCTCCATGTTTACAGAATGAGCAGAACCACACGATTGTGACTCACTTTGTTTTCTCTTGGTACTGTACTTCTTTGTCAGTTTGTTTGTGCACTATTGGCATCTCCCCCACGAGGCCTTTAAATCAGCCCTCCTGAAACTGATGGTTAGCACATGTTGTTGGTGATGAGGCATCCCAAGCACTCACTCTGGACAGCACTACAGGGCTGTGACTCACGGACGAAACTGGTCAGTTAGGGCACCAGTGGAGACTGTTGAGAAGCTGTACAGTGGCCATAGTATGGCTCATCCGATAGTTAGGATGGTACCGATATTTAATCTGCTAATCTGGACAAATATGTACTGAGTGCAGCTGTTTCTAGTTGAAAGATAAACCTGTGGACTGTTTGACGGTTTTGGTAATGGAGTTTTTTGTTATTAATCAGCCAAATTACAGCTACACTGATATCTCCATATGTGCTTACATTGGTCAGCCTGCCCATTTTATTTCTTGGGCTTTATTTTTGGTGAGCTGCATTGATCCTAGTGCGAGATTACAACCACCTCTGTAAAACTGTTATCTGATGTTTTGAATATTCTGTCATTTTTAGAAAAGCATTCAAAAGAAGAATGAACTAACTAAGTTAATCACTTTTATTCGTAGAAAAGGTAGTGTTGACGCATCATTCTGATGCTCCACACAACTGACCTCCCTGACCTAAAGTAGATCATATCTACATTTATGAAAATAAACCAGTTTTGCATTACTTTTTATTTAATTAAGTTTAACTCTAAGTTTAATCTATCTAAACAATAAACTACAATGTTTCTATTTTTTAAACATGCAGCAGCACCAGAAAGTCAACCTCATCACAGAGTTGGTTAATTAGTTTCCAGCTGGGAAAAGCTGGGTTTGACACCCAATCCTAAGCAGCTGTGAAAAATCAACCCATGTGTACATTTTCCACTGTTTCTTTTCTCTTACAGGAAACTGATGACTTGAGTATACAAAGACACTCGTGTAAATTCTGCTGTGTGATTATGTTTTGATTGAAGCAATCCCCTTCCTTGTGTGTATTCCTCGCAGTCGTCGGGTGTGTCCTCAGAGAAAAACTAACAAGTGTGTTCATGTTGTGTCTCACAGGCGGAGGCGAGGCTGGCAGCAAAGAGGGCGGCTCGAGCGGAGGCCAGGGATATCCGGATGAGGGAACTTGAACGGCAGCAGAAAGAGGTAACGAGGGAGCTGACTGTTCAGCCAATCAAGCAAATCAGTGTAATGCCCCATAACTGCTGCTCTCAACACAGATCAGCTGTAGATTCATCAAGGAAATTGGCCGTATTTTTTTCTTCTATTTGTTTTTATTTGTTGGGTTCACTCTGGTCTGTTACTACAGTAACTGACTCAGTGATTGCAAGCTAAAGATGCTCTTCTGTCCCCTTACTCGAAAGACATTTTTTTTTATTAATCTGACAGTTCATACACAAAAATGTACCCACATGAAGAAAAATGAAGTGCTGCAAGTCCACAGATGAAACCAAAAGATCTATTCCTGAAGCAAATGTCGCCCAGCTTTTTACGTTTCAGCAGTTTTTGGTGAAGTATGATTGTATGTTTTTCCTGGCACTTCTTCCCTCTCTGTCCAGCTTTCTCACCACTCATCCAGCAGTAGCAACAGAAAATGGGGTCAGATCCACCAGTGGATGGTAGGCGAGCGCGAGAGTGTTGCAGCCTCTCACTCCACTAACACAGCCTGTTGTGTGGGATTGAGCCCCGGTCAACCCTGACCATTCGGGTACACTTGACTCACAGATGACTCTCTACCTCACTGTGGAAAAATGCCTCCACAGTGTATTTGCTTTGGAGACACCGTAATCTGTGGCTGTGTGTATTTGTAGAGCAAGCGTTGGCCTTTTGATTTTATTTAGGGTGGTTGAGTCTGCATGCAAGAAGGTGGTTTGGATGTTTAGCCGTACTCCTCCAACCTCCAGCTACTTCAGAAATGATGGATGCTTTTGAACATTAATGGAGGACGTCTGCATGGATTTAACCTGTATGCGTGTTGGTGTAACAACATAGCAAAGAAAAGCAGAGAGAATATCGGCTGTTTTTGTATATCATTAATCTTGCTGCAGTGCTTAAAGCAGATTACATTTGCAAATGTTTGTAATTGTTCCTTGTAAACATGATGACAAAATTTGTTTAGCATGGTTTGGCCTTTGCATAGCAACCGTTGAGCATTTTGGTGACCTTGCTCAATCCAGTGATTGAGCCTCTCTACTTTCACTCTGAGATCTTTCCCAACTTTCCTTCCCTGCTCCATCCAGGCTGACACAGAAAAAGCCAGATCCTCTAGTAGTAGTAGATCCAGCAGCCGTCATCGCCGGGTCGGTATCTCCCCAACACACTTCCTTTTTGTCTGCCTGTATTTCCTTTCTTCTTTCTCATTTAATCCTGCAGTTAATCTCTCATCACCCATGTTCCTCTTTGACTGCTTATATGCTATGACTCTATGTTTCCACATCACCAGGGGCTGGATGATGATGTCATGTCAGTCCGCAGCTACAGGGTGCGTACATAATACATCCCTGCCAGTTTTATTAAGACTGTGCTCTCATGAGGGCATGCTGTGTGTGAAGGCCTTTGTTCTTGTTAGAAGGGCATTTGTTAAATGAATATATATGAGTGAAAAACTTTTATTTGATCATGTTCATTTGGGTTGTCTGTTCTTTTTTTTGTTTGTTTAAAGTCAACCTCTTCAGCAGTACGTGACTTGGGAAGTCGATCCAGTTCCCGTAGAAAAGATGGCCTGGTGCGTTGTGTGCGCATGTGTGTGAAAGCATAATATATATTTATGTGGAGTTTGGCAGCCGATTGAATACCTGGATTCTCAGCATGTAAATAGAGTTCAGGTCTGGCTAACTTTATTGTGCTGAGCAGAACTAACTTGGATTCCAAGGTATGTGCTCGGTATCAACCATCTGTTTTCAGACGTCTCAGTCTGTCCACTTTCCTTCAGTCTACTATATCTACTCCTCTAATAATACCCTTTGCATATCAGAGATTTGCATATGGCAGATTAGGTCACACCTCCAACGAGTCACCACTTTGAACGACTGTTGTTTCACTTTGTTTTCCACATGCTCATATCATTCTTGAACATGTGGGTTGACACAAAAAGTTGATTCACTTTCAATGTCGTCGTGAAATTTACACGAGAAGACATTTAGGCTGTTATCGGCTAGAATCTGTCAAAATATGCCAATGAACAACAGACACTGCAATAAGCTTTTTCAGTGATTTTGCAGGAAGTATGTACATTTGGACATGTTGATAGAAGCCTGAGGCAGTGTTTTCAACAGATCTCATTCTTTGCATAATAACGTCACAGAACTGGCAGCGTGCAGGTGACAAATGTTTATGTTCTTTCACTGTCGCCTTGGGAAGGTGAAAAAATAACTGGTTTGTTTGATCTGTTGCTGTGTTGGATTACTAAACCTGCGGAACAACTAAACAATACTAAGCAACCAGTGCTAGCGATGCTGGTGCAGATCTAACAGCAGTTTAACACGTCAGATGTTCAATCTTCTTCTAATCTTAATTCTTGTGAGTCCTTGTTGTCTCTTCAGTCTGACGGCTTTTCCACCAGCTCCACCCTCAAGAGTTCTCGCTCCACTGTATGTACACATGTGAAGATCATTTTTTTTATTACTGCCACTATGCCTTTGACCTTTTGTCTCATTTTTGCTTATTTTTACATTTGTACATGTTTTTTTCTGGGCAAACAGAGTTCTGTGTACAATGACCTTCATGGCCATAAAAAGTCTTCATCCAGCTCCTCGAAGAAGGATCTGCTGGTCAGTGTAACCCTTTTTAGTGTTGGTGTCCTCGCTGCAGCCTCAAGCATGGAGGCGATGTAGACTAATGATAATAGCTTGCGCTGGTGATTTATTGTTGATCAACGTTATCCCTGATAAGACTGATTTGTCATTATCTTGTCAAACATCTCATGGATGTAGACCAAGATGCATTCAATGTGCTTGAAATAGATTATTTGAAATTTGTTGCACTGGTGTTTGTTTGAGGTCATATTATGTCCCTACCCTTCCAGACTGGACTGTACCACGATCAAAGGAACTACACCAGCCTAATGAAGACCAAAGCACCACCTCTCCCTTCCACTTCCACCTATCAGCCTCGGGTCGGTCCTACTTACGGCGCTGTCGAGCTTTCAGCCCTTTTACACACAGACTGATGCGATTAAAGGAAACCAGAACCCAATGAAGCAGTACATTCCTATCTGCACTGTCTGGTTTATTGGACATTTATATGCCTAACAAACTAGTTATATGACTGCAATAAGGGCTATTGTTTTTGTCATAAAAGCATCAAAGCAAAAAGAGAATTTGAGTTTTGGAGTGAGTGTGTCCTCCAAATCCAAAGCTTTACTTTTAGTCTGAGATCCCTCCTGACTAGAAAACAGTTCTTGTGATCATTTGAATTTATGTAAATGAGTGTCTGACTGATAGATTTGGTGCCCCACCAGTATTAAACCAGTCGACAGGGACAGCGTCACCTGACCTCACTTCTCCTCTCAGCACTCTTGGTCCTAAATGTTTCGCCGTCAGCGAAACGTTCATCCTGTTTCCATTCACTTCAGCCCTTTAGTCTCCTTCCACCTCACATTCCCTCCTACAGCTTTCCTCTGTCCTCTGACATTTCCCTGCTCCCCTCCTCTCTGACAGGCCACCACTTCCTTGTCCTCCACCACTGGCACGGGGCTGGCTCGCAGCTACAGCACGGTCAGTTTCTGTCCGCTGGGAGGCCAGAATCTCTACAGGCCTTCAAGTTACCTCCAGAAGTAGACCTTCCACTCTTTTGTGGCCGCAACCATCTGATAGGATGGCTGGGATTGCTTATATTTAGCTCCCGGACACTCTGGAGCACTTAGCGGTGGCCAGACATTTATACTTGAGTTAGATAAGGCAGAGTTTGCGTGAAGTCAGGGCTTTAGTTGTGGAACACTGAAACAAACAGCATACCCAGTGTGTTTCTGTTTATTGCATGAGTCAGAGAA
>JBAJHX010000033.1:5725620-5747517 GCA_037176925.1 Amniataba percoides | reverse complement strand
AGATCAGAGATCAGAGTTCAGAGGACAGTCAGACAGACAGACAGACAGAGAGTCAGACAGTCAGACAGAGAGAGAGACAGACAGAGCTGAGCAGTCAGGAGCAGCAGTGCCAACACACACACACTGAACCAACACACACACACACACACACACACACACACACACACACTCTGAACTAATACATACACACACACACACACACACACTGAATCAACACACTCTGAGGCGAGGCGGGGCGACAGACAGCAGTACACCACACAGTCTCTCTCTCTCTCTTTCTCTCTCTGTTTCTTTTTTTCGTCTCTGTCTCCGACATTCTCGCCAACATGCCTGGAGCATGACAGGAAACTGGTTTATCTGGGTGGCTGGGGGAAAAGGCGATGTGAGAGCAAACTTTCGACGAGTCCCACCTGGACAGCAGAGGAAGGAGAGATGACTGCTGTCACTTTGAACCGAGGAAAAGCTTGACGGGCTCCGATCAGGTAAGTTTGGCAAACACCGCGGGGCCCGTGTGTGTGTGTGTGTGTGTGTGTGTGTGTTTACATACAGTGTGTAACATGCGGTGTGTTGCTGTTACTCTGTTTTCTGACATGTCGATCCCTCAGGGGGCAAACAGAGACTTTTCGCACATAACGGTGATCAGCAGCTTTTATTTTCTTAAATCTCTCTACTAGACTGCTCAGATCTGTGTGTGTGTGAGTGTTTGTGTGTGTGTGTGTGAGTGTGTTTTGTAAGTTTCGTTCGGGCTGGCATGTTTCCCGTCGGCTCCTCTCACATATGTGGCTTTACATGAACTTGCAAATGGAGACTTTGTGTGTTTCTGGCCGGAGGGAGGAGCCGCGCCCAGAGCCATCTATCCTGTGCTGAGACTCAGCTCCCCTCAGTCATTGTGCTTTTTCTGCTCTTATTGAAACTGAGAGAGGAGCCCTGCGGTTTCAGGGCTCCGTCTCGCGTGAGGAAGGTACAGATGAACCCTGTGATTTGGGGTTTTCCAGGCAAAGTGAGCTGCAGTGAACACAGTGATAGTGATGAGGCTTCTTCTCTGGCACGAACGAGTTTCACAATCTGGCAAACGGATGCAAATTCGCATGGGAAATGGTTCAAGGCCGGTGAACTGGTCCTAAAAGAAACACCAGAACTGGAGACCTGATCTGCACTGCATCTGACAACACATGAGCCACTGTAACTCCTGTTCTTGTTTGTTCAAAATCTCTTTTCGCTTCTGAACAGTCACACGGACAGCAAAGTTGTGTGAAATAACAACAGTGATCATGTTTTTATGGGCTGCAGCCAAAGATTATTTTCCTTTCGATTAGTTCATTTGAGCTATACAGTGTCAGAAGTCGAAAAATTTCCCAGAAAAGTTCCCAGAGCCAAAAGTGATGTGTCTTGTTTGCAAGGTAATCGAAAGAAATGCAATTTACTATTGAAGAAGAGATAGAAAAACAAGTGTTCACATTTGAGAGGCTTGAACTCGTGCAGTGAAAAGTTCAATGATTATCATTCTTTTAGCCATTTGAATTGTAAATCAGCTGTTTGACTGGGCCTGTTGTGTTATTTGCTGACACTGGAACAGATGTGAAAATGATTACTACAGATACTATACTATACTACTACATACCATAAACAGTAAATTCCCCCTTTGTTTCCCTTCTCCCTCACTCTCTCTTCAGATCACAGCATGGCACGTCGCTCTCAGTGCTCCTCTGCAGGGGACAACCCCCTGGACCCCAACTACCTCCCTCCTCACTATCGGGAGGAGTACCGCTTGGCCATTGACGCACTGGTCGAGGAGGACTTGGAGGGATACTATCATTTCCTTCAGAATGCAAATGTGGTGGATTTCCTGTCTCTACCTGAGATTCAGTATATTCAGGACTCTGTTCAGGTCCCTCAGCAGACCAACTACGCTGAGCAGCGTTTTCTGGACACTGGGGTAGATGGCTCCTCGGACACTTATTGGCCGATCCTCTCGGACGTGGACGCCCCAGGTTTGGACCTTGGCTGGCCTCAGCTGCATTTCTTTGGGCCCGCGGAAGTCACCACTCTGGTCAATCCCCCTGAGCCTGACATGCCCAGTATTAAGGAGCAGGCCCGACGACTTATCAAGAATGCTCAGCAGGTACATGTTTCACTTTCTTCGACGGAGGGAGACTTCATGCCAAACATGTCTTTGAAGCGTCACTCCTCACAGTGCTCTTTTATTTCCTCAGGTGATTGCCATAGTGATGGACATGTTTACTGATGTTGACATGTTTGCGGATATTCTCGATGCTGCCATGAGGAATGTTCCCGTCTACATCCTCCTAGACAAGAAAAATGTTCATCACTTCACCAACATGGTGTCCAATTGCAGAGTCAACCTCCAGAGCATTCAAGTGAGTACATGTTCCCCTAGAAAATATGAGATTTTGGTACTGGCACTGTAATAAAGCTGCATTATCACAATAAACAGATAGGCAGAAAAGACTGTAACTTGTCTGTGAAGATCCAGGTCATCCAGGTCATGTGAATTTCTAAAAAAAAAAGAAGACTGTAACATTTAATTAACTACTTTAATATTGATATCTGAATATCTGATGCATTGTAACGGTGGGTTTTTTTTTTAGGTACTGAAATAAATTCTGGTGATAATATGCATTTTCTTATTGTCTTATTGTCATAAAAAAGCAAAAACAACAATGAACTAACTGCTAATGACTACAGGATGTGCATCAGAAGTTTCATATAGCTTATATTCTGAACAGTAGAAAATTATTAAAAACACATTATTGATTATGAGTGTAGCATTGGTTTTCATGTTCTTCTGTATTTTGACATATAAGGACATTTAAGTTTGTTTTGAGTCACTGTTTTGCTGCTATAAATACTCATACAACAGCAAATTACTAAAATAAACTAAAAACTACACAGGCGAGCTACCAGCAGCAGTTACATCTTTAGCAGGAACAAATGAGCTTTGGGCTGCGAGCCACAGACAGAGAGGGGAAGTTATTAAGTACTGAGAGACAAACTAAAACATGGTTTGGTGTGGATCTTTTTCATGGGATTAGTTGACAATACCAAAAATAAAGAATAGTGCCAGACTTATCCTTAAATGGTCTCCATGCCTATAAACAGAACTTGTGAAGAAAAGCTCAGTGGACACACTACAGCCGTTGCTAGAGGTGACTCTCATACAAATAAAGACAATTTTCCAAAAACCCATGTGACTCACATGCACTTCCTACTGACTCAAGAGAACTAGCATTAGAAGTCTATTATATACTGTTACTAGAAGGGTATTATGCAAACAGTCTTTCACCATCCAGAAAAGCTGTTGTTACATGATATATATAATAAGTAATGTTGTTAACTTTTAAGGATGCTGGTCATGTTTTTTCTTTGTGTTACTTTATCTTTGTTTTTGTTTGTTTGTTTGTTTGTTTGTCGTTAGCTTAAATGCTATACAATATGTTAGACATGTTTTTTATTGTATATGTGGTCTGTGCCACTTATATTTGCCTGTAACACAAGGCACGTATGTACTTTAAAATGTTCCTTTTTATCTGACATCTTTGTTTTGATGTGCCTGCTCAGATGAAATGGAGCTATTCAAACAAATCTGGCACATCACACTGATGTTAATTACTATGCATTGTCACTGATGCAGTAAATGTTGATTGTAAAGTACTTTCCCAGCAATACAAATCACAGTAACTGCATATTACTGTAAAAGGGAACTTGAAATGCAGCCATTTTCTACCTTCTTGTTTTATTAGCGGTGGTGCTAATGCAATGCTGCCACCTAGCTCAGTTTGCAGTTAAAACATTAACATGAATATATGTACTACTTAAGCTTATTGTATTCATTTTTATGTGGTCGTTTGATGTGTGTCCTGCAGTTTTTACGGGTGAGAACAGTGTCTGGCATCACATATCACTGCCGCTCAGGAAAATCCTTCCAAGGTCAGATGATAGATCGCTTCTTGTTGACAGACTGCAGGGCCGTACTGAGTGGAAACTACAGGTGAGCCCATTTAAAACTGTCACAAAAAACAATACCTCTACAGTTCATACTACACAAGGACTTGACTCATTACTCATATTTTTATGAATGTGTTGTATCTGTTTGCAAGTAAAACTGACGTGTATGCAATAAATGAATGAAAATTCTTCTATTAATTCTACTTATTGTCATATCTTTGTCTAGTTTCATGTGGTCTTTTGAGAAGCTCCACCGCTGTATGGCACACCTTTTCCTTGGACAACTTGTATCGACCTTTGATGAAGAGTTTCGCATTCTGTTTGCTCAGTCTGAACCGCTGGTGATTGAAAATGTTGTCCCACCAACGGAAGATTTTAGCCGGGTACAAAAGAGGCAATACCCAAGTGAAAGAACTCCACTGTACAGAGAGCCAAAGAAATTTCTATCACTAGAAGCCCCTCATCCAGAGGAATGGGGGAGGCATTCCTACGATGAACGTATGGATACAGATTGGAGATTGATGCCCCTTAAAAGGCAGGAATCTCTGCACGGTCCTGCTGATATGTACGGCAGGATTCCACCCCAGCAGTCACGCATGGATCCATCTTTTGATCAGGGCTCCTCAAGGATACCCATGATGGAAAATCCTGCCCTCAAACGTCACAGTTATGCTGAAGGCGTTCATGGTCGTTACTCGTACCCATTCCTGCAGCCACAGGTTATGCCAGAGCCTGAGAACCAAGGACGACAGTTTCACAAAGGGCAGCATCCTTATCCAGGACCAGGACCTGGACCCGGAAAAGAAGCAGATTACGCTGGCTATGACAAGTTCTGGAACCAAGACTATCATTCAGCAGATCAGTATTCAGACAGTGGTCTACCACAGGAGATGGAACCACCTGACTTTGACCCTGTGCTTAACTATTTATCTTCTACCAGGAATGTAGACTTTGACCAGGGCTCAGAGAAATTACCACTAGATTTACCATTTAGTTCATCCCAACCTAGAAGACTGAGTTTAGGCCAACCATATGTCTATCAAATCTCTCCTACCCCCTCAAATCCAAGTGATCAGAAGCAGATATTGCCTGAGCCGAACACTGACCGCAAGGATCCTGTAGTGAAACGGGGGCTAAGAGACTGGAGGATTAGCTCATACCTCAGTGCATATGATAATCCAGCAGATGAAGGGCTGCCAGTGGCACCACCTAATGCATCAGATCCCTTTGAAGAGCCATCTAACCCCATACAGCAAACAGCACGAGGCATAGATTTATCTGTCCCTAAAATCCCTAATGTGAGAGAATTTAAGGTTTCTGCAATACCCAGGGCAAGTCAGATGCCCAGTTATGTGAAAACCACTGTGCGAGAGCAGCCAAAGAAAATGTCCGATGAACCTACAGCAGTGGCGGCAGAAACCAAAACCACACCATCACCTTCAGAATCATCATCCACAACTGAGGGGGAAAAGACAGAGGTGACTGAGCAAAAGGAACCTAAAACTACTATTCAACGGGAGGACTCATTCCGTAGGAAGTACAATGCAGCAGTACCGAGGAGCTCTAGGTTAAGATCCTCTCTGATATTCAGCTCTTTGGAGCAGCAGCATCCTTCTCAAGATACCAAAACTGGCCAACAGGATGATGAAAGTGACAAAAATGAGGCAGAACAGACAAAACTGCCCTTTGGTTTGGGACCAAGGAGGTCGACTGCTAGAGAACCTTTTGAATGGAGTCGTTACATAAAGTCAGCCACTGGTGATAACTCTGCTACAGACCCATCTAAACCAGAAGATGAAAATAGTAAGACAGATGATAAAGATTCATCAAAGGAAGAAAATTCAAAAGATCTTTCTGAAAACCCTGAGGTGAAAGAATCATTAAAGCCACCAGATGTTGAACAAGCTAACTCCTCACCATCACTGCCCCAATCCAAGTCCTCTGAAGCTGAGCTGCCCAAAACTGAGCAACCAGTACAACCACCTAAATCTTTGCTTGCCAGTCCAATGTATGTAGATATGAGTGATCCTGATAAGAGGCTCATGTTTTTCAAAGAGCTGGCAGCAAAACGCAAAGCCGCTAAGGCTGCAGAAGCTGAAAAGAGCAAAGAAAAGGCTCCAATGAAACCATTAACTGCACTAAAAAACAATAGTACTGTTGAAAAAGAGGAACCTGTCCCAAAAGAAACACCAGAGAAGATGGCTGATACTTCAACATCTGAGGGTTTATCAGAAAAAAATGCTACTGCAGAGGGAGCCGGAAAAACGGCATCCAGAGAAACATGCAAGGTAGTCGAGGCATCTTTAGATGCTAGTGATAAGACTAACAAGGAGGGCAGTCAGGTTAGAAGTGATGTCAGTACCTCCCAAAGCTGTAAAGAGGAACAAACCACAGTTTCAACTGATTCAGCAAAGATTGAGCTGAAGAGCAGTCAATCAGCAACAATTCTACCAGTGTCTGCAGACATAGAAACACCTCAGAGCGAACCACCAGGGGAGCTAAAGCTGTCAGATCCTCTTGTAAAAAGCAGTAGCCCCAGTCATCCATGTACACCAACAAATGCCTCTCCTGATAATGCCCCATCCCTTGAACAAGGTACCTCAAAGGAGTCTAGCTCATTCACTCCCTCTTCAGCGGAGGAACCTCCATCTGCAGTCGCTGCATTGGATTCTAACACTGAAAATCCCAAATCAGTTGAGTTAGAAACCAGCACCTCCTCTCCTATACTGCTGTCTGAAAAACAAACAGCATCAGACTGCAGCTCCACTAACCCATTACTACAAAGCTCTTCCTCTGATCACATTCTGCCAGATTCTGATTCACGGATGAGTCCAAGTCTGTCGCCCTCTACCTCTGCTCCTCTGTCCTCTCCAGGAGAAACCATATTTCCCAGTTATCCTCTAGATGACTTGAGCTCAACCCTAAAGTCCAGCATGTCCCCAAATGCACAGGAATCTGTCAGCCCCTCTCTGCCAGAACCCTTCCCATCAGTTGAGGAAACTTTACAAAATTCAACAACCTCTTACATCAGCCAAACAGAGTCTGAATCTGCCCAGGCTCATCTAGATTCAGTTTCACAATTGACATCTGAGACCCCTTCAGCAGCTGACGCAGCACATGTGGAATCTGATATACCTCCTGACTCATGTGCTGCTGGTTCAGAGCCAGACACATCTTCATTAGAGTTCTCTACAAAGACAGACTTGGAAGAATCTTGTGCTCTTACACTTTATGAAAAAGATGCTCCTGAATCAGAAAATGACACAAAGGCTGTTGGAGAGGAGTTTGAGGTCAATCAAACTTCAGATGATGTCAAAGCTGATAGCTCAGCTCCTAGTTCTCGCCCATTATCACCTGAGTCATTTTCACCGAATATATCGGGTCTGGAGAGCTCTGATCAAAATGAGACTGTGGCTCCTACCCCCTCCTCAGAAGACCCTTTGTCTGTACATTCCCCAGCAGAAACAGTCTCTCCTGTCCCCCCAGACTACACGCCTAATGTTTCTCAGTCAGAAACAACCGCATGTCCTCAAGATACCCCAGTTCAAGCAACCCCTCCCTCCGAACTTAATCTGTCTAGGCCTGTCATCCTCACTTCTGCTGACACAGATTTTTGTTCTTCTTCGCAAACGGAGTCAGTTGGATTAGTTTTGTCCCCTGAGGCTGAAAAAACATCCACATTGCACGGCCCCTCAGATACAAACTCACCTCACGAGCAGGTTACAACAGACTCAGACGAAACACCAGAGCTCCCATTAACAGAAACTTCTGAGCCTACCTCAAAAGTGCTAATGGAGTCTGATCTACCATGCAAAACGTCTGAATCTTTGAAGTCTGAGACCCACCCATCAGAATCACCAGCACCTGCTGAAAGTATTAAGATGGATAATCAGAGTGAAGTCAGCAAAGAAATGCCTGAAATGCCTGACCCTGGTGAGAAAGAAACAGATGATACAGACACCATAAATGAGGTTGATAAAACGACTGCAAAGGAATCTGTCAGCAGTGAGGAAACAAATGACCAAGTAAGGCAAAGTAAGTGCTCCGATCCACCAGAAATCACACCAGATGAAGTCGTTCTTCCACCTCCACAGCCCAAGCAGCCAAAATCAAGCCAGTCTCGCTACCAGTCATCAACAGCCAATGTGCTCTCAAGCAGCAACCTTAGAGACGATACAAAGCTGCTTCTTGAGCAAATTTCTGCTAACAGCCAAAGCAGGAACGAGGCTACTAAAGAGTCTCCTGTCACTGATGACGAGAAAGAAGACGAAGCAGACAAAAATGCCAAAAGGGAGAAAGAAAGGGGGATCCGGTCACTCAGCAGAGTACCGCCTAAGTCAGATGAGGAGCGCGAGAAGCTGCTGGAGAGGATTCAGAGCATGAGGAAGGAGAGGAAAGTTTACAGTCGATTTGAGGTATAAATGCGTTAACACTTTTTTTCACTGTTACATATTTAAATGCATGTTTGGCTCCCCCTGTGATAAATCATGTTTCTCTGTTATATTCACAGATGGCACCTTAAATGGGAACCAAAGAAAGTTGAGAGGATAAACAGTACATAGAGTGCGTGTGGAGAGAAGCAGAATCAAATCAGGAGTTGAAATAATGACCAAAACATTTTCTCACCAAAGGCATTGAATGGAAATTGATTTTTACTGTGGGTTCTCCGCAAACAATTCATACTATGCAAGGGGCAGATGATCTCTATCAATCCAGACATCCAAATTATATGTGCCATGACCAACAAAGGACTTGTTACAGTGGGTGAATCACCAAGTTGCTATAATTGTGAAAAGTAAATGGACTGACAGTGTGTGATCAAATATGTTTTACTGACTATATGGGTTAAGTGCAATGTTTGCAACAGGTTGTTTTCTGTGGTCTGTCCTTGCCTTTTTCTTACAGCACTGACAGCCATTACATTAATGTTAGCTGGTTGGCTTTAAGATGAAATGTGATGTTAAAGTGTAATTGAAAATATAAAGTAGTTCAAGTTTGTAAAACTGTAATATACTGTAATTTAACAATCACCTTAAACAAAGATGTTGATAATGATGTATTTGTTCAACAAGTGGACATATAAATTCATATCCATGCAGGTCTGTTCTTTTGTAAATAAATTGTAACTTTAATTTTATTCTATCTGAATCAAACATGGAACTGAAAAATGATGAGCAAGCCTAAGATTGAAACATAATTGAGGCTTAAACACAATATAATTATACATACAGTATGTCATATGCTTTTTTTCTATTGTACATTTTTCTATGGGAGTCCATTTTCCGAGCTGTGCCTGGTTGCTTTAATGGTCAGTTCTCCCAAATTAACAGACTCATATATTTATTTTAATTAGATTTTTTTTAGAATTTTTTTCTCAAAACAATCAAATATAAGGAAAGATATGTTTCTTTTACATTCAAATGTAACTCTTAGCCATGTAACACAAAAGCTACTTGTATGGCTGGATTCCACATGGGGTAAGTCACTAAATATGGGGTTATTATATGTAAATTGTTGGCACCTAGCCTTTAGTTGTTTTTGAAGACTTTCTGGACTCTGTGATTATCTGAAAATGTGCCTTGAAAACTTGTCATACCAGTACAATGAAACCAAAAATCTGGAAGATTCTGTGAAAAAATGTATGTAACAGTATGGAGAATTGAATTCTTAAAGATATTTTTTACTACTTTATAATGGATTTTATTATGCCTGTTCATGGGTGAAAACACTTACACACTTAGCATTTGTAAATAAAACTTTCCAAAACTTTTTCTGACTCATGCCTGATATTGCAAAAGGAAGTTAATGTAAAAGACTTTACTGGCTCAGTTTATATACATTAGGCTGAATGAATTTGCATAGATCGTGTGTAGGCATTTTTCACAGCAGACCTTTTCATTCATCAAACAGGCAAAGCACAGGTGTTGCTGATAGCCTGAACAATGACCCTGAAACTGAGGCAACTAAATGGAATTCAGTCATCATTAATTATATTATTAACAGGTGTGCTTTTTCTGCTACAACACATGAAAATGTGCTCTGGTTGATTATCTTTAAGTATACTTATTTTAAACTGCTGATAAAAATTATCAAGTTCTAAATTTTAAAAGTGGTTGATTTTTTTATTTGTTTGTTTAAAAGTATGAAATAAATGGATGTAGATTTATGTTGATACAAAGTCCACCAAGCTCTGTCTGCCTATGGTATAGTATCCTCTGTGGCTCTGGAAATACTTGGTCAAGTCTGAGAAGCTGTTGGCTGAGGAGTTTGACAGAAGTGGACATTTACTGTGCAGGGATGGCCTGTAGAGTATCTTTTCAAGTTGCATTATGGGAAGTGTAGGATCAATCATTTCACCCATTAAGCCATTATATATTCTACATTCAACATTTTAAAAATGCCTTTCTTCAGCTTAATGAGACGAGCAGCAAATGTATCCAACTTGTACTTTTTATAATATATAGCATATATTACAGTCATCTTTGACTATAATAAAGCACGATTTGTCCATAGTATATATGATATGAATATGTTAAAGAGCACTTTTATGATGTATGATTGTAATATAATATGTGGCACAGTCTCAGTAACCATCATGAGTCTCAATCACAATGACCTTTCCTCTAGCACCACCCTCAGGCCAAAAGCATAAATTCCAACCACTCTCTCATTCATGAGACTTTCATACAGTAACTATTTTGACCTTCAATCACAATGAAGTTATAATAATTAGCTTGACTGGGTTCACATGAGCTCCTGATGACTGTGCTCTCCCCCTAAAATTTTATTTATGTTCATAAATGTGTGAGCTTTTGTGAGTGTAAAGGGTCTTTTTCAACCATATAAGTTGGGAACAAAATTAGTCATTTTCTTTCATTTAAAAAATTTGACAATAAAAATGGTCAGGGTTAAATCATTAAACAGATTACATGATGATGTCATGGCTGGGATTTAGAGTGTTACTTAACACCACCTCACTGCTTGAGGACATTTAATGACAACACAGAATCAACTATTTTTCAAAAAGTTACTCAACTTGCACCACTTTACTTAATGTGGTGTGGCTCCCCTTGCAAAACACCATGAAACCAATTAAATCATGCAATTGCCACTCAGTCACATGCCACAGTGCATCGGTTATGAAAGAACGACCCCTATGCTTCATAAGAAACAGTGGGCCTCTTGTCTGCAAGTGTCGCTTTACCGCCACAGCTTGCAAAGTCTTGATAAGCTTGCGCTGGAACACACTAATCTCAGAGATCCTTCTTCACTCCATAAAGCACCTCAAGTTTCAAGGGAAAACTCGCTGGAGAGTAGCTTTTGCCAGTTCTTACTTTATTCCTGTAGTTTGCTGGGGATCAGTATAATCTTGCATTAGAATGACTTCAGTCCTGAGGAGAGTGTACCACATCGCAGTGTTCAGCTGGTATGCTTTCATCGTTAAGAGTCTCGCTGCTAAGGATGGAGAGGAGTTACCAGCAGGAATCTTTGTTTACGGAGGACCATGGAAGTACCTTACTTTTTTGAATTTGGTGAGTGCATTACCCATATTTCCTTGGCATACTAATAATAATGCATGGTTGCACAGTAACATCTATTGCAGAGATAACAAAAGGGATCATGGAAAATGATAATGTTGCTCATAATATTTCAGTTATTGCAAATGTCATTCTTTGGACTGGCGGCAGTGAGTGATCTGCAACCTGGAGAAAAGTCAGAGAGTGCTCTGACCAGATGCAAAGACCTTCTCTTCTCTGTGTTCGCCTTCCCTGTGGGCATGGTGAGAAACACAAAACCCAATACTAAGTGATAAATCAGAGCTGTGTGTAATGTATTAACCCTATGTTCTGTGCATTTTATGCAGTTTGTTGTTATACTTTTCTGGACGATCTTCGCCTATGACAGAGAATTAGTCTACCCAGCTACTATCGACACCTTCTTCCCCCCCTGGATAAACCACGCTATGGTCTGTAAATCTGCTCTCTCAAAAACTGAAATAATCCTGATTCTGCTGTCATCAAGCATCACTCACATTGAGTCTCCCCACACTGTTTTCCCAGCACACGTTTGTCCTCCCTGTTTTACTCGGAGAGGTGCTGCTGCAGCCTCACATCTACCCGCAGACTAAACATGCGCTGGCAGCATTAGGAGCTGTGGGCCTGTCTTATTTATTTTGGTAAGTGTTGAGTCAGCAAAAACTGTAGAATCATGAAAAAAACTTTATTAGGAATAAATAGTTAACAATCAAATACAGCAGCATTTTAAAAGAATCAAAGCTTCTTGATTTAATATTTTTCACTTTAAGTTGAATCTTTCATGCATCTTAATATGGCTAGAAACGCAGCAGTGTCTAAAAGTGTGTGTGTGTGTTCCTACTTTAACTAGTCTAGACTCGCCCAGTGCAGCAGTTGTCAGCTTGTAATGCAAACAGCTCAAGAGGCAAAATCAAGAATTCAAAAGCTTCAATAGTTTTGTCTCACATAGTGAACATAGCTACCGTATCTGATGGTACATGATAGATGTTGTGGATGATATTTTCTTCAGTATTACATAAACTCTGTGACAGTGACTATTTGCACAAGATATACGAGTTCTTAAAGACAAGACAGTACACGATGATCTGACAGATGATCCTGACAGTCTCTCTCTTCTCTCTCTCTAAACATGTTCTGCAGGATCATATGGGTGTACTTGTCAGTTGGGATTTGGGTGTATCCTCTTCTCGGGCACTTCAGCTCTGCTGGTCTTGTGGGCTTCTTCTTTTTTAACATGACAGTGGTGACTTCGCTCTACGTACTGGGGGACCAGCTCAACAGCCGTGTTTGGAATAAGAGACATTAAGTTTTCCACCAGAGACAAACAACAGATCACATGTTTATTTGTCTCAGATCTCTCATTTAAGTAACCACCTGAACAAAATGACAGTGGGAGGGCAGTAATTCAGCCTGTGTGACACATAAAAATGGTCAAATTTAATGTGAGACTATGTCACTTTTGAAAGAGAAAAAAATCATCTTTCCTCTTACATATGAAAGATTTATAAGCAACAAAATGCACCATTGCTCAATTAAACGCGGAGATTTTCTGGCTACAGCTTTTTTATAACCAATAGCTTATGGTGGCTTACATTATTAAGTTACGCTACAAAGTCACTTTGTACCGTATAACTGCCCTTCACTTGAAACTGCTAATGTTAAACCACTGCTGAGCAAAAAAAAAACCTACTGTTTAGCATTTAGGTCAAATCTTGCCAGCATTATTACATTACACGCAGTTGCAGCCACAGTAGGAACTGTTAAGCAAAAGGTACACAGTGTGACTTTAAGGGGTTTAATTGTTGCCTGTATCAAAAGAGCCTACAAGAGAAGCATTGTGTAACACTTATACCTCTGATGTAAATGTTCTACAAAGGGGTATTTAACATTGCAAAACACTTGAATAATGCTATTTTCTAAAAAAAAAAAAAAAAAAAGCAAGCAATCCCAATAAAGCAAGTACAATTGCCAACAACAGCATAAGTATTCCTACTGTCTGTATATTTTCATTATATGCATTTCCTGTCTTAATCAAAGGCAGGTGCTGAATGTAATATATCTGTCCACATATTCACAAATTACACAGAGGTGCAATAATTGACGCAGTCGGGATCCACCATCCAAATGTTCACATCCACGTTAACAACTGCTGGGTTCCACTCTTTGCAAAGAGGAGGTCATTCTGAACTCATTAGCAACGTCATCTTTGACCAGAATAAAGTGCACTTTGCGAGAATATCTTGACTTCTGGTAATCCAAGACACACGGTCAAAGAGCTTTGATTTGACATCATCTCAAATTCACTGATAAATTCAGGAACAGCTGTGTTCCAAGTAATCCTGGAAGATGTGCAGATGTTTTTAAAGGAGCTCAAGAACCATGCAGATCTCTGTAGCCTTTAAGGTGGTGGAGATAGTTTGGATCTGCATCCACCAATCCAACTGAAAGGATCCTGGCCAACAATTGCACATCTTCTTCACTCAGATCCTTCTGTTAAAGAATTGCATGTCAAAAATGTAATCTCAGATGTCATCAGTAACAACAGCGTTTAACTTTGGATTATTACTCACCAGCTTGGTGTAGGTAGATGATTCAGGTAGTGCTTTTTGTGCTTTATTTCCCTGTAAAAGATGACACAGCTATTTACCATCTACAATAATCACTGCAGTACATCACACTTTAGTTAGTTCCCACTTCCTTACAGTGGTCACTTCCTGTTGCAGCTGCAGTATCTACTTTTTAATGTGCAAAGTATGTCTCATTATTTGTCAAAATTATATTTTAGAGCAGATTTTTAAAGCAAGATTTTGTTGTGCAAAAGGGGAACACTGTAAAAGTTTACTCACCTGTTTGAGTCCTTTTGAAAAGCACATTATGACAAAGAGAAGGCCAACAACGACCTGTGCATGTTCGAAGAAGACACCAGTCAGTATCACAGCACCCAATAAACAGAAACTTCGACAACAACGCTTACGCACAGCAAATAATGCAATTAAAAAATAAATGAAAATAAAGAGGTTTTTACTTACTCCCAGCAGGTCCAACATGCTGCTCTTGGTTCTGTCCTGATTGTGAAGTGATTTGTAACTTACAGTTGGTCAAATAAGTCCCTCCTGCTCTGAGACATCAGACCACAGTGCGTAAGCTACATGGGGAAAACACCCAGAAGAACCTGCAGTACAGGATACACTGCATTTCCAGAGACACAGCACCTAACTGATGTTAAGCATTGGCCAAGCGTGCTGTTACGCAAACTTCTACGTAAAATGGATTATTGTTATGCAGAGAGGGCTATCATTACCTTTCTGTGTTAACGCAGTTTCTATTCTAAAATGTGTCACCTGAGTGTCACGAGCGGTTCTGATCTATGATTTCACATGTTATTGCAGCATCGAGAAACACAAGTGTCACCGCCTCACCAGTTCCATCAACGTACTTTGAGAGTGTGCTGATGTAGTTTGTCTGACTATGACTTTGACAGTATACAGCAGAACCATTCTTATTTTGCAAGCAAGTTATATGTTAAATGTCCTGTAAATATACTGTATAACAAAAATGCTGTGTTGAGATTTTTGTTTTTTGTTATGTTACTCAAGTCGACACCGCTATTTTCCACTGTGTGTCTTACTGCTGGAACAGTATGAATTTACCCCCATGTGACTAATAAAGGCTGTCATATTGGTTGTCCACTCAGATTTTAATGGAGAGTGTTAAGAGGTATCAGAGGTTGAATATAGAACTTATATTTATTTAATGACCTTTATGTTATGTCATTTTATACAACTACTTAACTATATATTATGGGGAGAATATTTTTTTTTTACACGACATTTAACTAAAATCTGTACAAACTTTTTACAAATTTGGATTCTTTCAAAATTACGAAATCTATATAATGGACTATAAATCTACCCAGCAGTATAAAATGTACTGAAATTGAACTTATAACAGTGTATCATTCTCCAGTGCCACATTTCAGCAAAACTTCAGTAACTGAGTTATTTGTACTTTTGTATTGTTTCTTTATGTCTTTATATTTATGTAAATGATGAGAATACACATTTCCACAGCTGTGAAGCTGGTCCATTCAAATGCTTTCTCTTGTCCTTTTTTCACACTAAAAATAAAAATAGAGTTTAAGTGCATATAAATTCCACCAGAGGGAGACAAATTCCCACATCGGTCAAACTTAATAACGATTGTTTGAGAGAAGAAAATAACAGATTCATGATCCTTCCAGAAGACCTACAATTACGTCAAGTGGTCAAGTGAGAAAAGTCTTAATAAAATATAATCAATCACTGTATTTTGATCTCATTTAATATATATGAATTATAATGTTCTTTACACGTTTTAAATTTATTACTCTTTAGTGTCTAAATATATATTGTAACATATTACTGTTTCCTTTAACACAGGTTCACGCACTATATTTTGTGTTTTGTATATGCTGCTTGTATTTGTATTTTATGCCTTTTAATTATATATTGGGTGAGCACTTGAACCTTACCAAGTTCAAGTGTAACTACTGTTTAACCATGTCGTCTCTTCCACTTTCACTTTCACCTTTTACTTTTAGTTACACACTAACATACACATGGCTGTATTTACATAGTGTGTAGGCTCCACAGCCACACAGACTGTCCGTGTCACAGTGTGTGTGTGTGTTAGTGTGAGGTGTTTGGTGTGTGTGTATATAGCATGTGTACATATATAGCTGCACGAACACGCATGCGCGCGTGCGCCCCATCTAGAACATTTTGGATGCGTCGCGACGTTTCTTCACCCCACTTAAGTAAAATATCCGCAATACAAGCAACTCTTCCGGTTAAATGCTCGGGCTTTCAAGTTAAAGGTCTCCAACTTTTCACTTTAGCCTCACTATCTTTACATTACACTTTGTAAATTAAGTGTTCATATAATAGTAATTGTATAATGGCTATTGTGTGACACACGCACGCATGGGTGCTCTGTACAGCGCGCATTACGCCGTAAGAAGAGTTTTATTTTTAACAGTAAACCGGAAGTCCACAGTTAGTGCAGCTAACTTGTGTGTGTTTGAGTCGCCTGGTCCAGCAGTTGTTGACAGAGGAGTAGAGGGACTAGTGGGAATTTTATACAACGAGCTGCCAATCTTACAACCTAAAAATGTGCTGCTATGAGCATATTTGAGAGTCGGAGCAGCTAACGAGCTAAACCGAGGAGGAGGACAGAAACACTGTCAGATCTGGAGGCTTTGGTGAGATCCTGTTTCACTGTTTATAACGGTACTGAGGACTTACACCTGGCTGTAACTTGTTAAGTGTTTGCCCCAAACACTTAGGAAGAGCATATATATATGTTACTACACATAGCTACACAGGCGGCGTGTTAAATGAACTCTTAACTAACTAATCACACCGTGTTGTGACTGGCGTTAGCTAGCTAAACCTGTTTGAAAAAAGCTGTATTAGTGTCTCCACGTGTCGAGAGCTTTTCATAAAAATATGTCTCCTCACATCGTTAACCGTCGGTGCTAAGTGCACGACTGTTCATGTTAAATAAATGACATTAACGTGGCTAACTTACAGTAATCCTCACTGAGCTGCCGCGCTTTAATCATCATGGTAAGAGGCAAGTCAATGCATTTTATCTGCTGTCAGAACTAAAATATCACTTCCGTTTTATTTACTCATGAAATCTCAGACATAAAAACATGTCTGTTTTTACTCTCATGACAGCAGTTATTGTCTCAAGCTTTTAGTTGTTGGTTAAACATGGTTTAGTGCAAATTTAAGCAATAAACGTTCAAAAAGGCGTTTTTACGTGTGCTTTAATTTTGAAACCTGGACGCCCGAAGCGGAAGTGGTGTTATTGGATGAGTTTGTGTAACTTCACATCTTTCCTCTAACGTCTGTAATTTAACTGTAGCTGACTTTGCTAATCTGTTTACGTCTTACCTGCCCGGCTGCGAGCTCATTGTGGTTACATTACATGATGTATATCTTCAGATCCTAAATACAGCATCTGTGCTGGCCCCACGTACGCGTCTGTTTCATGCAGTCATGTTATTTAGCCGTAACGTTATGTGGCTGCCTTGCTAGGCGGCACCAGCTGAAGTGTGTCTTTCAACACAAACTATGGACACCTGACTGAGCCCCGACAGGTGATTATCAGCCGCACTGTCTCTCCACTCTCGTTTTTCACAGACACTGGGATCCTGCTGGCCTGTGCAGCCGACCAGCCACGATGCTGTGCTGGGGAAATGCCTCCTACGGACAGCTGGGCTTGGGTGGGATCGACGAGGAGATCGTGGTGGAGCCGCGGAGGTGTGACTTCTTTCACGGGAAGCAGGTGTGCGATGTGGGCTGCGGCCACAGACACACGGCCTTCCTGCTGGAGGACGGGACGGTGTACACCTGTGGCTGCAACGACCTGGGCCAGCTGGGCCACGACAAGTCCAGGAAGAAACCAGGTTGGTGGGTTTGGGTTCATAAATATACAGATGTCGTTTTAAAGCGCTCACCCACCATGCTGACGTTGTGTGTCTGGTATCAGAGCAGGTCGTGGCCCTGGATGCGCAGATCATCGTGGCGGTGTCATGCGGAGAGTCCCACACTCTGGCCCTGAACGACAAGGGGCAGGTTTTCTCGTGGGGTCTGGGCTCAGACGGCCAGCTGGGCCTAAATAACTTTGAAGAATGTGTTCGTGTGCCTAGGTGAGTTCAGCGGCGTTTACTGATTATCTTGGCTGTTTGTTCTGCATCGTATCATCATACGATCGTGCTCTCTCATGTTGAGACGCGTGAAGCTGAAAGACACACACGTGTCATCTTACGTTTATCTAAATGTCAGAGCAACTTTCTTCACTAAACTCTGGTGCGTGTGAGATTTATTTAAACATGTTTGTTTCTTTCTCCCTGTTAAATTACCAGAAACATCAAGAGTTTGTCAGATGTACAAATTGCTCAGGTAGCCTGTGGGTATTGGCACTCCCATGCACTTTCAAGAGGTGAGGATACATTTCATCCAAATAATGCTTGTTGTGATTATGGTTTCCTCATCTTAATGTCTATTTATTTTCACAGGGGGCCAAGTCTTCTCCTGGGGCCAGAATCGATATGGACAGCTCGGCCTTGGATTAAATGGACAGAGCATTTCCACACCCCAAATCATTCAGTCTCTGCAGGGCATTCCTTTCACCCAGATATCAGCGGGTGGCGCTCACAGCTTTGCCCTCACTCTCTCAGGAGCGGTGTTTGGTTGGGGACGCAACAAGTTTGGTCAGCTGGGTCTCAATGACAGCAATGGTGGGTGATCAAAACCTCGAAACCCCACGCGTGAGCATTCAGGCTCTTGAGTCAGACTAACTGTCAGAAGGTCTCTTTCAGATCGGTGTTTCCCCGCCCTGCTGAAGTCCCTCAGATCGCAGAGAGTGATTTACGTCTCCTGTGGAGAAGATCACACGGCAGCGCTGACCAAGTTAAGTTACATACTTTCTGCATGTGTGACACATCTGCAGTGATCTGTGGAAGACTGTGAAGTACAGATGAAGCCGAATGCCTCATCAGTTTAACATTGTTTAACTTGTATAGTTTCATTACACTAGATGGAGTAGGTCAATGAACCAGGAAGTAGCTCTTCATCTGTTTTAGATAACCACTGAAGTAATCGTCATAACATCCTGTGCAATCTTCTTTTACAAATTATCCTTATAAATTAAGCAGCTCAGCATTTAAGCTCATACTGTCCTAATGGATGATGGGCATAATAACAATACAAAAATAAATCTTTTTCTAATGAGACATTCTTTGGCTAGTTAAGTAGCTGGTGAATTTTAAATCTCAATGTCTGGATAAAGAGACATGCCCAAAATGCAGCTGGTTTCAGTAGTGTGAGTTTCCTGCTTTAACTTGCAAATATATCAAATGACATGATGGTGTTAATATAACAGTTTTCTATTAATAATTAACTAGACTGGATCTACTATTGACTGTATCCAGCATGTTTTCTCAGTCAGTCCCGCACTGTTATGTTATACGTAGGCTATGTTTTGACATTACCAGTGGTCTCAACCTCAGGAATGTCTGACCAACTGGTGTTGCTGATGATTTTACAGGAAGGTGGTGTGTTTACATTTGGAGCAGGAGGATACGGACAACTCGGACATAACTCAACAAACCATGAAATCAACCCTAGAAAAGTGTTTGAGCTCATGGGAAATGTAGTCACGCAGATTTCATGCGGCAGGTAAAAATGTACTTTCTGTGTCTCTACATACAACATTGTGTTTGTGTATTTGCACCAATACACTTCTGTAATATTAATTATCAATGTAATATGTAAATGGGTATAATTTGAACTTTATTAAACTGTCATAAAACAATTTGATACTTTAAAATGACTGTGAAATTATAAGGCAGCATACACTGGCGTTCACACCCTCCTCTGGAAAGATGGACTCATTTGGGCTCGGTGGTAACGGGCAGCTTGGCACTCGCTCCACTTGCAACAGAAAAAGCCCCGCCCCCGTCAAAGGCCCCTGGGTAGCCTTCAATGGCGCAGGTGAGAAACTGGAAATAAAGCTGCAAAGAGTTTTCTGAGGACCAGAAGGAAGAACTCAGATAATAAGGAACTTTTTCCCATCTGATAAATGGAACTCCAACATTATATTATTTATCATATTTTTCATTTCAAATACTGATCTGGTTCACTATCTCCTGAGAAAACAGCTTTTGTTTAGCTCTCTACCATGGCAGATGATATATTGTGGAATCAGCTCATGGTTGCCAGCAGTTATATTTTGGGGCTGGTGAAGCACTTAAACTTTCACATTACTGGGAGCTGTTTGATTTCATAAAATATATCACATGATGGAGCTTTAAGATGATACTTTGTTCTTTCATTCAAGTTATCACAGCCTAAACATTTATTCCTTGCTCTTTGTGACATTGCAGACTCGGGGCAGAGTTGTTGTGTCAAGAGGATTTATGCTGGAGGAGACCAAAGCTTTGCTCACTATTGCACTGCCGATGTAAGTTTTCATAAGAAAATAAATGTTCTTGAGGTTTTTGAGGTTTCATAGACACGCTTACACAACTGCAGTAAATTTCAAAAATTGTATGTCTCTGTGATTTATTTTGGCTGGATACAAATCACTCACTTGTGTTTTGTTGTAAACACGATAGATCTGAAATTTCCAAAGATTGAGGTGTGAACACCACCAGATTTTGTTATTCAAAACACTGAGTACTGAACTTTGCCTTCTCCTTGACTAGTGTATTGTTTTTCTTTTGATTTTTTTTGTTGTAGAAGCTCCACACCTCTGATGACATCAGAATACAAGATTCCCACAGGAAGATTTGCACCTTGAGTGAGGATCTCATACAAAAATGGCTGAACCACTCGCCAGGGAGACTCCCCTCAGAAATCTCCAAGTAAAGTCCTCCTTTCATAAGAACATGGCTGACCATATGTTGTTGGTGTTGTTTCTAGTGTCATTCAAGTTCATTGCAGATTTATTTAAATGACTGGACAGGATTCTAGTTGCACTAATCACTTTCCTTTTATGACTCCTTTTAGTGAGATTGACCTCGTGTTCTCCTCAGCAAGCTGCCTCAATGGATCTTTTCTGTCGATGAGGTAATAATCATGTTTTAGATCCATTTTCATCTTTAAGTATTATCAGATCCAATGCATTTTCTCCACTGATCTGATCCATCTTATTCACACACCTTTTACAACTAATTTACAACTCAAAATGGAGAAATCCTTACCACATGTTGGTAACCTAGTAACCCTGACATACTCCAAGCTTGGGCTGTGGTCATGTGATTTCTTCTTTACCCTCCTCATAATCCAGGGGTCTCTGCTAGTTTATATTTATTTAATTTTTCAATTCATCATTCATCCAGTCTTACTGACTTTATAATGTTCAGTTTTTATTGACAGGTAGATTCAGCCCTGTGATTTGGTGCTGTAGTCAGTGGTGGTGTCGTATCAGATTTTGTTATATTAAGTGATGTGCTTCTAGTTCCTGGGCCCCTCTTGTATTTAGGTCGCAGTGCTTGACTTCTTGGAATGCTACAGCTTCATGTAAACTGTCTTTTTCTTTTGCACAGTCATCCGGATCACTACAGCACCAACAGCAAATGTTCAGGGGTGGATATGAACATGGCTCGTCTCCTGTTTCACAGAGTGGTCCAACAAAATCACCCTGAGGTCACTCAGCAGGTCAGTGCTCAAAGTCCTGTTGTTGGAGGACCACATCAGTGTATTATGTTTCTGTTTTCCCACTAGTTTGATACAACAGTTACACACAGTGGTGTTGTTCGTGTGGTTTACATTAGCTGTAAATGGCCATAACAGAGGTCTCCCCTGCAGTTTCTCTTGTAGTGGCAGCATGTCTCGCACTTCCA
>JBAJHX010000033.1:5696693-5717301 GCA_037176925.1 Amniataba percoides | reverse complement strand
TCACCAGGGGTTGAAGGTGTCTGAGGACAATCCTCTCCAGTGCCTTCATCAGGTGGGATGTTAAGGCCACGGGTCTGTAGTGGTTGGGCTCCTTGGGGCGCGAAGTCTTAGGGACTGGAACCACACAAGAAGTCTTCCACAGGACAGGAACTCATTCATGATCAACATTACAGAGTGTGAACATGTTATGTTGCAGATAAATGTGATATCACAGATATATTGTAATATGTGTTCACACACAGTCAATGTAACAGACTGCAGTGTGTCAGTGGGTAAAGTGTGTGTGTTCCCACACTGTGGTGAACTCTCTGGATTAGTGGTGGAAAGTAACCAAGTACATTTATGGAAATACTGTATGGAAGTACCATTTTGTGGTACTTGTACGTAACTCAGTTATTTTAATTTTTCCTCATTTCCTCTTTATGCCAATACTCAACAGCAATTCAGAAATGTTGTACTTTTTGCTTTATATTGATTTGATAGGTACAACTAATTCCCTTCATCAAGGACAATAGAGAAAAGCTAAGTGATCCAAGTAAGCGAAAACATATGTCCCTTTAACATGTTAAAAATGACACGATCCATCTATAAAACATGATGAATTGTGATTACGGTTCAATGAGTAGTTATTGCTCCACATAATGAGTTTGTAGTTATTTAACTTTTGATACTTTAATATTTTTCCTTTATATTTTCATTGCAGGGCTTTTACATGTACCAGAGAATTTCTGCACTGTGGCATTACTACTTTTACTTACGTGAATTGAATATGGCTTCACCCGCTGCTGCATCCCCAGATCAGATGTATGTCTGCACTCAAAAATAAGAGATGCTGCAGATGTGCATTTCAAACCTCATGCACAGGCTCCAGCAGTCTCCATATAGCACCACTTGTTGTGTTGGAGGATGTGTACAGTTGACACAGATGTTACTGGTATAATGACATTTTTATGCTCTTTACTGATATCATGACTGCCATCAGTGTTTCTCTTCCTCTTTTTCACCAGGCCTTATTGTACAAACAAACATCTACTTCCATTTATTTGGTGATCAGGCCTCTCTTCATATGATGTGTGAGGCCTCTGCTAAGCCAAAGTACAATAGGACAGTGGAGATTAAGGGTTAGGGTTATCAGTTTTTCTTGATCAATATTCAGATCTAATCAGTTTTTTGTCAATGTACATTTTTGTGTTTTTCCTCTTTGTTTTTTTGGTTTGTTATCCAGTCCTGAACTTATGTAACTTTTGCTCATTCAGTTTCTATTATATCATTAATATTTTAAGACATTGATGACTAGTGATAACAGTTTCGGCATAGAGCCAGCCTTCACATACACATCAATAGTCAGACTGATTATTCTTTATGATTAAATATCTGATATATTGACAATCATAACAATTCCAGTTGTAATAATTTTGTAGGTTAGTCATTTCTCATAGTTGTTTTAATATTTTTTTGACAACTGTACCTAAACGGAATGCTATATTTCCAAGTAAGACATTGGCTTTGGATACATTAAAATAATACACATGAGCAAAATCAAGTACATGATGTGTTTCAGTTTTTATTACCATTATGAACTTGTCAGCAACACAAAAATACACAGCAATTACAGCATTAAATGCATGAGCATGTCTCCATTTTGTGGTACTGCACACAACACGAGCAGGACTAATAGCAAAATAAGTGATTCACATGATCCAATAGGCAATCGTCTGATTTTTTGTAGGACGAAGCATTTCACACTTGCAACAGAGACATTTAGAGCAAACAACTTCCAGTTTGTGTGAGACATTTAGTGGAGTTACAGCCAGAGAATATACACAAGGATCTACAATACAGGTAATGACAGACCAGATACAGAACAATAACAGGACACAAACAGTTAAATAAAGTTAGATTTCATAATTTCTAAACCTTTGCAGCAGACTAGATGGCGAGTCAGCGGCCCAACGGAAACGTCGATGGCAGTAATCGCCTAACAAAGATGATAAAAGTTAGTTCATTGTTAATTATACATTCAGCACTGTGTAAAAGATTTAAAAAAGTACATAGTGATTAATGAATAGGACAGAAACCATTCAGATATGCTGAAGCGATACAGTAAGCAAATATTTTACAATGTAACGCATTATGTTATTTGTTAAGAGATTTTTTAACCCCTGTTGTAAGAGCAATAATAACATACAAATGAAAAGCCTCAGATAAGGTCATAAACACTGATTTATTTAAAACGGATTTTTCCACACCATCTACAGCCAGAGGTTGACATTCAATATTTCAATAAAGAACTTATAAAATTATTTATATGTTAGTCACATTACTTCCTGTTTGTCACAAAGGTTTCGGCTTGTGACTTCATGTGACTCTCAAAAACAACGTAATTGTTTATTATTATTTCATGGATGAATCAGTTTTACAGTGCATATGTCAGTGGAGGAATAGTTAAAGAAAGTCATTGTGAGCTGGTTAAATGAAGGGTTGCAGAGTTACACTATGGCAGTGCAGCATTTTCTAATTGCCATTTTTAGCACATGGTTTCTATTTGGTGTTTACCACTAGCCATCCAGAGGGGGACCGACTTTTCAGTGGGGTTTACCCAAACTATGTAAAGTCAAAAGGGAAAGCAGACGGTAGTGCAAAGAAGTATGAAACACCTCAGAGAAGATGTATCAGTTCTGCATAGCCAGTGAATTCTTGAATCCTCAAGCCACAAAAATAGGGATATTAAAGGCACTGATTTATCTGCCCTTTATTAGCCACGTCCATGATTGTATTTTTTAGATGTTGTGTTTTGCACAGAGGAATTAATCATTAAAATAAAACTGATGCTTTGAGAACATTCACTTACTTGAGGATGGCATGGCATCACACGAAGGGATCACTGGTGCTTCTTGCTCAGCATTAAGGTCCTCTGTCTGGTGAGCGACAGGGACTTCTGCTTTTGAGGCCTCCAACATCGGTTCCTTCTTATTCCTCACAGCCCAGTGCATTGACTGGAAACAAATGATCAAATATATCAGTGGGCTCTCTAAATTGTACAGATTACACAGTATTTAGAAAATCCATATCAAAGTGAAGACATTACATACAGTTTTGACAGAGTCATTCAAGGCTTGCCAGTCATGAAATGTAACTGTAACTCCACTTCTTTTCCAAAGGTCGTAGTTTTTTCTTTTGCTTTCATTGCATAAAACCTCTTTGGCTTCCTGCAGCTTTTGGAAATCTGCCACTGTCAGGAAGAAAGAAAATATCAGAGGCTAATGTGGAATATTATGCCTCCCAAATGAGGAGAAATAAATGCCCACTTCTCTGCCTGCACTTGTAAGCAGCTCTCCATTAACATGATTTGCTTTGAAGTCAAGACATCAGAAAGATGCATTAACTGTTTGTGTGAAATGTGAGAAAACTGCAATATAAGGCGAAAAAAAAGGTAGTAATAACACAAAGCTGAGTTCACATTGGCATTAAATCTATCTGTTTAATGAAATATCATTTTGTTTGATAACATTAATGAAAATTCATTTATCTACCTGCACTCGGGTTGTCTTGGTGTTTGTCTGGGTGACATGCCAGGGCTCGGATCTTGTACTCGTTGAGAATCTGTTCAGTCTGCAAAGTGAAAGATTAAACAAATATAAGGCACTGTTGCCAATATAAATATTTAACATTCAGTAATCAGTCACTTATTTCAATCTTATGGGATAAAGATTTACCCAAATTTCAGTCTCGGTGTGAGTTGAAGGCCACAAAACAAATTCAGCTTTGTTTTTACATACATTCTGAACCTGATCTCATTAATGAAATCAGATTAAAAAACATCACTGATTAGCTTTATTTCAAGGCAATGCATTAGCCCACAGCTGTGCTTATACAATTCAGATTTAGTTAACACATTTACTGGTATTAATGTTCCCATTCCGGATGTTGTCGGGCTTCGTGCTGTTAATGACATGGACAGAAACTGTTGTATTGCCTTTAGTTGTGCAGGTGTAAGGATGATTTGTTGATACAAAACAGTGAAGCCTCCGCACACAGCGGATGACGCACCTCTGACATCTTTTGCTGAAGCATCAACAGGTCTCTGCTGGCTCGGACTAACCTCTGGATGACACTGTGCCCATCAGTCTGTCGCATGAATAACTTACCACTGTTGATGCTCGTCGTCCCACATTCATCTTTTCATATTACACTAACCTTCTGAACTTTAAACACCAGCATGTTTTTGTGTTGTACAGACAGACAACCACTATATCATCCAGCAAATAGGCTTGTCCCTCACAACCACGCTGGCCAGAACTTACCGACGACAGCTCGTCACATCCTAACAGCCCGTAGTAGTCCTCCAAGTCCTCTGGTTTACAGTTCAAAACAGCCTCCATAAAAACCTGTTAGCAAATGTGTGCGGTTTAGAAAGCAACTTTAATATCTGCTCTTCTGGAGCTCAGCTGCTTCGTTTATGGTGTGCTGCTGGTGATGGACTGCCCCTCTCTGCTGCTGCCTCTGTCTCTGACTATGTCCTAAAACTCTGTCTCGTTATTGTTTTGTCACCCAGCCTCGCTGTAATTACCTGAGAGGCAGCCAAATGGTCGAAATGGTCAAGTGAGATCCCTTCTCTTGAGTTCAGCGTCCCCCTCTCTCTGTGTGACGTGTGCTGCATTCAAATGTCTAGATGAAGCTTCAGTTATGCTCGGAATTTCCACACTCATCAGGGAATAAAGTAAAAGCAAACTTAGCCGTGAGTAAAAAAGCAATATAAATGACTCTGTTATGACTGTCGTGTGTGTGATGGCTGGACTACATATCATGCGGCATTCAATGCTACATGAAAAGGGTTAAATATCAGAGGGTGCGTAACTGAAGTTGCAATGATTTTAACTTGTTGTGCAAATGTTGATCAATATACCTATTGACACGGCTCACATGCTGATATATTACAATGTGGCGTCTGCGTTTTGGACACACACTCATACTCAGACTTATTTCACTCACTTCGCCACGTCTTACCTGAGCGCCTATCTCTTGTAAAATATGTCCGACAGTAGCTGAAGGCAGCAGATTTTTGTTATGGTTTTTATGTCGGTGACGTCAGAGGAGGAGGTTCCTTCCGTCGCTCATTGGACGAGAGATCGTCACGTGCCGTATGCAAATGAGCCAGCTGTCCGGGAGGAAGGAGCTGCGGGCTGAAGATGGCGGACGGACAGAGAAGCGTCGGAGCGGCCTTTTCGAGCGCCTCCGAAATGGAAGAACCTGCCGCGAAAAGATCGAAAATGAGTCCGGTGGCGAACCACGGGTTCAAAGCCGCTAACACCGACCAATTCTCGTGTGTCTCTGCGGCCGTGGGCAGCCCGGAGGCGGCGGTGAGTTGTGCGCAGGCAGCGGAGGAGGAAGCGAAGCCGGTGATGGCGGTGGAGCAGGCCGCGGCGGCGCCAGGCGGAGAAAACAATGGACTGGGACTGCTGCTGCTCCCCGAGACGCACAAACCAGCCCTGAATCTAGAGGACGGCGCTGTGACAACTGAGGAGGGAGCCGGTATGAAAACAGACTTAAAGCAGAGCCGTATTTAGTATTTATCGGAGTATTTAAAGAGCGCTCGTTTTTCCAACTCAACCGGCGACTGTGAAGTTAGTAAGGTTAGGTCAGTAAATGATCAAATTTTATCTAATCTACTGTCAAACACACAAAGATGTGTCGGTGCGGAGGGCTGTGGGGTATTTATTTAACATATCTTCAGGGGAGAGAGAAACGGTCGCATGTTGTGAGGATTTAACTTCTCTACACTAAACTTTGGAAGCGACTTAGCATTTGTTAGCCGGCTCACATCCCGCTTCCCCTGATGTTAAGTTGATATCGCCACACTGAGTTTGCTGACATGGTTTAATCGCTGTAATTAGCGGCAGTGCTTAGTAGAGACAGGTGACTGTGTCTGTAGTTTTATAAATCGATTTCCCAAACTTTCCTGTGCTCAGACTTCCTTGGACATGACGATCTGCCCTCTAATGGGCTTGCTGTCACACCTGACCACATCAACGAGGAAGATGACAGATCTTCACATGCGAGCTCCAGCGACTGGACTCCTCAACCACAAATAGGTAACTAGACTGTGAGCCCTCCCCTGATGTCATGCTGCAAGGAACTAGGCAGCTGTATAGTGCGTCTTCATTTTAGGATGCAAGTCAAGCTGAGATGTTGTGTTTCTGCTCAGGTTCGTACAGTTTCATACAGCAGCACATCCGAGAGACCGACCCGAGGACCATCCTGAGGGATTTGCTGCCGGAAACCGTCCTCCCGCCAGATTTAGACGACATGACATTGTGGCAGATCATCATTAACATCTCAGAGCCTCCAAAAAGGAAGAAGCGGAAGGATATCAACACTTTAGAGGATGTGGTCAGGCTACTCCATGAAAGCAAAAGGATCCTCGTGCTGACTGGTGCTGGGGTATGAATTTATGCTGTATTTTGCAGTTTTGTTGTCTGGTTTACACTGTGTTGGAGCGAAGGCTTGCTACTTGTGTTCATGTTGTTAAGTCGGATTATCATTATGCTTGTTCTGTTTAGGTGTCAGTTTCATGTGGAATACCAGACTTTCGCTCCAGAGATGGGATTTATGCACGGCTTGCTGTAGATTTCCCTGATCTCCCAGACCCTCAAGCTATGTTTGACATTGAATACTTCAGAAGAGACCCAAGACCCTTTTTTAAGTTTGCTAAGGTTTGTGTCCACTCGCTTTATATGTAAATCAAAGTTGATAACGATTAATCAAAATTAATTGGACTGTCCTACAGTATGACGCAGGTGAGATAATACATTTTTAAATGATTTAAAGATTAAATATGCATAAGTGGAATCTGCCACAAAACGTAAAAATGCTATTCCTCTATCCTCTATTTCTCTAAGATTGAATTTGTCCTTAGGCTATTGCACTGTATTTGTATTCATTTGATTTGAAGGGTTCTAGTTTTTAATCCAAGACTGAGTTTATCCAGGTGTTCAATGTTAACAAAGAGTTTAAAAATGTTTTCCAGATGCAGATATTTTTAAGCAAACTTTTGATTTATTTAATCCTCTGTGGTACAGGAGATCTACCCTGGTCAGTTCCAGCCTTCACCCTGTCACAAATTCATATCTATGCTGGATAAGCAGGGGAAACTGCTGCGCAACTACACTCAGAACATTGACACTTTAGAACAAGTTGCTGGAGTTCAGCGGATTATCCAGTGCCATGGTAAGTTTTGAAGCTAGTAGATGGAGCTCAACTCTTTTAACAGTGCTTTCCATGGTGATGGTGAAAGCTCATTTACAACTTTCATTTCAGGGTCGTTTGCAACTGCATCCTGTCTCGTCTGTAAACACAAAGTGGATTGTGAGGCTATAAGAGAAGACATCTTTAATCAGGTATTTAATTTGTCACCACCAAAAGCAGATTATACATTGTATAGTATACAGACTTTTACAGGCGCTTTGTGCTCAGCAGCCTGAAGCTATGAAAATGCACAACAAACTGTGTTGTCCAACAGTCAGATTATAATAGTAACAATAATAATAATAATAATAATAATGATAATTATTATTATTATTATTATCATTGTTATTATTATTATTATTATTTATAAAAATGTATTATTAATGTCTCATAAAGAGTACTTGGAGTACTGGAACGAAGAAGCTGGTCTGTGTACATTTTTGTGTGAGAGCTCTTGTGTATGTAACTCAGTGTTGGCACTGCTTCTTAAACTGGAGCTACATAGAGCCATTCCAGAGGGGAGCAAACACAACATGAAGGAGCAGTCTTACAGTGAAATGAAGAAGGATCAACCCTTTTAAAGCGGGCATTTTCACTTGTCAAACATCAGTGTAACAAATAACCATTATTAATGGTTGTGTTGCATTATTTACTGCAAAGGAGCCATTGTTAGTGTTAAAAGCTCCATTTGTATTTCTCCATCCCAGGGAAGTCCATGACTGTAAGGCTCTTCACATTAAGGTTGGCAAAGTTTAAGATAAACTTTTGCTTGGTTAGAAAAAAAAGGAAATTAATCCTCACTATGGAGTTTTTTTCTGTTTAAAGTTTAACAATTACAACAGTAGTGTTTGCAGCACTTATTTCTTGCAGTTGCAACATATTGTAAATGTATGCAAATGTAATCAATATTGTACAGTTGTACTACAATTAAAACATTGTGAGTGGACCAACCAGTGTCATTATCTTGACAGACAATTCCAAGGGAGTAGTGGTGTTATTGATTGGTTATAGTGAAAATGTATTATTCAAGGAGTCTGTCCATTCTATCATCAACATACTGTAAATGATAATAATACTTAATCCAGATTAAACATAAGACTTGTTTGAAAAAGTCCTTTACCTGTATTGTGTTGGGCCAGCAGTGGTAGTTGCAATATCCAAAATCCTTCTGAAAAGTGTTTGCTTAACCAGTACTACCAGGGATAAGAAGGGAAATGGATGTTTTATTTGTTTTTGTTTACTCTGTTTGTTTTTAAAGTTGCCTGTTGCCTCCAGGCAGAGAGAATAAAACGAAACACAGCACATATCTTTCCTCAAAGACTGTACACCATCCATCCGTCAGTCGATTGTGGAAGTAAATCTGAGTGGTAGAGGTGTCCAGCTTGAGGACATTTTTATTGTAGGTTATTTAGACACGTAGCTCCTAAATAAGGATGGACTTTGGTATGGAAGTCTTTTAACACAGTATTTTGCTCTAATCCTATTAAAAATGGATTTGTCCTGCAGGTTGTCCCTCGTTGTCGCAGGTGTCCAGATATCCCTCTGGCAATCATGAAACCTGACATCGTCTTCTTTGGAGAGAATCTTCCAGAAATGTTCCACAGAGCCATGAAGCAGGATAAAGACGAGGTGGACCTGTTGATTGTCATTGGCTCATCACTTAAAGTCCGACCAGTTGCCCTCATCCCAAGTAAGTATTGTTGAGATTAATGGATTTCTGCTTCTGTAAGATGCATGCAAAAACCAATATGTTTCTGCCGCAGCGAATCCAAACCTACAATACCTAATTGTTTTCTCTTCATCTCATCCAGACTCCATTCCTCATGAAGTGCCTCAGGTCCTGATCAATAGGGAGCAGCTGCCTCACCTCAACTTTGACGTGGAGCTACTTGGGGATTGTGACGTTATTGTCAACGAGCTCTGTCACCGCTTGGGTGGAGACTTTGAGCAGCTCTGCTACAACACTGTAAGACTCACTGAGATCACAGAGAAACCTCCTCGGTTACCAGAACAGCCACCAAGTGAGGCCTTGCCTGCTTCCAGCGATGCACCTCAGGAGGAGCAGAAGCAGCACAGTACAGACTCAGTCACTAAGCCTTCAGAGGAGACAGAAAGCCCGAATGTCACAGAAACCGCTGGTAATAATGTTACACCTCCAGAGCCTTGTCCAAATGCTCAGTGTCCCAGTGAAGAGACAGCTGAGCCTTCAGAGTTATCGACAGACGACGTACCAAAAGAGGAGCCTGCTGACGTAAAGAACCAAACCTCCAGCCTTGAATTTCGTAGACGATGTTGGATGAGTCGAATCAACAGAAGTCCAATCAGCAAACGCCTTGAGAGTAAGCTCTAGTACATGGTAGAGAGAGCAGCACTGTTTGCTTTAATTAACTATCTTATTTTGATATATCTGAATGTTAGACCAACAGGTGCTAAACTACTTATCCCATTAAAGCTTTTCATCATACAATACGCAAACATATGTTAATCCAGTTGTGTGAGACATAGAGTAGCTAGTGCACACACACGCGCACACACACACAATGATAGATTCTATCCTGATAATGATAAAGCATTTTAAATCGCTGTTATCTCCATGTTTTTTTTTTTCTCACAGCAGGCCAGTACCTGTTTCAAGCACCAAATCATTACATCTTCCATGGGGCTGAGGTTTACTCCGACTCTGAAGATGAGACATCTAGCTCCTGCGGTAGTGACAGTGATGAGTCTGAGTGCAGTGCAGATGGGGTGGACGAAGACAGCGAGCCGGAGGAAGCCAGCGCACTAGCAGTGGACGGAGAGACATGCTTCAGAGACACAATACCACACACTTTAGCCAATGAGGCCACATCAAGTGTGCAGACAGACAATACTTCTGAAAAGACTCAGAGCACCACACACCTTTAAATGTAAAGTACCCAGTTGGCAAAGCACTAATTGTCTTTTTTATATATATATAGTATATATATATATATGTTTCGTATATTTTTGACTCATCAACCGTACTATTATTTTTCATAAAGTTGAAATCGCGTGAAAACTTTGTGTGAATATGCAGCAATTTTTTTTTCCTTTTTTCGTGCCCAGTTTGGTCACATGCATTGTGTCTGAAACCTCATACTGTATACTACTTACTAAATAGAATGCAGTAGTTTTTTTTTTTTTTTTTTCTTTTTGTTTTCCCATAGGATTTCTTTGTTCTAATCTAATTTTGCATTCACATTTTCAGAAATGTAGCTGATGCTCTCATCCAATGCCACATACCACAAATGCATCACTAGGTTAAGCTTTAATTCCTTTATCGCGGTCATTATAAGCAAAGGCATCAATGTCTCGGCCCATAGTGTGATATCAGCTGTGGTCTAACGATGTGTTTAAAGATGAATTGTTTCATGTCACCTTAAACATGTAAATATGTAAGCCTACTGCCTGCTAGATAGTGGGTACTATGAGTTTCAGACACATACATAGATCTTCAGATGGTTTACTTGAATGCATTGTCTAACTTGCAATATAAAATGTCCAGCTCTTCCCTCTCATGAGGGCGAGTGCTAGAAAAAAGGAACAGTACTTTTTAATTTTAGACCAAAGAACACTTTATCAACACGCTCCTATGTTGTCATAAGCTTTGTATGTTTAACATGTCATTTAAATCTTGGGAAAAAATATAACTATTGACAAGGTGTTTCTTCTGACATGTGGCAGCTACTTTTTATGGTCAAGCCTCGTATTTTTATACTCTGATGTGAGACATACTCATCAAAGAGTAGGTGATAGTTTTTATCTGTACAAAGTTGTACTGAGTTGTGATATTAAGCCTTAGGGATATATTCAATGAGACCACATTGAAATATGGCACTTTTGTTTCCTTCATAAAAAACTGGTTTTGTTGCCCATGTCACTTTTCACAGAATATAAATTTAAAATGGTTTCTATTATTATACAGAGGAGTTTGCTGCCTGTAAAGATTACGCATTGGTAGATGAACGCATTTGAGCCAATGTGATGGATAAATGTGCACCAACATAATTCACGTACAATTTACAAGATAGTGTTTTGTTTACGGTTTAGGAAATAAGACATTTTTACATTATTATAGTTGTTATCTCTTCTGGGGTTCTCAGTAAAAAACAAAAGAATGAACAACACTGACCACCTTTCTTATTTCACACACTCTCCAGCCAAGTGTTCATTAATATGTCCAAATAACATTAACGCGGCAGGGCGCCACCTAGCGGTTCCCAGCTGATAGTTCAACTTTATGAGCCTTTAAAGAGTGTACAGCCAGAGGGAGGGGCAGTCATTCTTACATATGAAAGTGTCTTTATAACAGATACACAGCCCAGTATGTGAGGGTTCATTGTTTTTAGCTTGTGGAGGACTAAATCAAGTCTGAGGAGTGTCGCCGCTAAGCGTGTCAGCATCTGCGCATGCGTGTGA
Organism: Amniataba percoides; assembly: GCA_037176925.1. NCBI lineage: Eukaryota > Metazoa > Chordata > Actinopteri > Centrarchiformes > Terapontidae > Amniataba > Amniataba percoides. The sequence goes on along the minus strand of JBAJHX010000033.1, from coordinate 5,705,619 downwards.
CGGTCATATGGCGTTTCAACCGTTAATTGAACTTTAATATCAAGGTTAATTAATGCGTTAACGAGCTGTCAGTAATGTTATATTTACATGTAGATATTTATTTAAGGTACAGCCGAATAAGCTCTACACACACATGGCCCATGAACTTTCTTTGTTTATGTCTCGAGAACTACATTTCCCTGTTTCCTCTCAGCTGTCGGGTGGTACGACGTGTCGTAAAGCGACACTTCACAACAGCCGAGATGGACGCCGCTGCTGTTCGCTGTCTGCCTCTCTCCTGTGAGTTTTCGGAAATGTTTGAGTAGTGACGGCGGGTGTCGGCACAGGGAACCGGCGGTGAACATGGAGGCGATGGAGGATGACAGTCTGGACATTAAAGACGACCACAACCACAACTACTGTGCGAGCGGCAGCGGCAAAGTCCGCTCCTATCTGAGCAGCAAGCTGGCGGATGCGGCGGCCGTCCTGCAGCCCGTCTGTCCGCCGGTACCGGGAGGAGAACCGGCGACTCGGCGGGGGAAAGTGCGGGCCGCAGGTTCCGGAGGGTCAAAGTTCATGGACTCAGATTCAGGCAGCGAGAGCAGCGAGGTCAGCGAGACCGACTGCGCCGCTCCGGCCGCGGCTGTCGAGGGAAAATTCACCCTCGACTCTACTTCCAAGTTCCGTAAGTAGAGTGAAAGTAGGGCCCGACATCCTGCAGCCTCCTGCAGCCTCCTGTACTCACACTCTGGTTATCCTATCTTATTCTCGAGTCATCCTTATCGTCCTGCAGCAGTGTTACTTCTGTGTGCACGCCACTGATGGCTGATACTTCACACACAGTCACAGTCAGTGGTGATGCTGCTCTGTTGTCCTGATGGTTCAGACCTCTGCTCTCACCGTGCAGTTCTCAATGCCATGGCTGTGGAGGACTACAGGAAAAACCACTGGCCGAACCTGGAGAAAGCAATTGACCGTCTGCTGATTCAGAATCCCACAGACCACATCTCTGTTTCTTATGCACAGATATACAGGTGAGACTATGATGCAGGTGATGTTGAAACACACACAGATCTTTCTCCAGCGTGTGATTTCTGTCACCGCGATGGGCTGTGTGCATCACCTGAAGTAGGTTTCTGAGTGTGTCCTCTCCTTTGTTTTCCCAGTTACGTCTACAAGTGTGTTTGTCAGCAGCACTCTGAGCTGCTCTACAATGATCTGACATTGAAAATCACAAATCACCTGCAGCAGGTTTCCACCCATCTACAAGTAAGCAAATCACAGTCTAAGGGAATGATCACACGCAGCATGTAAAGAAACTGTAAATAGATTGAAACCTTTCATTATTTTTTTCCAGGCCAGCCCGCCTGAGAGCTTTATTGAGAACTTCAATGTTGCACTGACACAGTACACGGCCTCTCTTCAGTGTATAGTTCCTGTGTTTATGTACTTGGTAAGCCTTTTCCTTTTACATATGAATAATTTGTTTTTGTTAAACAGCTATCATGAAGGCTTGTGTAGTTTCTTGCAGGTCTCTTATTTATTTATTTTTTCCATTTTGAATGTTTCAGAACAAGTTCTACATCGAGTCAAAACTGAACAGAGACCTTAAAGAGGACCTGATGAAGCTGTTTGCTGATCACGTTGCGGAGAAACATGTGAACACACTGATGCGTGAGTGTACTTGCTTCATTTGAATCCCCGGTGGCCGTCACTGTGAGAACGTAACAGCCGTCACATACGCTTGATTAAAAACCAAACCCAGGCCAGACTGGTGTGTGATTGTGCTGCTGTGTCGTATCCTGGATTGTTGATTTGAGACGTGGGAACGACACCTCCAGAGGAACTGACTCCTTGGCTAACAGAATTGACTTTTGAGATGTTTTCTGTTTTTTCTTCTTTTAGCTCTTCTCATCAAAGCTCATTCCATGCCCTTTCAAGTGCAGCCCTCCACAATGGCCAGCGTCGTCAAAGGTCTTTACAGCCTCCAGCCAGGTGAGCTTATGTTTACTATCCTCTGTTCTGCCAGAAACCTCTCATATTATCTGGCTTTCTTTTCTATCTGTCGCTGCTGCAAGCCACTGTAATCTTTTAGCTTTCAGTACAGCAAATAAACAAACACATCACTTAAACAGCCTTCAGAATAAGCTGCACTTTACACGTACATCCTTTTTCAGATTGGGCCCAGTTAGCCCCTGCTCTCTTCTCTGGGTTTATTCCCCAAATCAACCCTCCCGCTGTGGAGTCTCTGCTGCCTGACTACGCCGCCCATGACCAGAAGTTACAGATGGAGCTCTACATGAACGGATTTCCACGGTTGGTTTTCCAGAGGCATCCATCTCCATTAGTCCCAGTCTGACCATAAACACAACTTTCGGTTATTCGCTTTAAATTGCTGAAGTGACTGTTGTGCTTTTGCTTTCCAGAGGTGACCAGTCTCGCAAACGGGCCAGCGACGACTCCTGATGGCAGAAGCGCCATCACCAGACTCGCTGCGGAACTATTACTGTGCCTCTCACGTCTTTATCACAACTTGGCTTACTGCACTAGGTACAATGTCGACAATGTGTCCCTTTCATCTTTCTCGACACGAGGTCATAAAACACTGTGAACAACAACATGACTTTTTTTTTTAGCAGGAGCTTAATCTGCCTGCACTAAGAAAAAATAGCACACAGACTTCCATTATGGTGCTTTTCTCAGTGATTATGATGCATCCAGCTTCAGTATTTGTGGGATGCCGCTGAGTGTGCAGAGGTGGTTCCCTTTACGTTATCCTCGTTTTGAAGAGTGCCTTCCGAGAAGAGTGTTCTGATCGGATATCCTAACCAGGGACTGGCTGACGATGGGTATTTCATTCCTAACCTTTAACATGGAAGTGTCTTTTTGATAGACTGGGCTAATCAAGACTTTCTATTGCTGCTAATAATACTGTCCATGATAATGCTACAGATCCCTCAGTTTTCCCCACTGTGTCAGTAACCCGGTGGCTTCACTCAGTGAGAGCAGGTGGAACTAAGTCATTGACCTCAGCTATGATTCTCTTCTTCATATTGCCTTTACTGTGTTGGTAAACAGGATCGTATTTTCCTGTTACGCCAAAGAGGATTTGCAGTACTCGTTGTTTTTCTTCTTTTATATATAAATGCATTGGATTCAAGATGACATTGTTTATGTTCTATATCGTCATTGTATCGTTACTGAGACTTTTTTTTTGTGCTAACAAGTTTTGAGCCTTTTATTTGTCCCATTTGTTTGTTATAATCTAATCTACCTTTAAACATCACTTTTCTGTTGTAGCCTTGCACGTGGGATTGATAAGGATCGCTATGTAAGACTTCATACTGTTGCCAGAAAGCTTAGCCAACTTGTTTGAAAAACTTTTCTTCAGTTTATTTAACAACTTGCCTAAATCATCCATAAGCTGTAAATATATCAAACGTGATGCTTCATGGATTTTACAAGAACAAATGGTATGCTGATACTGTTTGTCTGCTGTACCTGTGCATTAACTGTCCCTAACCTCTACAGCCAGCTTATGATGTCAATCTTTTTTGTCTCTGCATCACAGCCCATGTACACTAGCTTTAGTCACAGACGCATTTTTGTTAATTGATTCACTTGAATAGAAGTATTTGATACAAGGTCTTACACTGTTTTAAGTGTAAATAGATGCTCAGGCTCGCTTTTCCGTCTGTGGGTCCTGGAAATGGTTCTCACTGTTTTTTCACGAGTCATAATTTTAAATCTGGGTCTTGACGCATTATGACCTTTCCTGTAAGGAGGCATTATTATATATCCAATGATGCAGAAGAAAATCAGAGTCATAGCAGATGCCAAACACTGGATGTACTACGTCACCTCGCTGTGATTACATGACTTTTTCTCTAATCTGCTGCAGAAAATATCCATGTTAAAACAACTCAACTGTGAATAAAATTCCTCTTGGCTAAAATGCTTTCTCCAAAATCTGTTGCAAATACATCTTTTTCCTAAAACCAATAAAAAGCCTTGAATCCACTCACATGTTACCGCCAGATGTTTCACCACCTGCATTTCTTTTCCACAGTGTTCCACACACAACTGATTATTGCTGTTAATCAGTTGTGTTAACATTAGTGTGCGAGAGGCTCAGTGAGGGGCTTCTAATTCTGTAGGATGGAGGTCTCTGACCGACCACTGGAGGAGGAATCCCTTTACAGCATGCCCCTCCTGGCCAATGAGCAGGGACGCCACCCAGACACATGGGCCAGGCCTCCCCAAAATAACCTGCGACTACTGCGCTGACAAATGTTGCTACTTGTGCTGGTGACAGGTTACCCTATCTACTCGGCTCCATATTTTCCCGTAAAATCCAAGGTTACCTCTGCAATACAGCCGGGAAGGCTTGGCAGCTGTGTCCGAGACCTCCCCAGGTGGCTGCACCCAGAAGACCAGAATCTCCCTGTTGGAGCACAGGTGCACTCTGAGGATTTACCAGTCCTTCCCTGGGGCCAGCTGGGTTTATTCTGAAGGTAAAACTCACCCACCCCCCCTAATTTAATTGTTGTCCACAGCCTCCTGTTGACTGTCTTTTGGCATCAGCCTCGTATGCTGCGTATAGCCTCAGAAAATCTCTGACACTGAGCCTCAAGCGGGCTCCGGTCTATTTCTGCGTGAATGTTTAATTGAATTATCTTAACCTGCCTGGGTGTGTGGCGCGGTGTGTAGCCAGGAGCCCCCGTTCATCTCTACGGGCTCCAACTGCGCGTTATCTCACTCAGCAGTGTCCCATTCCTGATGATCACAGCTCTGAATGTTGATTAATGACTGTAATTTGATTAATGACTGTTGTGACTGATAAAATCACGACAACAAGGGCACGCAGGATGAGGGGGCTGCCTCTTTTTTTTTTTTTTTTTGTTGATTTTCTTCATGTAAACTGACCCCTCGCTATTATTAGATATGACTTGGTGGGCTTGGAGCCTGTTTGCAAAGGATTAATGTACACAACAGCTGCAGCTTCAGGTCTGTTGCAAGGGCATTTCTGCGTGTCTTAATTGCACTGATTTGAGTGTCAGTAGCATATGTGTACCCTATCTCATGTCTGGATTCAATAACTTGCTCATGCTTAGTGTCAGAAAGTTGTGCAAAGACTAAACGTCATAAAAGTGTTGGTCTGAGGTGGACAAGGGCAAGGAAACCTGCCTGTTTCCCATCAGATCTGGTGTCAGTGCATGAACCTGATACCCCGTCGAGGCTGGAGGAAGGCTGAAATTAGGCTAAAATAAAAAACTATTTTTACCACATATCCCCAGCTTCTAACTGCAGTCTCTGTATTCACGTTCTATCTTCGCACCAAACATTTCACACGGGATTGCTGAATGTAACACCAATATAAATGGGAGCTATATCTAGGCCACATATCAGCGTGTGTTTTTATTGACTTTAGACTAGTTTGCATCAAACAAATGTGTAATAGATTTTTGCTTTTCATGTATTTCTTTCGACTTCTGACCAATAGTGATTCCTCCCTTAGTGTCATTTCAAGGTCTGGTCACACATGGTTGACTTAAACCATGCATGTTTTGCACTATTTACTGTGAGTTGAGTGTGCTTCACATTACTGCTTCTTATGTCTGCATGTAATAATTAGTGATTAATCTACTGCCTAGTTAGCAGTTAATTGATAAATCCAAAAAAGCAGTGAACATTGACTAAAGTGGTGCATGGACATTTTTTGCGTTAAAAATTACCCTGACAATAACTAACTTACTAACTGATGAATGACAACCCGTACTGCTGTTATAAGTTTTTAGACTGCCGCGCTGTCTTTCAGAAAGTCACTGGTTTCAGTGGTTTTCAGTTCAGTATGAAAATGATCTTGCAGGGAGTTGTGCTAAACAAGTCCATCCATCACAGTGAACATTTAGTCAACTTTACCTTTTGGCAGTTACATTGACACTGTGTTGCAATTACTGTTGTGTGAAACTTTAATATCATAGAAACTAAGTCAAACTGTCAAAGAAGTTACCAAAGTTACCAAATTCACATTGTTTTTCTTATAATATCTGTTTCCGATTTAGATTTTCTGACTGCTTTATACCACCAGTGACTGCATTACCATGTGAAGTAAGTAACTGTGCAAAAACCATAACCCTGTAAAAACAAGTGGGTTCACTGTCATAGATGACCTGTCTCAAGTGTCAATTCTCTGCATGCAGCAAATCTGACATAGTTCTGATGCAGCAGAGAGTCTGACAGGTGAGTCAGATATAAAATAATTGCTGATTGTACCACATTTTGGTTCTCAGATAAAATTGATACCTACCTGATAGAAGTCTGAGGATCAGAAATTCACAGGAGGATATCACTCTAAAAACTAAAGTATATAATTAAATATCTTGTGATTACTTCTGCAGGATGCAAGAGAACAACACTGAGCAGCCACCGTCACTGTCTCAGCTCTTAAGAGAGAGCTACCTGGCAGAGGCCAGAGCCCAGCAGCGCCACAGCGAGATGAGCCGTTCAGACGCTTCTTCCTCACGCCTTCAGATCTACGGGTCACTCAAAGGCAAGAATGAGGACTCCGTGGGCCACAGTGACCCTCAGTTCCCCGACCTCTCGGCCTTCCTCAGCCAAGAGGAGCTGGATAAGAGTGTGAACCTGGCCCGCCAGGCCATCGGACATGAGTCCCGTGAGGAGAGGCCAGAGGTCAAGGCCTCTGTCTCACCTTTGACCCCCTCCAACATCTCCTCAGCCTCAGTTTCGTCCTCTGAACCCTTGGCTAACCCCTCTCCTGCTCCTTTTGTGGCACCCTCCACTGTGCCCCTCAGCCAGTCAGCTGTTGAACCCAAAGAACTGCCAGCAACACACACAACATTCGCATCAGACAGGAAGATCCACAAAGCGACCACGCGGCAGGAAAACATGATCAGGAACAGCAGGGACTCCGCTGAGGGATTGAGCGACTTCAACAGGCCAGCGAGGAACGCCCCGTACGGTGTGGAAACCCAGTCCAAGAAGGAGTTCCTCAACAAGGCAGCAGATTTCATCGAGGAGCTCTCCTCTCTCTTTAAGGCCAACAGCTCCAAACGGGTACGACCAAGAGCGTGCAAAACCCACAGGAGCAGGAACCAGAACAAGAGCCAGAGCGACGGGGTGGTTTATCCCCTCGGCCAAGACAACAGGGAGCGCACCGTCATCCCGGTGGAGGTGGAGGAGGAGAGAGCCAGCCCTGCTGTGAGCCACCAACCAGACGTCCTGCTGGATTCTGGGATTGGGCACGTTGAGTTTCAGGACTGCAGGATTACTGAAGAGCAGCAGTACGACTCCCAGGAGGTGCAACAGGAGGCTGAAAGCTGTGTTTTGACAGATACTCCGTACCCAGCGGAGCCTGTGTGCGAGCCTCCTCATTTTATTCAGAAACTGAAAAGCAGGGAGGTTCCAGAGGGCAGCAAGGTCCAGTTGGACTGCATTGTTAGAGGACTCCCTGTGCCTGAAGTCCGGTAAGCCTGATCAAATTAGTCTGTATCTTCATTTTAAGCTTCCATGCTCTTTGCAATGAGTGTCCAAGTGAAAAAAGTAATGTAGAAATGTCAGTGTGCTGTGAGGTGTCAGTGGAGATTGTACAGGGTTCAGGTTTGATGACCTTTTAGTTTTATTAAAACTTTACGAGAGTATTTCAAGTTTCTGCAACTTTATAGTTTTTTATTTACTAGGTACTTTACAGATGAAAATTTTCCATACAGAAGATGTGACAACCTTTTAATTTCTCAGGTACATTTATAGATTTAACTGCTCAACACTATATATTAAATTAAAATAACCACAGGACTTACCTATTAATGCATTAGAAACAATTGTCCAATTATAACACTCACAAGGACAATTTTTCTTACACTTGATACTTTTTACAGTACATTTTGCTAATAATACTTTTACTGAAGTGATGTTTTTTTGGACTTTGTATTTGTATCTGTATTTGTATTTTGCAGTACTGCTACCTCAACATAAATGATCTATTATCTATTTCATTTGACAGAATTTTAAAGATAATCCACACTTTTAAAACAAAAGCTACACCTCAGTGTCGATGTTTTAAAGCATATACCAATCCATTATGATTATGATTATGATTATGATTATGATTATGATTATTATTATTATTATTATTATTATTATTATTATTATTATTATTATTATTATTATTTGTGTGTTTAACATGTTTTCAACAGCTTTAAATCCAAATAATGATGATGAATGTGAGAGAATCTTGACACTGACTGTTATTTAGTGTTATATGGTGAGATGGAAGGTGGAACGTTATTTTTCAATCACATATTGAGGCCAACTTTGCCAAATAATATGTACATTTATGTGGTTGAAATACTTACACGTAGTGATTCATACTTTACAAAGATTTGGCATCTCTGTAAAGAGGTGATCTTTACATGAATACATCTCTTTATTCATTGGTGTATTGACTTATGTAGTTGTGATTGTATGATGTACAGGAAGTAGCTCTGCGATTTCATTTGCTTTTGAGCACATCTGTAATTTTGTTGCATTCATCTGCTTCTTGCTGTTCATCTTGAGATCTACTTTTGTCTAATGACTTAAAATGATACAAACAAATGGAGCTGCAGCCACTGCTGATGATAAGAAAGTTATGATGAAACTTGTTGCAAAATGTGGTGAATCAAGCTCACAAATGTCTTTTTTGTGGGGAGAAAATGTTTAACTATCAGTATCAATGTATATTTTTCGATCACCCTTTTTCTGGGAAGGCTGTCATTAATTTATTTAATTTGGGGGAAAAATACATTCATTAACAAGAAACGGTCAAGAAAAATCTAACTTTTGCATCACATTGGGGCGAATCAGCAGGAAAGATGAGTCCTGTAGGTTTTTGTACAGCTGCTCAACCAACTCCAGTCACTGTGAGTCTCGAGCACAATAATAAACA
>JBAJHX010000033.1:5629364-5696593 GCA_037176925.1 Amniataba percoides | reverse complement strand
TTATTATTATTATTATTATTATTATTATTATTATTATTATTATTATTATTATTATTATTATTATTATTATTATTGGTATTGTCACCTGTGTGTGCTGATATCTAATAAGAAGTTGCCACAGTTTTGAGAACAAAATCACTCCAGGTGTCCACCAGAGAGCACTAGAGGATATATCCAAGTCTACTTTCTTTAATAACCTGATTTACGGGATCTTCTTTCATCTTCATCTTTTTTTATTTACTGTGACTCAGACCATAGTCATGTGGTAAAGAGCACAAAGAGCAAAATGTCAGTCTGCAATACAACAGGTATTATTTAAACGAAGGAAGCACTTTCTTCAAAAAAGCACCTCGTTTGCAAATAAATTTTGGCTTTTATGACTGTAATAACAAAATGTATTTAATCATAGATGGACGGTTTGAATAATATTTTGGCAGGTACCTCTCTCTGTAACTCATTAAACCTACGATCTTACATTCAAACAAAATATGATACTCATCCCGCAGATGACTGTCAGTACAAAGGTTACAAATTCTCTGGTTTCTATCTATCTCAGATATTAACATGTCTCAAAAGTCCAGTGTGAGTCAGGCTCAAGCGTGCACATTGTTTTAAAGATCGAGTCCCATCTTTGAGAGCTGTGAGCTAAGATGAATGATACTGTTTTTTCTTGGCACCTCCGGGCAGAGGAGACATGTGATGATAGCCAACAGCTGATCCTGAATGGTGTGAGTGTGTGTTGGTGTCAGTGTGTGTGTTCGCTGCTGGTCAGGGTGATGTCTGGGACAAAAAATAATTAGTCTGTCTCTGCTATTGTGTAACAGAACATCAGTAGATTCTCGTGAGGTTGCCGACCTTATCACAGACCATCTAATCAAGACGTGCAGAAATGACAGTTTCCATGACATTTAACTGTCTTTGACATCAGAGTGAGGCAGAATACAGTCTGAGATGACACTACTTACCAATTGACACTCTTTTTATGCTTGATTTATGTTTTTTTATGGCCATGTTGATATGGGTTTTAGATACATTTTTAAACCCCGGCTGAAGCAGAGTCCACCCCCCAGGACAACAGAGTCCTGACTTGCACAGAGTATAGGGGGCATGGGCTTGTTAGTCCCGCTGAACATTGTTGAGCCACTAACATATACTTGTCCAGGGAGAATGCAGCTCCCGGCCATTTTTAGACTGGACTGGCACAGCGAGCTGTAGTCGCGTCTGATAATGGAACCGAATGAGCCTCCAACAGCAGCATGAGTTGTTTGGTAAGATGATTTATATGCTGGGTGTAAATCTTTATATTCTTTGTTTTTGGTCTCAGTGTCTTACAGTCATACAAGTCTGAAGGTTTGTGTTGTGTTGTTTCAGTGGTTTCTGCTTTGAATGTGTTTCCTCATCAACATTGTGCTCAAGCTCAGCTCTTCTTTTGCCTGTTCATAAACTTTTGACTGACTTCAGTGGGACGCCTCTGTTTGTTCCTGCTGCTCATGCAGATACCGTGTTTGTGACTATGACTGAGAAGGAGTCAAAATAGAGGCGTCAGGTTCGTATTTCCCGACAGTTTGCAGTGGTGTACTGTCACCGGTGTGTCAGGGTGTAGCATTGTGTGTATTCTGAGTCTATGTTTAGCGTAGTGCGTATGTGATTGGGTCAGCCAGTCAGAGCTCCCAGGCACCAGAGGGAATCTCCTCTCTGGTCCTGAAGTCCAGAGGGAAAATAGCCCTGACAGGTGCAGCGAGGGTCTGAGCTTCCTGCTCTACTACTCATGCTTTCAATTTAGACCCTTACTCATTAGAAATAACAGAGCTCACCGCCGGCAGAACACTGACAGCACATTCCAGCCCATGTTGCCTGTGTCGTCTCCAAGTACCAGGAACAGATCTTCAGTGGAGCTTCGTGTTTAAATACCAAAGCTTAAATGAATTCCTCTCCATGGATCTGACCTGCTGAGAGGCCACGGGGAGCCTTGTTTTTGTTTTAAAGAAAATGTAATGTGCTCTTTGAAATCAGCAGTTTGGGAAATTTTGGGCTGGTGGTCTTAATTGCCTGCATATTTATAAAAGGGGTGTCATGTAGCTGATCCGTGAGTCTGGTGAAAGGACAGGATAGGATTTATGATCACTTGATGACGTCTTGCCATAGAGTAACACATCACTTCATTCCTGTTTGCCTATTGGCTGGATTTTATAAAGCATCAAAGCCTCATCCACTCAAAATAGACACACTTTGACGTAGAGGCTGCTGCATATGTTGCTGGACAGGACGGGGAGAAGTTACAGGTTTACTATTATAGTTTTACACTGAATAAATAGACTGTTGCCAACTGCGGCTCAAATGTAGTAGGTAAGTCATTTTAGCCAGGTAGAAAGTTTTTCTTCTTTTATTATTCATTTATTTATTCATTCATTTTCATATGACTTCTGTCCACTTGATTATAATTTGATGGCATGAAATTATAAATGGCAATATATTTTATTGACTTTAGGACACTGACCTTATGTAACCTAGTTGGTGCTGTATGTTAAATATTTTCCAGTAATAAAGTCAAAACCTCTCCCAGATGTAATGATAAAATGCATTCATTTTTCATTAACTCAAACATGCAACTCTACTTTTACTTTTAGCTCAGTTGCTTCTCATCTTCATAACATCAACATAGGAATTGAAACGGCCTCTAAGCTGGCTGGCACGCTGCTGTTGCTTCTTGTCTTACAGGGAAAGGGATAGGGCTTGCTCATCAGAACGTTTCCCTCTTGGTGTGCATTGCTCTGCCGAGTGGCACCAGGCCAGAAGCTCTATTAGAGAACTGGGAAAGACGCCCCATTGCCCATCCTCACAGAAACAGTGTCAGAAGGTTAACAAGAGAGGAAAAAAAGAAAACCGTAAAGATGGGATTTTAAATATCAAAGCAAGGGTAGGGGAGTCTCGAAATGTCCTACTGAAATAAAAGTTCCATAGTAGCACTAAGTAGAAACTGAAGTGGATTACTGATGAGAACTTTCTGATGTAAAGTAGGTCAAGCAGGTCACAAATCACAAATGAAAGTTAAAACCTGAATGAATGAGTGAAGAAAGACAACAAATGTTGAACACAAGGGTTCAGTTAAGGGTTTGAATGAATGTGAAAATGATCTGAATCATATTGTTTAGCCTTCACAGATCTTAACCCAAGCGACTGTAATAATCAATAAAGGGGTCTATTTGGAAGAAAGCTGCAGATCAACTCAAAGTTGTCCTCAGTGATCAGCATTATGCAATACTGAAACATTTCTAACCTGACCGGGCACAAGGGCCCACTGGATGCTTTGATGATTGTGAAAATGATGTGCATCATTTGCAGTGGTCTTCACAGTCACCACATGTCAACCCAATTGAACATCAGTAGAAATTCTGGACCATGTGTTGGACAGCGTTCTCCATCACCATTGTCAGCACACCAAATAAGACAATATTATTTGGGAGAATGGTGTCTCGCCCTTCAGTAGAGTTCACAGAGAATCAATGCTAAAAATGACAGTATAAGAAAACAATTACGTCATAAATAAGTACAATTTGTAGTTCTGAGGGGAGCTTCTAAGTTTCTCTACATGTTTTATTACAGGTGGTTTTGTGAGGGCAAGGAGCTGGAGAACAGCCCTGATATTCAGATCATCACCAACGGTGAGCTGCACTCCCTGATCATTGCAGAGGCCTTCGAGGAAGATACTGGACGCTACTCTTGCTTCGCATCTAATTTCTATGGCACTGACTCCACGTCAGCTGAGATCTATGTTGAAGGTGACTCTTGTGTTACTCTTGTCTTTCTTACTGATACACTTACCATAACATTTAACTCAGTTCGTGATGCAGTGTGTGCACTTCAAACCTACAGGTGCCTCCTCTTCGGATTCTGAGGGGGAGCAGCACTTTGAACATGTAGCCCAGTGAGTTTTTACCCTGTTTTGATTTAACAAAAAAACTTTTGTGAACCTTTGATATGCTACTGCAACACTAAATGAGCCTCTTCCTGTCCTCTTTCTATGACTTCAAAAGGCTGCAGAGGAAATCTTTGCCTCCATCATTGAGCCAAACTCTCTCTACAACAGAGGAAGACTCTCCGTCATCCCAACCAGCAGCCCCAGCAGCCACTGAGGAGTCAGCAGAGCAGCTCTCCTCTCCACCTACTAACCAAGCAATCATAGAACCACCAACCTCATCAATCCAGACATCAGCCACTATACTTCCAGAAACACGTCTACCAATCCAGACATCAGCCACTATACTTCCAGAAACTATCCAACCAGTCCACACATCAGCCACCGTATTTACTGAAAATCTCCAACCAGTCCACACATCAGCCACCATACTTCCAGTACCAGCGCTCTCTAAAACACCAGTGGCATCCACAGCACTCCCTCCTCAGGAAGAGACAACAGTATTGCCTGTGCAGGTGTTTCCTACTTTGCCACCTGGTGGTACAGAACTTCCAGAGGCTCAGGAGGTGTCAACATTTGTCTCGGTCGTATCCACTTCACCGCCAGTGCAGACAGCCTCCTCACTGCCTTTGAACTCAGCGGTCTCGTCTGCGCTGCCTGTCCTGTCAGTTCCAACACAAACTCCCCAACCTGAGGTAGAAGAGCTTCTTCCTTCCACCATCATTTCTGTTGATTAGTTTTGCATGTTTCAATCAACATGTCCTCTGTGTTTTTTTGTTATTTTTTACCTTCAGGCTCAAACTTCCAGCCACAGCTATCTACAGGAGTTGAACGGGCAACCTGTTATGGCAGCCCCTGTATTCACAAAGGTAGAGTCATTATCAAAGGATGTATAGCGATACTGTCAACTATGTGTGTAGAGATGTAACATGCGGCCTCTCTTTTCTCACCAGAGCCTGCAGGAACTCGTCGCATCAGAAGGCCAGCTGGTGGTGCTAGAGTGCCGCGTCAAAGGGTTGCCATCGCCTCGAGTGGACTGGTACAGAGAGGGAAAGATCATAGAGGATTCTCCTGATTTTAGGATCCTGCAGAAAAGTAAGTTCTGCAGCTGCCCATGACAGTCACAATGAAAGTGTAAATCAGTGTTAGGTATTTCTGAGAGAACGGTGTCTTATTTTGGATTTATGCTGCAGCCACATTTGTGCTTTGGAAATGCAAGTTTTAAAGACTTCTTAAGAGACTGGATATAAGTCAATTTAATCCTTTTTATTTAAAATATATTTCTGTTATCTCACAGTTTAGTGTTCAATAAAAACCTTGGTGTGCAGACAAGAAAACACAATCAAGTTTCAGTAAAATACATTAGTATTGTATTCAAATTGCCTGCTTTCAAGAAAGTCAGTGCAAGTAAGTCCTCCAAAAGTTAAGTATCCAGCCTATCCTGTGTCCAACCCAATGTGGGTGATTTTAATGAAAAAGATATTCCTTTCTAAATGTTTCTATAGTAATTCAGCTGCACAATGTTTCTTAGAGGAAGGTTTAAAAATGCCGAATGCAAGTCTTCTTTCTGATTGGTATATGATCCATGATGATAACAAGTCTCAGATAAGTGCTGTTTCTTAGCTTCCTAACATCAGCTGTTACTGTTTGTTGCAATTTCATAATTCTTACACTTGTTTCTGTTTCAGAGCCCAGATCTCCAGCTGAATCAGGTACACATATTTCACATATTTCATTAAATGCTCATCCGTCAAAAACACGCGTTGACTGCTCCAGAGCAGCTGCCTGTATATGATGCTGCAGTGTGTACATATAACTCTGCTCAAGTGTTTATAGTCCTTGGCTACAGCTTCTGCTCCTCTTCTGTACATAAGCCAGGGCTGCTTTTCCCTGACACTGGACCATATAAGGTAGTCTCTCATCCTGTGTCAAACCACCATGGCAGATCACTTCAACCTGCTGTAGCTGCACATAGACTCTCAGCCCCAGTGATACAAAGTCATGCATCTTTCCTCAGTGTATTAAGACTTAATGTGATGCAGTCATACCAAACCAACTTGATTATGTGAGTATGACTTTCTTTTTTACCTTTAGAGGAAATATGTACTCTGGTCATTGCTGAGGTCTTTCCTGAAGATTCGGGGATGTTTACTTGTACAGCAAGCAACAAGTATGGAACCGTGTCCAGCACTGCTGCGCTGAGGGTCAAAGGTAACGCTTCTGCTTTCACTGTACAGCTCTCATAAATTTTCTGTCAAAGTACAATAAAGTGACTAATTCTCTCTGATTCTCATCAGGCAATGGCAGTAACAGCAACCATGTGAGGCCTTTCACCAGTTTAACAGCACAGCCCAGTCCAGTCCAAGAACCTCCAGCTGTAAACCTTCAACCAGAGGTTACTGTGACCAACAGCATCAAGCCCCACTCCAGCACCATTCGCCTGGACCCTCTTGTATCGAGCACCATTCGCCTGGACCCCTTAAACACCAGCACTCTGCGTCTGGACCCTCACAGCTCCAGCATGTTGCGTCCAGACCCCCTTCGCACCAGTCTACCCAGTCTGACACCTTCCAGCCTGAGCAGCTGCCTCAACTCTCACAGCACCAGCACCCCAAATTTAGATCCTTTCTACATCTCCAAGGGCCCTCCAGGATCCGGGGGAGCACATCCAGAACCACAAAGCAGCGGACAGGCCCCGAAACCCTTCATTTCTCCTTTTGCAGTGGAAACTTCAGCTGAGAAAGAAGTGTCCAGACCTTCTATGACATCAACCGACACGAGCCCAAAAGTTAAGGAGACCCCAAATAATCAGAATGGGATCCCCATTGTGGTCCCTCTTCCAGATCCTCCTGCTAACTCCTGCCTAAAGACAGGTGCCCAGACGAACCACAAAAACTCACGCTCCAGCTCCAGAGTTGGCCTGCGTGTGCACTTCAAGCTGCCTGAGGATGAAGAAGAGGAACAGAGCGACGCATCCGGCCAGTCTGATGAAGACATGACTCAGTCATTAATCAGCAAAGAACCACCACCTGTGCTGGCCAAACCCAAACTGTGAGTAGAGCTAAATTAAAACAAGCCCAAGTAGATGAGTTTCAGAAAATTCACAGCCATGCTGAAACTGACGTAAGGCTGTCTGCAGCAGCGTACTGTGAGGAAAAGAGATTTTGTAGATGGGTTGTCCAAATCGAGTCCTTAGTTTGCATCAAAGTAAATTAGATGGGCTGCAGTGAGAGGTGGGAGGTGCCTCTCTCACTGGCTCAGCTAGCAGCTGTAATCAGTTGCAATTCATAAATGAATACACGCGGACTTCAGATGTGGACCTTCCCGCTTTCTAAGACAAAGGATGGCATTTTCTATCTGTAAGTGAACCTCTATGCTTTTGTATTCATCCCTTATTTCAGATCATGCAGTGGATGAAGGATCATATGGTTGTATTAGATGTTTACTGTTGTTTTTGTACATGAAATCATAGACTTAAAACACAGAGATGAATTTGACAGTGTCCTGTATTAGCTAGTCTGACTAAGTTTGCAGGAATCTGATGATAAATAAAACAGTTGAGAATGACAGCTGGAAGTGTGTTGAGCTTGGACAGTGTTTTGTTTGTAGGCTACTTGTTGGTAGCCCATAAAAGGGCAGAGTATTCTTCATGCTGACTTTGGCTCATTCCTGCTGGGGTTTACTGTGTGGACTGAATTTATGAGAGCTGTGCACCGAGCCTCTCTCGTTTTCACCATGTATAGTGTCATTTTTTTTTGGGATGTTCATTTTGGTTTTGTTTTGATCAACAGGGATCCTGCCCAGCTCCAGCTTCTGCACCACCAGGTTCTCATGGAGCAGCAGCAGGAGACTGAGCCTCAGACCCAAACCCACATCCGCCCTCAGTCCCACTCCCCATTCCAGAGCCAGATCCAGACCGAGGTCCAAAGCTCGCACGAAGGTCCGCTGTGGTCACCCAGAATGCACCGTGAACTCCATCTGCCACCTTTCCACAACACCACAATGTCCCCGCAGCAGACACCCCACCCTGCACCTCCAGTGACCGCCGCCCCCCTGGCTCCCTCTCTGAGCTCTGCCCCAGCAATCAACACCACCTTTTCACCTCCTCTCAACACTCCTCCGGCTCTTCCAGTGAGCTCCCCTCCTTCAATCCCTCAGCTCAAGACTTCCTCACTGGTGACCTCCCCTCCACCTGCCCCGCAGCTGAGATTAGCTCCTCCTCTCAGTACAGCCCCTGTAACGCAGATGAACACCATCCATGCCTCCCACCTCAACCTGTCCGCTGCAGCTCTTAGCAGAACTGCACCCACGCCCCAATTTTTCTCTCCTCCTGCCCCGAAGCTCAGCACAGCCCCAACAGATTCGACCCCGGCCTCGCAGCAGATTACATCTCCCGCTCCCCTACTGCGAAGCACCCACGCCTCCCTCATGAACCTCACCGCCACCTCTCAGACCTTCAGCTACACCAGGCCTAAAGAGTTCATAGCTGCTCAGACCTTCTCCCCAGTCAGGAGTCCTTCCCCAACAGAATCACCGGTCCCTCTGCTCCACGAGCTGGCCGCTGAGCTCAACTCGTCTGCAGCCAGCTCTCCTACCCTCCCACCGTTCTCCCCGCCACCCAGGACCTTCCCCACAAGGGTGCTTAAGTCTCCCACCAGCCCTCCATCCCTCGTGTCCTCGCCCACACCGGGGTCGGCGCCGTTCCTGAACAGTTTGTTCGCTGTCCGGGCCCAGTCGCCTCCCCAGGCGTCCTCCCCCACCTCCAGCAGCTCCACCCCCAGCCCCATTCAAAACCCTGTGGCGTTCTTGAGCTCCGTCCTGCCGTCCCTGACCCCAAGTCAGCCCACCAACTCAATGGGCCTGCCCAAGGGAGCTCCTTTAGGGTACGCCTCTAATGGACCACAGTGCTCATGGGGTCAGTGAATTGTCATGTTTTAATACATTTATCCTTTCTGTCTCTTCAGGCTAAAAAAGAATCTACCAAAGACGCGCATCCCATCAACTGAGGACATTCGTGAAAGCAAAGAGATTCTCATCCTGGACATTGAGAAAAAGCTTCGATTTCAAGACGAAACTCCACACTTCACGTATCAACAGGTATTAAGTAGCCTCCAGCTCTACAGCTCTGTTTGATTTGTCCCTTTTTGACTGCCTCAGCTGCAGTGATGTAGTGGCGAATAAATCTAAAAATACCAACAACTACTTGCATAGACAAAAAATATTTTCACAGGATTTAGCTTAGCCCAAAATAATATTGTTCTAATCGATCCTTGTTGATTTCAGCCTCCATTACATCCCTGCTCCGTTAGATATTAGACCACTGTGTGAATATGAATGTCAATAAATGATCAGTTTATTGACATGGAGGTATGCAATTGTTAATTTTGGACTAACCATCTGTTGCTATTTAGTTTTCTGTACTTTTCAGGCTGAAGTTTACTGTATATTAATTGTTTACTGTGCTGCTTTCTCACTTGTCTCCAGCTTTCTACTTATGTATTCAATTTGAGATGACAGTCCTTCAACAGATATTCAGAACTGTAAAATCGTAAAGAGACATAAACTCACTCAGATTGACTCACAGGCAATGAAGAACTCGCTTCAGTTCTGCAGAGCATCGCCCGTCATTCCCTCCCCAGTCATTTCACGGTTATTCATCGTTGTGTGTCCGTGCACCGTTAACAACATGCGCATGATAATAACAACAGCTTGTGGATTATTCCATCGGTGTGTACAGTATGTGTGTTTTGTTGGTGTTCATCATCCATCCCTATCCTCTCATAGAAGCTGAGTAATGAGGGGAAAACAGCGAGCAGACCCCTTGGACCAAACATTCCTGCTACTGTCATTAACTATGATGAGGTACAAGGATCTTCCCGTCCCAAGCACTGCTTTGCTCGAGGCTGTCTGGGTTATTAAAATGTTTCAGACTGAGACTACAAAACTTCTGAGGGGTTATTCTCATACACTTATATACTCATTATGTACTTTCATGAAGATACCATGGTTAATTAATATACTTAATCAAGCATTTATGTGTCTGTTCACTAATACATAACCTGATCTAATCATCTGAAAAACCTTCATAATGTTAATAAAATGTAATGACTCTACTGTTGTGTAGTGCTGAATTTCAGTTAACTCTTTTCACATTTCCCCCCACTGAAGCTTGCAGCCCCTTTTTTCTGTTTGCATCTCAGTTTCAAAAAGACCAACTTATCATAGTCACACTTTTCAACAACAACTGAGAAATGTTTATATTGTGTTTACATTTCACACATTTTAACAAATTTTGTTACCTTTGTCTTTCTGCTTGTCAGCACATGAAAAAGCTATTCAAGAGGTTCTCAGTATGACTCAAAAATAGGGTGTTCAAATGTGTTGAAGGTGACGAGTACTGTGTATGTGTTCACCTCTACAGTTCATCTGTTCTCTGTTTTACCTTCAGCCTTCTTTGTCTGGTTGGATGGGCAAAATGTTCCACCAACTGGAAGTGATACTGTCAAACAGATGCCACTGCATGATCCTTACCGAGTGGTTTAAATTCACAATTTGTACTTTTTTGTTTTGATAGAGATTGTCAGCTCACTACCACTGTTGCGACATGGTACAAAGATGCACGTTGTCTCATGATCCTGATAACTGCATACCTCTCCAAGAGCATTTGTTGCTTATCTCACTGTGCTAAGCATCCATATATGCATGTTTGTGCAGCCACTGATTTTCAGGAAAATTTTGTAAAGGCACAAAGAGAGATGGTGCACACCGTAATGAATTGCTGACTGTGGCGATTACTCTTATAGTGGTGTTTTGCTTTTCCAGGAGTACAAAGTGTCCAATTTTGAGCAGAGACTAATGAGCGAGATCGAATTCCGCTTGGAGCGAACGCCGGTGGAGGAGTCAGATGACGAAGTGCAGCATGATGACGTCCCTTCGGGAAAATGCATCGCACCCATATTTGACAAGAAGCTGAAGAACTTCAGAGCCATGGAAGGCGTGCCCGTCACTTTTTCGTGTAAAGTAGTGGGAATCCCTGTACCAAAGGTGAGAGGTCAACAGCTGTGCAGTACAAATGATACCAGGATCACTCATCCCTCACAGTCACACTTCACACCTGTGTCTCTCATCAGGTTTACTGGTTCAAGGATGGCAAGCAGATCTTGAGGAAGAACATCCATTACAAGAAGATAAGAGAGGGGGATGGGACCTGTGCTTTACATATTGAGTCCACGACCAATGATGACGACGGCAACTACACCATCATGGCAGCTAATCCACAGGTAATGCTTCACGCTCAACTCCCTGCTCACGCTGTCAGCACCTTCTCTTCAGCTGCAATATTTGATGTGCCATGTGATATTTAATGATCATCAGGGAAGAATCAGCTGCTCGGGTCATTTGATAGTGCAAACAGGACCTCCCCGAAACCGGCTGACACCTATTCACTCTCAGAGGTGAGCAGGACTGAGTGTGCAGTGTGATCTGCAGAGGTAAGAAGAGGCCCTTTGCAGCATGAGGAACCAGCCTTCTCCCTGAAAATAATATTTTGGGACTGTCTGTATCTGTCTATACTAAGCATGCACACCAATATGGGTGAATGTTAAAGTGTGCATTTGTGCCCCATAACACGCTGCACTCACATCCTCACGTTTTTCAGGGTGCGAACCCGTATACAGGAGGTTGAAAGTGAGCAAACCCAGGAGCGCTTTTTCCGGCCTCACTTCCTCCAGGCTCCAGGGGACATGCTGGCTCATGAGGGACGACTGTGTAGACTAGACTGTAAGGTAGGCAGCAGGTCCTGGGCATCTAATACAATCAGTAAAATGTTGTATTTTTGCCTCACCTTACTTTCAGCCTTCTTTGTCTTCCAGGTGAGTGGCCTACCCAACCCAGAGCTGATGTGGTTGGTCAACGGGAGACCAATCTATCCAGACCTTTATCACAAGATGTTGGTGCGGGAGAACGGCGTCCACTCTCTGGTCATCGATCCCTTGACACAGAATGATGCAGGCACATACACATGCATTGCAAGCAACAAAGCAGGGCAGAGCTCCTTTAGTCTAGAACTCAAAGTTGTAGGTGAGTACAGGATACATTCAGTGACCTAAGCAAATCAGCTGATTACTTCATTGTGATGTCCCATGCACTGTTTGGAAGTTATAATACTAAGTCATGTCCACTTTAGAGAAAGAGATGAAGCACCCTCCCCAGTTCTTGGAGAAGCTGCAGAACATGGGTATTCCTGAAGGCACTCCAGTCAGACTGGAGTGTCGGGTGGTGGGTATGCCAGCTCCAGCCATCTTCTGGAAGAAAGACAATGACACCATTCCCAAAACTAAGGACAGAATCAGGTTAGAAGCAAAAGCATGTCCATGAAGCTGTTCTAATACCATGTATTGCGTGTTTCACAGCTTAATAGTTTAAAAAATCTCAATTCATTAGAATAATTCTCCATTATTTGTTTATTTCAGCATGACCCAGGATGCAACAGGATATGTGTGTCTGCTTATCCAGCCAACAACAAAAGATGATGCTGGGTGGTACACGGTGTCAGCAAAAAACGAGGCTGGAATTGTATCCTGCACCTGCAGGCTTGATATCTATGGTTAATATTCTCTGTAGCTGTGTAAATATCAGCTTTATTAAGAAATGTGCCTCATTTTTAGCTTGTTCCTCTGAGTGGTAACACTGGCTGTCTGCTGCACCTTCAGCCCAGTGGCATCAGAGCATCCCTGCTCCCATGAAGAAGGCTCCGCGCACAGGAAGCCGCTATGCAGCTCTGACAGGCCAGGGGCTCGACATCAAGTCAGCTTTCCCCACGTCGGAGACCAGCCCCATTCTCTTCTCCAGCTCCCCGCCCGAGGCCATGCTGGAGAGCGAGGAGCTGTGAGGGGGAGGGGCTGCAGACACTCCAGCACGGTGACCCTCAGAGGCCTCCTGGCTCGCTCTGTCGAAGCAGCAGCGGGCTCCAAGGAGAATGATGATCTGAGCAGATTGTCATGTGATTTGTGTGATGCATTTGAAGTGATACGTTCAGAGTAGAATGGCAAAGAATTGTGTGAAAGCTATCAGCACCGATAGTGGGTTTGTCACCATTCCTATTTACTCAAGTCATATGAAGAGTGTTTCACATACAGAAAAATGACAGATTTGCAAAGTCTTAGCTCATGAGCCATGGGTGGAGTTGAATAGTGATCTTTAACTGGTTTGAATGACTCGCGTTTGTTTTCTACATCACATTTAGCTACGATAGTGAGAGTGTTGCTTAATGTTGGTGATTACATCGGTTCTTAATTGTTATTAAGTGGTACTCACGCCACTTATTTTTATTGAAAATCACATATACCTGTACTGGTAGTAGTTTCTTTTAAAGTTTATATAAAGATGAGTTCTAAGTTATTGTTTATTAATGATCAGAAATAGTTGAGAAGATATTAATAGATATTTGAATGTGCCATTTAGATCAGTTTATTTAAATGGCTCCAGCAAGATGTGATCATTTCTACATTTAACAAAATCATTTGTTGACGTTCATCACTAGTTCACACTTTTGCACCATGTTTTTGTCATGTGCATGCATGCCAATATCTGATAAGGATGCAATACTGCATAAAAAAACACACTGTGCCTGCTTACAGTCATGATAATAATACTATGCTGTTAAGGTGAGTCTCATTCATGGTTAGTAGTTGAAACACAAACACTTTGAATTTTTGTTGTGCTTTCAGGTGATCTGTATTTACAAAGATGTACCTGCTATAGGAAATGTATCATCAGAAGTATGAGTTGACTGAAAGCTGACTGTTGGCTTTTATTTAAGTAAACATCAAAGTATCCTGCAGAGGTTACTTTTTGAACTTTGACTGAGATAAATTGAAGTTGGTTTGGAAACACAGTAAGAAATGTTTGAAGCAAATACTCAACTGATGTAAAGTTGCACATTGTAAAATAGTTATGTCCTTCTCAGAATAAAGTTATATTTATTCAAATGAGTGATTTGTTTACTTTGCTGGAACAGGTGGTTGTAATTCTGCACTTCATTCATATTTTAATTTTTCAGAAATGAATGTACTATGTATTAAAAGAGGTCAGTTGTTAGTTTTCTCTGATACTTCTGATATTAATGTGGGCTAAAATTAAAATTTCTTCTGTTACTGAAAGTTTGTTTTCACTGTGCTGTAATCAGATCCCTATTAGCTTAAACTGATGCCAAATTCAAAACACATAGGAAAGCTCAAAAGCCAATTAAGCACCACTAATCAGTCCAATTAGAGGGGAAGAGAGTTCAAATAGGCATAAAATTACATTCACCTTACGTGACCTAATTATAAGCCGAGCCCCATCTGACCAGCTGCCAGGCCTACTTGTTCACTGGGTGCTGTATGTGTCGCTAAGTAGTAAATATCTGTTGTTTTTTATGTAATTGTTAATGAAGAAAAAACAAGTTTCCACGGTTTGAAATTATGATTTACATTTTCCTAAGTTACTGCAGTTTTAACACAATAACTAATGTTTTAAGTCCAGATTAAGGAAAGTATTAGCCTGAATCAGCTTATTCACACTGCTCGTTTAAAAGTAAGCCTGTGATGATAATAAGATTTATCAAGTCAAACCACACACGCAGTGCGAATCTTGTGTTACACTTTCTCCTTCGCTGAAACATACGCTTTGTGCCCTAATCTCCATGTCTCCATAAGGATTTATGTGGGTACGTGTTTCTGTCAGAGCAGACGGGTCACTCCTCAGCTGTGACATATGGCTTTTGACAGAGGGCATGGCTCACCCATCGGTGCTCAGACAAGCCAATCGTGTGAAAGGTTGTAGAAAAAAAATGAGTGGAAGACACGGAAGGGCCGGGCAACGTCTGAGACGAGGCCCTCAGACAAGACAAGCAGCAGCTGGCAAACTACATCAATCTGTAATCAATGAACCAACTGGTAGATGGGATTATATGCCTAATTGCACAGCTAACCAGTCCATCCCAAAATGACCAGACAGCATCAGCTTGTGTCCATGACCCAGTACCAGAGACGGGCATTATTCTAGGCCTCTGACAGTGATTAATCATTCATAACCTGCCTCTACACCCAAGCTTTGAGTCTGTCAATACACAGTGACAGGAGCTACATGCTCTTTTTGACAAAGGATGACACCAGAAAATAAAGCCACAGAGGTGGAAGAAAGAAATGTTCAAATCCTTTACTTAAGTAAAAGTAATGATACAATAAATGAATAATAAATAAATAAATAAATTTATAAAAATGGTTATATGTAATTATAGTTTGATATCAATAAATGTATAAACAGTATTTTAATTCAATAGCTGGTCAAGACTGAACTGCAATGCAACAGTAACAAATTAACAGACTTTTCCTCTCTAAAAGTAGTGGAGTAGAAGTATAGTAATTAAAATACTCAAAGAACTGTAGTATTATACTTCAGCAGTTTACAAAAAAATGAATCACATTCTGTTCATCTAAGATTAACACAAAAATAAACAGCACAAATGAGAGTAGTAGAGTAAAAAGCGAAGTATGGTGAAAGGAGAGTGGAGCAGTTTTTGTGCAGCCTTTGGGTGACAGTCAACAGTGTGTTTGAATGAGGGTAACGGAGGAACGTGCTCAGGTCCTTCCTCATGAATTACAGAATTCAATGTTGGCAGATGGGAAGGACAGACAGACAAATTATTCTGTCTGTCTCATTTTCTCGGACCACTACACAGATCAATTATTTATTTCTCTTGTGGTCCCAAAAACATAAGGAACATTAATGCATCCCACATACTGTGATTCATTAAGACCACTGCACTGATAAACACCCCTTGAGATGATGCTTTTTCATTATATAAAAAATGTATTATATAAAGAAGAAACATTTTCTGAAGAATTTCATGCTTCACCAAAGTGCTCTCCAAATCTCAGATGGTGCAGTAATCTGTACACCATCTTGGTCCATATTGTCTGAGAGCCATAATCCTCCCATGTGCTGTTAAAATCCCTCAGGTTACAGGCCACACTTACACTTCTGTTGCCTCGGGCTAATCTCAGATTATGGTTATTATCACATGGAGACCAGTTGTGTGAGAAGTGAAAGGGGATATCTTTGTGTCTTATGTAACTTAATACACCTAATAGACTTATAGCCAAAGTGCATCCAGTTACTACATTTTTCTAATTTAGACATAAATTAGATATTTCTGAGACACAAAGCAGTAAAATTCAGAAAAAATAAAAGTCACACATGTATTAAACTTACATCTTAGAAGGAAGATCTGAACTTTAAAATATTTATTATTATTTATCAATATAAAAAATATATACAAGCAATTTATATTATTTACAGAAAACATTAGAAGAGGTGAGACACTATATGTTTGAATATAAAAAGTACAATTTTAAAACCTTTTTTCAACACACTGTAGTGAATTTTAGAAAAGATAAAAATTACACTGGTGCTTTTATTGCTATTTTAGCAATACTTGTGGTGATTATATTCCATTAATATTCTCTTCTTCAGTCTTCTCTGATTAAAGATAAATCAAGAGTTCAGTTTTAAATAGTTAATCGTTAGATTTTTAGTGATCTTACATGACTGGTGGGAGTTTAAGATTAACTGGTAAATATCCACAGTCTTTGCCTTTTAAAAGTTTGTTTGCATCATCAGCTGTGGTGAGTTGTGCTACCAGATGGTAGACTTTTGGTGTTTGTGACACATGGCTCTGAGTGAAGCCACGGACAGATAGCCCAGCCCAAGATAATTGGAATTTCATTAAGGTTTTGTTTGCATGTGTGTGCGTGTGTGTGTGTGTGTGTGTGTGTGTGTGTGTGTGTGTATGTATGCTTGTGTGTGTGTGTGTGTGTGTGTGTGTGTGTGTGTATATGTATGCTTGTGTGTGTGTGTGTGTGTGTGTGTGTGTGTGTATGCTGGGAGTGGGTGTGGGTTTTATGAGCAATATTGAGGATGGGGGGAGAGGGGCAGGGACTCCACCTGCTGCCACCTGTTCATCTGCTCCATCTTATAAAAGCTGCTCCCTCACTGTCTCCAGGAGCACAGACACCTTGGACTCTTCAGGCTGTCCACTATCTGGAGTTACAAACATTTCAGCACAAAGGACACCCAGCTTGGACATCAGCCAGGCTCTAACACTGAGGTGAGCCTCTGAGGAACCCTGAAGCTGAACCTGGAAAACCTCTGAAAAATCTGTTTGCTTGTAGCTGGGTCTCTCCAATTTGAGGACATAAGCAGGTTCAGTTCTTCAACCAAAAGAAACCATGAAGTCTCGCCGAGCCAGCTGCACCGACTCTGGATCAGAGTCCTCAGAAGCAGACTCCAAGAGCCCGGAGAAATATGAGACTGCCACAAGGCGACGGATGGCTGCCAACGCCAGAGAGAGGAAGAGGATGCAGGGTCTGAACACAGCCTTCGATCGCTTACGTAAAGTGGTCCCACAGTGGGGCCAGGACAAGAAACTGTCCAAGTATGAAACCCTGCAAATGGCCCTCAGCTACATCATGGCCCTCAACCGGATCCTGACAGACGCCAGGAGGCACAACGCTCCTCACAGGCAGTGGCTGGACCTGCAGTTTGACTGCGTGCAGCCTGAGAACTACCCCTGCCTCATGAGGTACGACTCTCCGAGCGGACAGGACTACATCCACTCGTCGTTCTCCTATCAGTTCGATGGCCATCAGGTCCATGCATAAACTGCTGCC
This sequence comes from Amniataba percoides, assembly GCA_037176925.1. NCBI lineage: Eukaryota > Metazoa > Chordata > Actinopteri > Centrarchiformes > Terapontidae > Amniataba > Amniataba percoides. The sequence continues at coordinate 5,678,965 of JBAJHX010000033.1, read as the reverse complement.
ACGTGGTGCATAACCAGTCATGTTGTTGGATGTTAGTGACAATGTGAATTTTTTTCCTTCAAACTAGGAGACCGTAAATACAATTGTATTACATTATTTTCTTTTTTTTATTTATCTTGTGTATGACAATCAATAAGGCTTCTATTTCCATTTGAAGTCTAATTATTTTTGCCAGCGATGTTGAACTTTCTGTTCAAAGTATAGCAAAGAAAGAAATGTAGTGTCATTATATAATGACCACTAGATTGTACTAAAGATACAAGCAATGGTGTATTTCTATCAGTTATTTTGATATGGCCCTAAAATGTTGTGCAATGTTCAGTGGATTCTGAGAAAAAAATCATTGTAGTCTTAGTTGCATAGTTTGAGCCAATATGGAACTATTTTGTCAAAGTCTAAGTAATATGTTTGTAGAGTTCAAAAAATAGATGTTATTTTTCACATGCAGACTTCTATTTTGTTGAATGATAGTTTTTGATAAATAAAAACTATTTTGTATGAAAAAGCAGTTCTCTTCTTTATTGTCTTCTCTTTGGACTACAGTGTCTACTGAGTACAGTGTTTTTTATTGCATTGCAAATTCCAGAAATTATCCCTGAAATTTTCCTTTGCATCTTAAATTTCCAGAAGTGTCATGAAGTGTAATATAGCATACACACAATAGTTCAGTTTTCATAATTTCAATAAAAATCTCTCTTATCATTAGAAAGCTCTGGCATTTTAACACTCTTAATCTTACCCTGTCTCTTTTGTGTAATACCAGGGGACATCAAGGAGAACAAGTAATTTACAGCACCTCCTTTGTTTTGTGTGTGTCCAGTTCGCAGTGGGAGTGATGGCAGGTCATGTCTGCTGCACTGCCTCTCTCTGAACCCCAGGGAATAAATCATCCTTTTGTCTCAAGCTCCTGTGTCCCAAGATAAGACACTTTTACGTCAGCAAACATTTAAAATAGACTTAATTTGCGGGCACCGTGTACAATCATTTAACTATTGTTTTCCCAAATGTGCTCTACAAAAATGTCTTTTTGAAGTTTAAAACATTAAACGGATTCAGTTCTGCAACAGAAACCCTGCTGGATAGTCCAGCATAAGTAGAGATAAAACAGGATGCCATATGATCTTCAGCTCCCCATTGTTGGAGCCACACAGCTACAGATTTAAATGGCAATCAGTGGCTGCTGAAAAGTGATTGTTCCAGATTTGCAGAAGTTTGAATGGTGGCACAAGCCACAGCAAATTAAGGAAGGCTGTGTGCCAGATCCTGCCACGGCTTCAGAGGGGGAGCAGAAATTAAACTCTATTGTGTGGTAATGGCTGTGTGTAATCGCTCTGTTCAGAGCCACTGAAGCATGAACGCCCATAGCTGGACCCAAACTCTATCTGCATTAACTATAAGACATCTACTGCAGTGCATTAACTGGACTGTCCAACTGCTAATACACATTTTATTACGCTCCGATTGATCTTGGTGGTAACATTTGTATTATGTGCTATTTTTAGATCATCTCATATTCTCATAAAGATAGTGTCTATTTGGTTTACTGTCTCTCACTGCAAAACTAAACACGTGAAGAAATACTATGTTAAAATAAAGGTAGATATTATAACAGATTATATGAAAGACAAATGAAAAAACTAAATAATTCATTCATTATCCGCTTAATTAATCACTGAATTCAGCCAAGGACTCTTAACGTGTGTGCTGTTGCAGAGTCTGCTGGGGTTGCACAAGAGACGAGGTGCCGAACACTTATACAGATGGTCATAATGATTCATATGCCACATTGAATGTTTGCATACCTAATAAACGCTTTCTGACAGTTGGCATGTCAGAAATGAATAGATGGCAGAGTCAAAAGTGCGTAATGGTAATGAGGCGGAGACCATCGGTGACACTGCAATTACGCTCTTCATTAATTCAGTCACAAGCTGCAAACAGTTGGTGACAGAAAATATAATCTACATGCAATTAATCGATTCCCTCAAAAGGGGCATGTTATTAGATGAGCTCTTAATCAATAGTGACAATGTGCAAAGTGACAATGTGCAATGTGCTCAGCATGGAAGTAACTGAGAGGGCAAAACAAATTAAAATGTCTTCTACTTGTTAAATTATTTAGTTTTCGAACATGGCTGGGTGTTCCCTTTTATAAAACATTGCCAGCAAATAAACACGTTTTAGGGTGTGTGGTGTCATAAAGATTTCCACTACAAAGTGAAGCACTAACTTAAGCTCTTCACTGCCAGTTCTGAGTGAGATGGAGGCAGATGATCTCATTTTAGACCACTAATTCTACATATTGTTTTTTCAGGTGATTTAATTTTTTTGCATCAAATCCTAAAAAGAAAAAAAAAGTTTGGAGCAGGTTAAAGACTGGCTATAAGCTCCTATTGGTCAGGGTTTTAGATTATACTCATCAAAATAAGGTTAAATATAAAGTATTTGGGTAAACCGCACAAAAGTGTCTCTGCGCAACAGTTTCTAAATGCTGCGTTAGTACAACACCCACCATTTCATTCCCACAATGTGCTTTAACTGAGTTTCATTCTCAAGTCAACAAAAGCTCCAACATCAGGTCCAGCAGCTCCTCCCTCAACCGAGCTGATGTCATCCACTCTTTATAATCACCTCTCCTGCAGGTGTTCAAAAGCTGTCCACGTTGCTCTGCTTCACTTTCCCTTCTGATCTAAACACCAGCAGTTCATTCAGAGGGACACAGGAGCTCAAACAGCATGAAGTGCCTGAACAACCGGGCCGACAGCCACCTGACCGGACAGGTGGAGTGCGAGTTGGACAGCATGGGTAACGGCGCCTGGGTGAACCAGGGCTTCTGCAGCTCTCCTCCACCCCTGCCCCGAGCTGTCAGCACCATCTACAACCCCCAGCCCCTCTTCCAGGGGTCCATGGACAGCATGTACAAACTGGACTCACCCGGTCCTTTCCCAGAAGAACCACCGTCCACTGAGCACAGGCTGGTGAAGAAACAAAGAGGCTGCTGCTCTTTCATCAAAGGTAGGAAACCATTCAGCAGAATTTAGAAAAGTATTTCTTCTCTATCTGTCACCCGCACAACGTGTTTAATGAGCATGGATGATACCAAGTCAAAATCTTGACAACAACATTTTGCTCACTCGACACTCGGCCTGGGTATGTAAAATTGACACTGACATTGATATTTGTCACAATATTTTTTGCCTAAAATGTCTTTAAATCGTGTTGGCTAATCAGTTTAGGTATTTAGTGGAACATCACCTACTTTACTAGAACCAACATCAGCAACACCCGCTGCATGAGGTGTCTTCACAAAGACAGTCTAGACTTTCTAGGTACTTTTGTATGATATTAACATAATTCGTACTTTTCAATATAATTTTCCTGTAGGCTTGTGGGGGACAACACTGACTGAAAACACTTCAAACAACAGAGAGCTGTTTGTCCGAACCACGCTACGAGAGCTGGTGGTTTATCTGGTGTTCCTGGTGGACATATGCCTCTGTAAGTATTACTATCTGTATAATGCAAAATTTTGCATTTGCACTATGAATGTCTATTCCTGGCATTTGTGATAGTTTTAAAATTAAAATTAAAAAATATGTTCAGTACCATGGTTAAAGAGTACTAAGAAATACACTCTTTGTGTGGGAAAGTGTTTTACACACATCGAACATTTGAATAATTTAAGGAAAGTTGCTAAGCTAAAGTTAGACTGTTTTTCCAGATACATTACATATCAGAAAAAACTGTTCAATGCTTGTCCCAGCATGACAATGACCTCCAAATACTGTTACCCCTGTATCCCTAACACTTAACCCAAACGTATACTTTGAACTCATTTGACACTGACCCATAATGTGACAGAGGAGATAAAAATATATCCAGCCTTAGGGTTTAAACAAAACTAAATGTATTTTCAGTTAAGTGTATTTCATATTTTATTTGGTGTTTTTGTATTTATGTACCTTTTGCCTACCCCAGCTATTTGTCAGCTATTTGTTTTTTAGCAGCGTGGATCCCTGGTTGGAGCGCTCACCATTTAGCAGGATGCTACTGTATAGGGCACTTTGGATTGTTGATTTACCATCAAAAGCTTCACAAATGCCCCCGAGTCCCTTTCCCTGAAAGCTATTGTCCAGCTGAGCATTAGGAGTGAAAGAGACATAGGCAGTGCTCTCTTGCCTTTTAGCGATAAGAGCATTTGGCCTCGTCCATTGTTGCTTTGTCTCCGTTAGATTTACATTGTTTGATGAGGCTATTTGCGTCAGGCCTGCATGCCCTCTCTTCAAACAAATTATGGCCTCTAATCTGGATCTATTTGACTGCAGTCACATAAACACAGCCAAACAACAAGTCTTCAATGAGACCTTGCGTGCCTGTTTCTAAGTTGTCTTATCTTAGCCCGTTGAATGGAGCAGCATTTATAGGTGAGCCTGAGCAAAGCCAGATAGGAATCAGTGACGAGGCATTAACAATGTGATGACGCTGTCTTCCAGTGACATACGGTATGACCAGCTCCAGCACCTACTATTACACCAAGGCCATGACGGACCTGTTTGTGAATACAGCCGGTGAAAGTGGGGTTAATTTTCAGTCCATAAGCACCATGGCTGACTTCTGGACTGTGAGTTTTCCTCCATATTCCTTTCCTCCATGTTCACCACAATGAAAGATCACTGAGGAAATCAGAATATGATCTTTTTGTTTATGTAATCAAAACCTCATCCTCTTTTTATATGAACAGTATGCACAGGGCCCATTACTGGACGGCCTCTACTGGACTAAATGGTACAATGACCAGTCCCTAGACACTGGAGATCAGTCCTTCATCTACTACGAGAACATGCTACTGGGAGTCCCCAGAATGAGGCAGATCAAGATCATGAACAACTCCTGCAAGGTCCACAATGACTTCCAAGATGAGATCACGGGATGTTTCGATGTTTACAATGACAAGAAGGAGGATGAGCTCAGCTTTGGTCTCATCAATGGCACCGCGTAAGATGCTCACTGTTTACCTTACATGTTACTTTGGGTATGCGGTTAGATTTAAGTAATACAGCAGATGTGTCTTCTTTCTCTGCAGATGGACCTACCACACGGAGAAAGAAATCAAAGGTTCCTCTCACTGGGGCTTGCTGACCACATACAGTGGAGCTGGATACTATCAAGACCTGAGTCGAACCAAAGAGGAGAGCAGCATCACACTGACGGAGCTGGTGGACAACCTGTGGCTTGATCGAGGAACCAGAGCGGCCTTCATCGACTTCTCCACCTACAACGCAAACATAAACATGTTCTGCGTCATCAGGTAACGAGAACCACTGACAATGGCAACTTTTCCCACTGATTGTACATTTGGTTCAAGTTTTATCTCCTCCTCACAGGTTGGTGGTTGAATTCCCAGCAACAGGTGGCGCGATCCCTTCGTACCAGATAAGGACAGTCAAGCTAATCCGCTACATCACCAACTGGGATTACTTCATCCTCGGCTGTGAGATGGTCTTCTGTTTATTCATCCTGTATTACATCGTGGAGGAGATTCTAGAGCTGCGCATTCACAAGTTCTCCTATTTCAATAGCATTTGGAACATACTGGATATTGTTATCATCATGGTAAGAAAATGTGCTTCTTATTTGATTCAAGCACATCCTTTCACTGCTTGGCCTCAAAGACTTAAAGTTGTTCTCCTTCTCAGCTCGCCATCGTTGCCATTGTGTTCAATATTTTCCGAACCGTCAAAGTCGACAAACTGCTCGGCAAACTGCTGGAACAACCCGGTATCTATGCTGATTTTGAATTTCTGGCATTCTGGCAAACACAGTACAACAACATGAATGCAGTGAATTTGTTCTTCGCGTGGATCAAGGTAAAGTACTGACACCTTTGACTCACAACACATTACAAAGGACAATTGCCTGCATCATCCCTGCATCATGTTTTATTCTTATGCTTTAGATTTTCAAGTACATCAGTTTTAACAAGACCATGACTCAGCTGTCCTCCACACTGGGTCGATGCGCGAAAGACATCTTTGGCTTCGCTGTCATGTTCTTCATTGTGTTCTTTGCCTATGCCCAACTCGGATACCTGCTCTTTGGGACAGAGGTTGAATCTTTCAGCACTTTCGTCAAGTGCATGTAAGAGCCGTCCAACACAACTGTTCAACAGGAACTATTTATTAAAGATGATTGAGTATTAATGAATGAATCTTTTTTAATTTTGCTCCTTGTGCAGCTTCACACAGTTCAGGATTATTCTTGGAGACTTTGATTACAATGCCATTGACCGTGCTAACAGAGTCCTTGGGCCTATCTACTTCGTCACCTATGTGTTCTTTGTTTTCTTTGTACTGTTGGTGAGTCTTTCTGCCACATGAAATGTTTGATCTTGAGAGGATATAGAAGGGAACTCTCAGTTTTCTTAATACATTTGTCCCACAGAACATGTTTTTGGCCATCATAAATGACACATATTCAGAAGTTAAGGAGGAACTCTCATCCCAAAAAGATGAGCTACAGTTTACAGACATCATCAAACAGGTAAAGGACCAGATTCATGTATGTATAGTTATATGGATGAGGTGTTACAAGATTCACAAATAAAAATATTTTCTGTTATATTTCAGAGCTATATGAAGACATTTACAAAGCTGAAACTCAAAAAGGAGAAAATATCAGATGTTCAGAAAGCACTACGATCTGGATCTGGAGAAATTGAATTTAAGGACTTCAGAGAAACTCTGAAAGAGTATGTGACGAAGTGAAAAAGAGGAATATATGCTAACTACAGTATTAAACAAGTTCCTCACCAATCTGACTCTGATGATCTCGTAGGATGGGACATGCCGATCATGAAATATCTGCGGCCTTCTCACAGTTTGACCGTGATGGGAACCACATTCTAGATGAAGATGAACAAGAGAGGATGAAAACTGAGCTGGAGGAAAAAAGGGTTTGTATAAGAGTCTTTACAGTTTCCCCTAACAGTATCAATAAAGTCTATCTATCTATCTATCGATCTATCTATGTAATTTGCAGAGAATATTTTTCAGGTTTCTAATATTGCTTGGTAAGCAATAAGCAAAGCAAAGCTGTGTTTTCACAATGGTTTTTCCATTTTTGTCAGGATGCTCTTTGCGCTGAACTCAATAATCTTGGAATCAAGTATGAGAAAGAATTACTGGAGAAGCCTCCTATAACATCCAATGAGCAGAAGAACAACTCCAGTCATGCCTTTGTGGATCAGGAACAGTTCCTAAGGTGGAAAAGTTTTTAGATTGAACAAATCTTGAATTTAATTGAGAAATGTTTGCATTATAATTTTTGTTGATTTTTTTTTGTTTCCCTTTCTCAATGAAAGACTGACCAGACAGGTTCTCCAACTTGAGAGCTCTGTGGCAGGGATCATGTCTCAGATCCAGTCGATTCTGGACAAACTGGGAGTGCAAGACAAAGTTACAGGGACCGATAATAATGTGAGTATTAAAACAGGTTAAAGATATTCTTAAAGTTCATTGTATGCATAAAATGCATTTTAGTATTAATGGAAGATTAAACAGTGCCAGTTTACAGACATTAGGGATTTAACATTTACAGCATACACTGAAAGGTAAAAGAAAGACTGAGGCTATGCAATAGCTGTTTTATTGATTATGCCAAAGGGTCTGTAATATAAGGAGAAAAATGAAGAGAGTTTGTACTTATGCATTCCAGTAAATTAGACTGGAGTTTCTTAGATTTGTTAAACAAAATGTTTTCAATTACCCCATCCAGAAAGATGAATCTGCCTCAGACGGGAGTGTCCTGGTTTGTGTGGACAGAGGGATGAAATCTGAAATGTCGTCAAGACGACTAGCATTTGGTGCTAATGCCACACAAAACAGTCGTATGTGATTAATCAACAGGTGTCTGACACACACAAACACACACACACACACACGAGGTTTTCCTGTTCACAACAAAAATTCAAAGTCTGTTCATTGTAAAGATTCTTCAGGTTAAAGAAAGCCATTAGGCTGTCAGATCAACAACAAACTACTGACACTGACATGGTTAAATTCAACGCTTTGCTTCAGCACAATATGTAGATACTGTATAAATATGTTACTGAAATTTTTGCTTACTAGACAACTGCACTAGAGCTTATATAATAAACTGATTGAAGTTTATAGAAAACTACAATGTATATTTGCAGATGAGGCCTCGTGGTAAATCTACATATTATTAGTGTTGTGTAATATACATTTATTTCCACTCTAGGTCAGAAAATAAAGTTGTGAGATATAATCCAATATAAGACATCAGAGTAAGTGAATGCTTGCTGTGCTTTAGTCATGCAACGTTTAGGGATGTTAAAGTTCCATTATGTTTATTCAAAAGCTTTCTACCCCCTCATTGCTTTGCACATTTTAGTGAGAAGCATCTGCAAAATTATCCCCCTTTCGACTTCCTTATGTTTGATGTTGGCTTGTCATCGTAATTCAGGTATCATTCCCAACATTACTGCAAACACAAAGAGCAAATGTATAGAGAAGACTGCTGTCTAACATTCAGATAGTACAAGAATCACAACCTCAGTTTAATCATTTGAATATATCACTTACTGTGTCTGCTAGAATTACTTAAAAGATATCACTTCACAGTGAATGTATGCTACGAATTTCTGTATAAAGCACAATTTATTAGTGTCCAATAAATGCTCGGAACGTCAAGGTTCAAATGTTTCTTTATTTTAAGTGATGAATGTTTCTGTGTAAATGGAAAATTGATTTCATCCTTTATTATCAAACACCACTTCCGTTGTTCAACTTAAATGTGTTATTGTCATGAAAGCAAATTGCCATTACATTCAATATTTTAAGCAACAAATATATTACATGTAATAAGCGTGCAATTCAAGCTGAAACATCCCCTACTTCCTGAAAATGGCACACAAACTTAAAACTGGGAAAATCCACAGTGGAAGAGAATTTGGATATATAATGGAGCCTCTGTGAGTAACATAAAGTTTAAATTTACTGACACATTATTTAAGGCTTATTCATAAATTATATTGCTGAAATTTAAAGATGGCATCTCATTTCATAACATCCTACCTACAGTATTTACATTATTTCTTCAGTTTCATGAACGTTCGTGATCAAGGTTCATATTTACACTCTCAGACTCTGTTTTGTTACATGGATACACCCCCGTACTAATAAACAAACAAAAGCATCATGTTTGCTGGCTAGTACGACAGGTAAAGGAGAGTGAGCTTACAATGAGTATAATACACTGTATAGAATGGCACATAAGCAAATCAAATCCAAATGGCAGGATGTCTTTAAGAAATCCTCTTGTCACAATTTGCCTGTAATTCTTTAGACAGTTTTTCTGGAATATGTGGAAATATTCTGCATTCAGAAAACACTAAAGGGCATGAAAGGTTCCCACTGCCCTGACATATCAATTATATATTTAGGAAACCTTCCACTTTCAATTGAATAAATATAAAATAATACAATCTCAATTCATAGTAAGCCTATGACATTGGACATTTTGTCTTTACACAAGTGGGTGACAAAAGCATAGCATTGTGTGTGATGTAAAACATCATACAACATACAAGATGATTAGGGGCTGGTTTTGGTGCTAAATAAAGTTTACAAGTCTTTACAAAAATTCCTACAGACATTAAAAAGAAATGACTATAAATTAAGTGAGGTTATCAAGAGGAAGGAAGAAAGTTCAAAATTTTTCTAGGAAACCAGCCCCAGAATCAGTACAGTCAGTTAGCTTTACAAAGTTTGGGGGTTAAGCTGTTTTTACAATATTTTCTTTATATCTTGAACATGTGCTATAGCCTTTCCTTTGAGGCACAGGATTATATATCAGTCCAAACTAGGCTACTTTACGGTGTAAACTAAAGTCCATTAAAAGTCTGCAAAGGACATGCTGATCACTCCAATACAAAACATGAAAAAAACATTTTTTTTTTTGCTTTTTGCTTTTAGAACTTGGTGGATGAAATTTTCTTTGTACACAAAATTTACCCAAGAGATACCATGTCCTGCTTAAATCTCTCTTAAAGCCACAGTTGTTTATACAAATAGTTTAACATAAAAGGTAAACTACATTTTCAGGGCCTCTATTCACAAAGCTTTTTTCATTAATACATCAGGACAGGTTTGAATAGCTCGCAATGAGCTAAAGCTAAGCCCAGAACTACTTTCAGCAGGTTGGTTCATGGTTCATTGTGGCTCAGAGCAGTTTGTAGCACAAATTCATGGTAAATGATCAGACACTTGATCTGCACAGCAATAGCATCAATGTATGCCATTTCAAAAACTGACCTACATGACAAAAACTTGCAATGTACAAAGACTCAACTGGGGTTTTGTCTTCTGTTGTAAAAAATGACAGAAAATGCCCCAAGTATGACAACTAAATAAACATTTTGACAAGTCTGTAACAAACTATTTTTCACTAAAATATTTTTAAAAAACATATTGGCAAACTGAGAGCAGATATTGCTATAGTTTGATAATTCAATATTAATTTTATAAAGCTGCAGATTTCTAAGGATTTAAATCCTTATCATGATCCAGTTAATTGCTGAAATTAAGTAAAAACTTGTAATAAGTGTGCTTTTAGCTCCACTAACCTAACTAATATAACAAACAACCTAGCTAAGTTTTGCTTAAATTTAGAATTTGAAAAGGTAACAATTACTTTCATACAGTGATTGATAAGGGGAAAGGCATCAACCCATCTTTGTTAATATTCCCAGAAGTCCAGTTAGTACACAAACACTGCTGATCCTCTTTGTCACATTCTGGGTAAAGTTTTCATGGGGCTAAACATTCAAAGGGTTTGCATGTCCTTTAACATCTACTTAGTCAAAACACAAGACAGTTGATTTGGCTTTTCTTCAGAAGCCCAATAGCACTTAGGGAGCTGTGAATGATCATCAAATAAACATTTAAAAAGTTCTGAGTGAAATGGACATGGTTATTTAAAAAATAATAGTTAGACTGGTTGTTTATGAGCGACTATTAACTACCAAGGCTTTGTGAATATGGCCCCTGCCCTTCTTCTCCCACAGCAGTTGTCCAGATGAAAGAGCACTGTGCGGTCTGACAGGGCAGACAAAATCCCCTCGGTGTCACACTTAGGTTAGGTCCAGCTCACTGCGTTTGGTAGCCTGCCATACTGAAGTTGGCCAAGTTGGACATGACTGGACCAGGCGGGGCTGCGGCCTGGCCTGAAGGTGATCCAAAGCCTCCCATCCAGGCTGCGGACTGGGACTGCCTGCAAAGATATCACCAATACCTAGTTAGAAGGACTGTGGTCACTGCTGCAAACATCAGCCGTGTTGTAAAATAAATCAATGCTGCCCCAGCTGGAGGAGAAAAAAATCTCATTTTTAATCTTAGACAAAGTGTTTTATAGTTAGAGAGAGGTCAAGCTACCATCATCACAATTTAGAGGCATTTAATGACTGGAGTAAGTGTTGTGGCCTGTAGTAATACAGTCGTACAAAAGGTTTATGAATGGATTAAATACAAACTACTGAGTAAAACTTACTCTACTCCAAATCCCTGCTGGTTCCACGTCTGGCCATACATGCTGTAGGAGGGAACTTGCCATCCATTGGTCACATACTGCCCATACTGCTGCTGTGGATTCCCGTAAAGTTGATTCCACTGCCCCCACTGACTGTACTCAACCTGTGTTACATAAATAATAACAATTACTTTAAAAGAATTAAATGAAAAGGGTAAAATGTTAACAGAAATGTCACTGACGGTTCTGAAAAGAACATTTTGTGTTCATTCACTCTGCAAACACATCTTGGAAACATTCCAATTTCTGTTTCAAAGTTTTTAAAAAAGCAAGAATAGACTTCCAATCCTCTTGTTCTACTATCTCACCTCTAAAAAGATATGTCTTATTGATACAGGGACATTTACCTGCTGTGGATTTTTCCCCATGTCAGGAGATTCTTTGCCCCAGAAGCACTTCACAATGTGTCCTTCAATGGCTGTGCCATTTACTGACACAATGGCATGGGCAGCACTGTCATGGGAGGAAAACCTTAAAAAGGAAAAAAAACAGCAGTCACACTCATCAAGTGGAGTTCCTCTTAGATAATGAAGAAATAAAACTTTTAAAACTTTCCCTTTTAATAGCTCTGAGGTGAAAAGAAATATAATATAAAAGATCACTATCACAAGTTTTGACTGTCCTGTATGAATCAAGCAATGTGATTGTGTTGACACCTAGAGGCCAAATGCTGCAATGGTCCCTACCTGATGAAAGAGTATCCTTTTTCTGGGAAAACTCTGATTTCCATTATTTGACCAAACGGAGAAAAGGTCTGTCGCATTAAGTGCTCTGAAAGAACCAAACAGAGAAATGTGGTTATTTCTTGTGCTATTTGAGGAAAACATACAGTAAGTAATAAGACTAGCGGTGAAAGGGCTGTAATGATGCTTCTTTAGAGAACATGACACTTGCCTGACAGGCCTGACTGGATCCCTCCACAGTACACAGTACAGTTCTGTGGACTGGACTGAGTAACTACATCATCGAACCTCAGCTGCTTCGAGCCATCTGAAATCAAAACAAACAGGATTTGTACAGCAACTTTCCAATCTTTATACTGCATATCGAAGTTCAGAAACAAATATTTCTTGCACTGTTCCACATACAAATGAAGGGGATATTCGGTCTGACTGCACCATGAGAAGAGCTCAAACTAAGTGAAATCCCCCATGTAACAGTGGGTGTTCAAAACTTACTGTCCTGGGCACTCTTGGGTGCTGGTGGTTTACGTGTTGCCCAGTTGGTCCTGATTTGTCGCCCTCCAAGCCACTGTCCCCCCATGTTAACGATGGCATTCTCCGCATCCTACAAATTCAAACCAAAGACAGTTACTCATCTGGATTTGATAAATCTATTAAGTTTATTAGTGACCATAATCAGTATTCAAAATATGCATAACCTTTTTAATCTATGCAATACTGAAACATGGGATGGTAAACAAGTAACTATGTAATGTAAGGTTATTTAAGTCGATTTGACTGTTTTCAGTTATGATTCACTATATTGTAATTAGTGTAAATGCATTAAAGTAGGATAATAAACAGAAAATAGAAATAACCTTCAGTCTGTGTTCTTGCACTGGAGCCTTACCAGTTTGTTGTAGAAGGACACAAATCCATACCCCTTTGACTTGCCTGTCGTCATGTCCTTCACAACACGAGCATCCCTGGAGGGAAACGTGAAAACAATTTCAGTGCACTTTTCCAGTTTAAATGCTTCAAACTAAAAAAAGGAACCACGCAAAACACACTGAACTGTGAATCCTCTACTCTGTCCTATATTAATGTATATTAGCTATCATGACCTTGCACTGAGCACTGACTCGTAAAATAACTTCAAAGCAACACTTGAAAACAAAAAAAAGCAAGTACAAATACATGCAGCCTACAGTAGTGTTTTAAAATTATTTCAGATGTATTAATGGATCCTTGCCACTAGAGCACCACTTCTTGTTCAGTCTTCAACAGTAGGCTACTGACTTAAATTCACAAAGGCACAGATTATATGGATTACCATGCATTCTTAAAATCTGCTGTTGGTGCTCTTCCTACAAATAGAAATATATAGAAAATATCAAAAGAGAAAAAAAGAATTAAAAAGGCATACATGGCCTGTTAACAGATTTCTTTATTTTTCCTGGTCAATTCTTTACCACCAATATGGAGTATGGAGTTTGGGAAGCTGCAAATTTTAAGAAATTGACATTTTCAGAAATTTTGGGAGAGGATCATTGCACTACAAACAACACTATGCAAAAGTGAAACAATTTAAACATGGATTTAGAGGAATACAATGAAAATTGGAATTTGTTAATCTAAGCTAGATCATGTTAACACATAGCAACTACAAATAAAGACATATGGAAAGAATGGAATAAATAGAGAAAAAAAACTACATCTGAGTCTCCAGAGTGCACAGTTCCTTGCTGTTAGCCTTCAAGCTCCTGTCCAATCCTATGAGCATTTCTGTAAAATAACCAAAGTGCTATTACTTCACTGAGACCCACAACTAAAAGCTGTTCAGGTTCATACACACAGCTTACATTTTTGCTGACATAGAGTTTACTTACCACACCCTAAATATGCAAAGAGAAGCAAGTAATCTAAAAACTGACACTTAACTCAAAAAACAAAGAAACAATACAAATACCACGAGTAAGTAACTCCAGTAAAGTGCCTTACAACCTACAGGAATAGTGTTTGATGATCAAATGAGGTTATGCTGGTCCATCATCAACAATATTTACATGCATGAATGTAATGTCTTTTACACGTGATAGAAAACTAACAAAGAATACATAAAGATGAAGCAAAACTGGAGAAAACAGTGTCTCATAAGAGACAACTTGGTTTTTGTGTCTGTGCTGATCTTGTTTCAGTAAACACTCACAAAACTCCCACACCCTTTTAATTTATCAGTGTCTAACTTATTGCTATTCTCTTAAAGAAAACATGCATAAAATACTCATTTGGAGTGGTATATATTATTAATGGTATCCATCTGTAAAGTTGCTCTAACGGAGGTTTAGACTTCTGTAATTCAAGCTTTTGTTTCCTCTTTACAGTTTGAGCCTGTTTCTCAATATTCATTCTCATCTTCTTTGGTAAGTTTTACTTCATTGTGGTTTATCTGTTCATTTTGGGTGGAACATATTATGCCTTTACTGGATATCCATCATTAGAGCATACATGTCCTGGGGGTGACAAGGCCGGTCATCAGGGAGTCTCAGAATTAAATACAAAATCAAACCACTCTTTTCATTGCAATATAAGATCAGAAGTACTCATAAACTGTTGAGAAGGAACAAAAACCTTCAGGATGTCAGCCTTTGTGAACCAAAACATTCTTTTCATACTGTGTGAACTTATCTTACCAGCAGTATTTGCTTAGAGTTTTTAGATATTTTACACGGGTAAGTCAGTGTGCGGAGTATGCATGTAAACATGGTCACAGATGGTCATTTCCGAGAACAAGCTTACGCAAGATTAAGATGAAGTAGTTCAACATTGCCCAACTTTGGAGAAATCAATACATTTAGCATCCAAATGATTGCACTGCACATGAAAATAAATACCCTTTGAGGCAAAAAACTTACGAGATTTTCCCAAAAGGCGCAAATGCAGCCTTAACATCCTCAGTGGTAATCTCAGGGCTCAAATCACCTACAAACACATGGAAGTGATCTAGAAAGAAACCAAAGACAATCAGAGGAAAGAAACCATTTACTATTCACTGGTCAGCTTTGAGTTCTGTAAATTCAAGATGCGAGCACTTACTGGATGTGTCTTTCTTCAAGCTACTTGGAGTGGTGGCCCAATTTACTTTGACCTCCTGAAAGCAGAGAGTTTATTGAGAGTGTTTAACACAGCAACAGAGACTATTTCTACACAAGGAACAAGGATCACAGGGGAGTTCAGAAAGACTTGAGCTGCCTAACCTGCCTTTTAATTTTAGACCAGCCAAATTGTCCTACCTTTCCCATTATCTTCCTCCCATTCATGGCTGCAAGGGCTGCAGCCGCATCTCTGTGTTCAAAGAACTCCACAAAGCAATAGGGGTCATTGCTCGTGTGCTGCAAGGGACAAGGTCAATCACAAAATTCAAAAGATTAGCTTAACTATTTTGAAGACAGCTGTAGCATGATACATTTAGATGTAACTAAAAAAATGTTTCACTGGGGCAATTTTCCAAAAGTGAGAAGTACATGCATCTGTCTTAGCTGTCTTAGTTCTTTACAAGTTTTTAAAATATGAAAACTGGGACTGTCACACTCCAGATGTGAATGACTGGATGGAAAACATTAAAATAAAATGAAAATATAGGCAGGAAGACCCCCCCAAAAAAAGAACATAAAACATGAACCTGCTTACCTCTGTGATCATTTTACAGCTTTTGCATGGCCCTATCTGGGTGAAGAGCTGCAGGATCAGGATCTCTGTCACATCCCTCGAGAGGTTTCCCACATACCTGCAGGAGGTTAATTCACAGAAAGCTTTTAAAGACGTCCAGGTAACTCAGAGGTGACAAAGACAGCGAAGATTACTCTGAAAAAACTGACGCACACACCGACAACTTCTAGCGATGAGGAGTTATCAATATAACGATAATCATATTAGCTTTACCGACTAGCCCGACGTTAGTAACGGCTAACATTAAAGAGCACAGACACCGTTAATAAATGAATACTTAATTTAATCGTATGTCAACTAACCTGATTTTAGTGCGGCAGTGACTATAAATGTTGAAGTTATTTTGTTTGTGTAGACAAACCGAAGTAGCTCAGTTAGCCACCGGTTCAGCGAAGCTAACGCTACATCTGTCACCGCTAACGTTGCTGTTACGACACATAAAATGACTTACAGGGTTTTGGGATGGATTTCGTCGTCCATTACCGATGCCGACGGTCACCAGGGCAGAAAACGTTAGTCACTGGCTAGTTAGCTAACGTTAACCGGCGCCGTCGTTCGATGTTAAACACAACAACTAGCTAACTAGCTAAAGTTAGCTAACCGGGGCTGACGTCACGCAAGGAGCGTAGCGGGAGAACGTGCGTGAAGAGCTCCGGGAGGTGAGGGTGAGCTGACACAAACACACCGTTTAAAGAGCTTCATCGGGAGAAACGACGCATAAATTAAGCACGGATATGTTTTTTACAGGTGGTTTTGTTATGGATGGCTAAAAACCACAACAGAGAACACACTTAGTGGTCACTTTTACCTCATTACAGTTTGTAAGTAAATTGCGTAAGAGACTTTTATTTTGAAGTCGAAAGTAAGAGTGCGCTTGTTTTAATCACCAGTTAATTCGACAGGGCAGAGTCTCGAACCCCGGCGACTTTTCTGGAGTGTGCATGCAAGTGTGAACACGTTCTGACTAAACCGGTCATGATTTGATAAGATATTTATGTCACATACCAGTGTGTTAGTGTACAAACTGATGTATCAGAAAGACAACAAATCTAGTCAAGGTCATCAAGTAATCTTCAACTAAAAGTTTATTAGGTTATAATCAAAAATGCTTTTATTAACAAAAACATTCAAACAAATAACCAAAGAGATTATACTTTTTTTGCATTTGTTTTGTTTAAGTGACTGATGGGCACATCAATTATATCACCTCTCCTTCTTCTCATCACAGTCCGTTATCATCCAAAGGTAAAACAGCAGCAGTCAGGACCAGGAAAAACAGGGACAATATAAGGAGAGAAATTAATAGAAGAAATTAATTACTTGCCCATACACACATTTTATGGAAGTACATATGTGTATGGTATAAAAACTGGTGAATCATGTGATTCTAACATTGGTGTGTGTGAGAAACATGGATTACTGTCTGCCAAAATGTGTGTTTTGATACTACAACTGGTATTTGTTTTTGACTTTGAAGTCCTTTTATCAAAGGGTAAATATAATATGATCTTTGTGATTTGAAGATTTCCCTCCAAAATGATGAACATTTCTCGCCACTGTCTCTTGCCACTGAAGTTTAGTGATTGCGCGTTGTGTTGAGTATTTTTCTCCATTCAAAGCCACCTCAGAGAAGGGTCAAGGCAGGACGTGTGGTGTGTGGTTACCAGATAGATACATATATCCGTTCAGTGCTGGATGATTGGCTCGCAAAGTTAAGGATGGCCCTCTGTCCTACTGCATGTTAATACTGCGGAAACATCGAGGCCATCACTTTATGAACAATCAAGTTTGTAAAATTGAATTGTAACAATGATTCCACTGATTAAATACCAAATCAGTCTGGAAGACTTTTCCCCTCAAAAAAGACAATAAGAAATGTGTCAAAATGAGACTGGGGATTTAAGAGAGGCTCTATTTGATTCATTTTTATTTCCTATTTTGTGTTTCTGTATTCTGTTATATATTATAGTATTATGAATTTAAAAAGTGAATTAAAAAAGATAATTTTATTTCTGTTTACTTCCAAACACCTATTTTGAAAAAAGGCTATAACACTGTTAATGTTTTATTGTTGTGAATCTTGTCACTATTATCATTCAGCTGTCTTCATCTGCAGCATCTAACCTGTGGTTTCAGACAGTCATCCAGCCAAGTGAAAGTGAGCTGTTTCGTCTGAGATTTACTAGTATTTCCCTCATAGTCTGAGGCTGCAGTGGAGTAGTACTGTGATTAAGGAAGACCTGTCATCAGAGGTGTCACTGTGCCCACACTGCATCACACCACCACAGTTACGTAATTGTGTACCAAATTATTGCAAAGCCAGACTGAGTTCCCTTGGAAGACATTTATCATGTAGGAGTCTGAGCACATCTATTTGGGGAAGCTTTTGTTATGAAAAACCTCGGGATTCCCTTGTCTTGAGGCACAAAGCGATTGTGGTCCACGGGATGCTCAGGGATCACTGAGAGGAGGGGGGCCTCAGGAAGTCCCAGGAATATTGTTTTTTTTTTTTTCTTTTTTCTTTTTTAAACTCAGAATCCGTTTTATTGTGGTTATTTCACATATAAAGACTATGCCATGATTTGTAGGTGCAAAGAACATATTTATTTATTATAATAATGTATTGTCACCCCCATCATCACCTGCTGAGGCTGATCGTTTGACTTCCTGCACATTATCTTGTCTTTACCTTTTCTGAACATATATTTTACATCCTCTGCACTTTGTCTATTTTTTCGTCTCCAGTATTTTATTTTATTTTACTGCATTTTATTTGATCTTATTCATTGTATTTTATTGTACTTTTTCATGTATGTGGCTGCTATGACAACTTTATGTCCCTCCTGATTTCAATAAAATAATCTATCTATCTATCTATCTATCTATCTATCTATCTATCTATCTATCTATCTATCCTAAAGATAGACTTAAAGCAAGTACTGTAAGTCAGAAGTATAAACAGGGATCATCATAAAGCAGACAGTCATATCAGCAGTATAAAATCGAGATAAAGAAAATATGTGCAGTATAAATTGTCTATTTCACGTGTGTGAAAAAAGTTGGCAGTGTGAACTTGAGAGAGTATCTGCAGTGTGCACGCTCGGATGAATAAATAACAGATAAAGCAGTGAAAATAAACAGCGGCCCCCCGGGTCCTCTCACAGTGGAGGGGGTCTGCGACATATCAGGTTTGGGAGGCCGCGCCACCGTCTCCAGCCCCGCTGTCCGCCCCCGACATTAAGCCTGCTATTTCCAGAAACTTCCAGCCCACTTTCCCACGTCACTTGGAGGAATCTTTAAAGCGTCCGCCGCTCGCCGGGAAATGTTTCAGTACTCGAGCGGCCGCAGCATGAACGGCGTGAAGACGCAGCCGCCGACCATGGCGAGCAACGACAGCGAGCCTCTGCCGCTCGGATGGGAGGTCAAGATAGACCCGCACACCGGCTGGCCCTTCTTCGTGGATCACAACAACCGCACGACGACCTGGAACGACCCGCGACACGACACCAAGAAGGTAAAAATACACGAATACGTAGAAATAACAAAGCTTTAAAGTTGCGTATCGCCTGATGTGTGACAGCGGCAACTCTCCGCCGTCTGCTGGAGCCGCGTCCTTCACGGTTTCAGCTCCATCACCGTGTATGTGTGTTGTGTGTGTGTGTGCGTTCATCTGGCGGACGGAGGCCTTGTTTGGCTGCGCCGCCTCCCCCTCACGGACAGCTCATAAGCCTGTTATAACGGGTGATCAGCCCCGTTATGTTCCCGGTGTCATGATCTAACACTATTCTTACCCGATGACTCACCCTGCAGCATGCTAACGCGTTTTCCGAGCAGCGTTTCTCTGCTGATACCCGGAGACCACCGCGACCTCCAGCTCCGTTAAACTTTTTTTTTTTATTCCCTTACAAGGACCGAGGCCGGTCCGCCCCCCCCCTCACACACACACACACACACACACACAGGAGGCTCGCGATCGAGGCGCTGTCTGCTCCTGTGCGTCGTATCACCTCCGTTTAATGCATGTTGTGAACAGACGCAGGTCTGCAGAGAACCCCCCCCCCTGTCTGTCCCTCCCCAGTGGGCTTCACGGGGGCTGCCAGTTGCTAATCTATTCGTCTCAGAGAGACACTGTTGTCCAAAGTTAGTGTCCCGAAGAATCTGCTAGAAAGAAACAGCTGTCAGGGGATAAAATTGGTGCAATGGTGCTGGCAGCGTCCCGTGCTGAAATGGCAGAGGGCAAAGGGTCGTCCACTGCTAACTTTTGTCTCAGAGAGGAGGAGGGGAGGGGGGTCAGGCCACTGTGTGACTTTTTACAGAAATGTAGGCTTTCCTCCACATGCCTGTGCATTTTGTTTTGTGCCATAGGTGGCTTTTCACATAATTCACAGACAGATTATGAACTGTCAGCAGACCTGTTGCTCAACACTCCTCTGTAGCTGTCATTGGCAGGTGTCTCAACCACTTGTTACACCGCGGGAATAATAAAAATACACACTTTATCCACCTTAGATAATGGAAACTCACAACAGTGTCTCTGATGAGGCTCATTGTCTGACTTCCACAAGTGTTTTGTCAGTGCTATTTTTATTTCCAGTGATATCGTGTGTGTTTATGCAAGACTACGTCCCCACTAAAGGCTGACTTTTAGTGTCACTATTAGTGTTATATAATGTGTTTTTCAGGTTAAATTAGATTTTTAAAACAAGATTAAACACCAATAGGTGTGGTTAAAGAAGTCTTACACAAGGATGAAATTTAGCTATTCACTGTGATTTGTTTTTTAAAAGTGTTTGAAAAAATAATTGAATATTTGTTCTTTCGTTGTAGTGAAATGTGTCACAGCAACAAGAGCCCTTTTTCTTTCTTTCTCTTTCTCACCCTGTCTGTCTCTCTGCATGACATAATCATGATCAGCTAATAACTTGTTAGTTTAGAGGGTGTGCCAGTGGAGAACAGGATAAGTCAGGAAATGCAGCCAGGTGAATGACGTCCGATGTGGAGCGCAGTATCACACACCAACACAGCGGTTGTCTGACTGGGGTTGTGCTAAAGTCTACGCTAATCAGGCGTTAATATCACTTATCAGATACACAAAGAGGTGACACTTTTGGCACGCCCCTGTGAGAATGTCACACTTTAACCTGTAACCTTTGCAATTATCTTAGGACTGAAAGCACTTTCCTATGAGAAATACCTTCAACGCCATTCAGTTAGCTGAACATACCCAGATAAGAAAGTTTAGTTTAGGATGTACTTAATTTAGATGTAAATCTCTTAGTGGAGGATTAACTACTAATACAGTTTACTAGAAGAAAGTATTGTTACTTCTTTTAGTCAGCTACAACCCAGAATATCTTTGTTAAAAGACTTTTTTTTATTACCAGACAAGATATTAACCAGTAATTAATAATTTCTTAAAGCTTAAGAATCATGAAGCCAACCAAGTTTGTAGTGTTTCCTGCAAATGACACCACTACGCTCACTAATAATGTCTAAATTCATTTCATTTTTAACTAATTGTTGAACATCTTTAATATAGATAGAAAAACCAACTATCAAATTGTTGTTAATTAAAAGGTCTTCTTAGAGGTGTTATGTTGTCACATATCTTTGCTGGATGGCATTATAGATATAAATGACAAGATTATTGTTCCCCATTGTCCTAAAGACAGAGTTAGTTGCAGTTTAGCTTTTAAATCATATCTGTATGTTGTTGGCTGTGTTTCAGGTCAGAGAAGTTTCTGCAAATGGACCTAACATACCACCAGAACCGAGCCCTCAGGAGACACAGAAGACCTTTGTTAGGGAGATGAAGCACCCCATTCTCCGTCAAGGCTACGTTCCCATCCCGGTCTTCCACGAGGGAGCGGAACTGAGGCAGCAACAGCATCCATGTTATTCCTACATCCAGCCAAGCACCGCACAGAATATCCGGACAGACGGACGGACACCTTCCCCGACACCGAGCCTCCACTGCAGGCCCAGATCACCTTTGCACGGACCTACAGACAGCTGCTCCTCTGAGCCTGGAAAGGCCAGCTCGCCCGTTTCACAAACATCAGAGGTTAGAGATGCTGGAATAGTGTACATGCAGGCAGAAATACGGTTACAAATCAAGTGCTTTAAATTTGCATGTGAAAATAAATTACCAAATACTGAACGTCCACTATTTTAATTTGATTTACTTTCAAGGTTTACACTGCTCCGCTTCACCAGCCTTCACGGCCCAGCAGCACTGGTCTTCAAGCAGGTTACATCCCCATCCCGGTGATCCATGAGGGTGGAGGCGGCCAAACACAAACACAGTCTCAGTTAAATCCCTCGGTCTACTCTCAGCGTGTCCCCTATTCAGAGCACCAGCAGCCCTTCCACCGCCTTCAGACAGACGAATGGCCTGGCTACTCTGCAGCCATGCAGCCTCCGCGGGAAAGGGCTTCTCCCATACTGCTTCCCCAGCATCGCGAGTCGATTCACCTCCAGCCCCACATTAGAAGCCAGTCACCTATCATAACACAGGTGCTGGGAGAAAGACCACAGGTAATTTTCATTTTATGTGTTTTCACTCAGATTTTTCGGGGCGTTCAAAAAAAACGTTTGATTTTCACATCATTATGTGTTGACCTAGATTGTGACGGATCCTTGTGGCTTCTTTTTAACTTCTAAGGCTCAGCAGCATGTCCTCACAAGAGACCTGCCCCAGAAAATGGAGCAGGAACAACAAAGCGCTCAGCAGAAACCAGAAAGCATGCAGCTCCCCCAGCCATTGCACACAGAAGCTGACGTCCAAAAGCCTCAACAACCTCAACAACAGTATCAACAGCCTCCACCTCAGCAACCTCAGCAGTTCCAGCAACCGCAACAGTTTCAGCAACCGCAACAGTTTCAACAACCGCAACATTTTCAACAGGCACCACCTCAGACATCTCCACAGCCTCCTCATCCTGAGCAGTTTGTGCAGTCGCAGCCACAGTTCCAGCAGCCCCAGAAACCAGAACAACCACAACAACATACTGCAGATATCACAGTTCACATACCTCCAAAACCAGAGCCCCAGGACGTGTCAGCCGTTCCCCCAGAGGTCCCACCCGTAAAAGTAGAGGCTGAACCGGCTGCTCAGTGCCCAGTCCATCCAGGCTTGGCTAAGGTACAGCAGATAGTCGAACGGGTTGCTGCGCTGGAGCAGGAGGTGAAATGTTTTGATGGAAAGAAGAATGATAAGAAGTACTTGTTACTGGAGGAGCTGCTGACCAAAGAGCTCTTAGCACTGGACTCGGTCGACCCAGAGGGCCGCGCAGACGTGCGGCAGGCGAGACGGGACGGAGTCCGACGCGTTCAGACCATACTGGAAGAACTGGAGCAACTGGAGGAGCAGCCGGCCCGGCCAGCCTGCGACACCGCCATGGAGGGAGTCAGCCCGACGCAGAAAGGGGAGCCCAGCATGATCAGCAAGGAGAGTGTGGAGCTGGCAAAGGAGATATCATAATGACTGCACACTTCATAATCAAGAGGAGAGAAGGAAAACCCTGCTGTATATTTGATAGTGAACAAGTCTGCTCTGGCTAACTGTCCTCCTCTATCTACAGCATTTGTGGAAGTTGCATGCATTGATTAACAGTGTTGGTATTTCCTGCCATTCAGCACATAATTGATGGTAGCTCAGTGCAATCATGTTTTTCAAGCCAATGTTGTTGCCTTCTATGTTGTGCCAATGTCTTCATAATAAGACAAATGTCATGATCAAAATGTGGACAACAATTTCTAGTAAAATTAAAGTTTGAATAAGAGGCCTTTATCAATAAATGGAAAAACACTAGAAGTATTTTCTTAAGAAATGTTATGTGTAGTTGCCTTTTGTCTTGATCAAATATTGTATGAAGCTTTTCTTAATCCAGTCAGCACATCAGTTAGTACATAAGTGCAAACATCGGGGCTTTAAAGCAGAATTCACCGCAAAACTCAGTCAGCAGAAAAGCATTTTCCCCTTTATATCCACAAAGAGCTGCTTTGTCACAGATCACAGTGAATACGTTGATTAGATGCTGCTTTTTTGGTGCAATACTGATTTTGCCGTCTTTGCACTTTGCCACCATTGACATGTATCATGCTGAGAGATCAGCAGCACTTCATTTGAAATATCTAAGTTACACCAGTTTTGATTGATGTGTTTGAGTGTTTGTATGTGCATTGGTTTACTTGTTATTTCAAAACATTATATCAGTATTTATATCATTATATAGTATTTTGGTACATTGATGAATGTGTAATGATAAATGGAGGTGAGATGTGCATCTTACTTGAGATGTGAGACAATCAGCACTCTGCGCAAATGACTGCACAGTTTTAAGATTGTCAGAATGTTCACGTGTAACTACCAAAGCCACAATCTGTAATAATACTAACACTAAAACGGCCTACAAGCCTTAAAAATGCCAACTGTGAGGAAACGTTCAGGTCATAAACAGGTCAACTTCAATCTGTCATCTAAACAGCTTTGAAATTACTTTGATGATTATTAATTGTTTGTGTAGTAATTTGTCACTATAGTAGGATCATAAGCCACCTGTCCTTTAGGGCCACACACCATTACAAATTATGGATTGTGGCTTGATCACAGTTTATGAGTAGCAGGCTGATGCGTTGTTGAAAGTACATCACGTTGGTATGAAAATAAAATGTATTTGACATGGACCTTGACTGATATTTTTATTCCTACAGATGCTGCAAAGTCAAGAGAATCATCGTCTTATATTTAGCAGTAGGTAGCCCTGACAGCTCTTTGTTGTCTTTTCTAGCACATTATTCTTCATAGTTTGGGTGAAGGTTAATTGTATATATTATACAGTATACGTAGTACAGACTTGTCCACCTTGTTTACCCCCTCCCTTCCAAAATAACCCATATTTTAATAATGCATGAGTACGCTGTGTGCTCCACTTTTGGATCTGAAGACGTGTCCCTGACCCAGTCTCCAGCTCTCTCAGGTCTGGCTCAGTTTTAGTGTTTTCAGTAACGTAGGCAGTCATGTCTGAGGTCAGATGCTCCCTGCTTTTCCCCCTAGAGCGAGACAGAGTGAGTCATAGCTGACAGCATCTTTGCCCCTTAATCCAAGCTGGGTGGGGACTCTTAAAACAAATGTGGAAGTGGCCTGTTTTCTGCTTTTCTTAAAAATATACACCACAATAGGCACCTACTTCTTTAAATGGGTGATTGTTATTATTATTGTCTTATACTTCATCCCTCCCTCAGATTTATCTGTCACTTAACAAGAGGCACATGATTTAAAAAGATAAATACAGGGTCAAGTAATAAAGGCACAAACACAATGTCTGACAGACCAGTCAACACACTCTTTCTCTTAAATAAAGCACCTTGATGGCCTGAAGCCTGCAGTGATTACTGTGACGCTCAGTCCGTCTGTGCCTGTGACGCCGCAGGTCACGTGTCATTGTTTGGAGCAGGAAGCTGTGGCTCCGTGCTGAAGCGCGCACGGCAGCTGCAGACCGGAGCGCCCCGTCAGTCACCGCGTCCGCCTTCACCCTGGCATGGCTCGGCCGCGGGGACGGGACGACTCTCCGGCAGAAAGGCGGTCTGACGAGCAGTATGAGTAGAGGAGGACTCGACGAAGCCGACAGTCGTCCAGCCGCCGCCTCTGTTAGCTCTCGGGGTAGCTAGCTGAGCAGCAGCGCGGCGAGCTAACCGCGGCTAGCTGCGGTCAAACCTCCGGGACGTGGGGAGCTCTTATTAGCCGTACCTGCCTGTTTTGTATTTAGCTTGTGCGTGTGTGACATTAAGGGACGACATGGAGCTGTTCCAGGCCAAAGACGAGTACATCCTCCAGAGCGGGGACCGGGCGCTGTGGTGCAGCCGGAGAGACGGCAGCATGACGGTCAGACCTGGTGGGTACTGCCGACAGCTGCGTGCTGGAGCCGGCCTCCATCTCCAACTAACACTCACCATTTATACATCAGACCAACAGCTGCGTGTGTCTGTCTGCCTGGAGGTATTTCTGTGTGCGTGTCCAGCTCCCCGCGGTGTTATCGGGCTAATCTCTCGCTGGTAATTGTGCCTCCGTGATTAATAAACCTCACCGTGATCGTTTGGCTGCTCTCAATGCGATAACACGTAAAAGTAGTTTGGTGGAGAAAAACAGCAGCTTTGTGTTGAAGTCGTCGCTCCTGCTCTCACTCGGGCTGTGCCAACACCCAGAAACACTCAAAGTTTTTACCTTGCTCCTCATGTTACACAGTGAGGGCTCAGCTGGACTTCAGAGAGAGGACAGTGAGGGGGGGCAGGCTGGACTGCAGCTTTCATATCATGTGTTTGACTCATGACAGCTTAACTAATGTGCTATTCTAACGTGGTGACTTATTGGAAAACTAGGTTACCCTTCTGATTAGATTGTGATGAGGCACCAAGGCAAACACAGTGTGTAGATAAAGACCAGAATGGAAAGTGTCCCAGCATCACACCTGAGTCACATTGCAGAAGCGAGCACTGCCATGGGGAAGGCTGCAGTTGTGACAAAGAGTTGCTCATGCTCTCGTAGTAGAAGAAACGCTGTGTGCTGAGGGAACTACACATCTGCAAGCCAGCAGTGGAAAAAGCACTGTTGAACTACTTGAAAAGTTTCATTGGAGTCAGCAGCAGCAGGCGGCGTGTGCTCTCTGCTGTGTGTCGGTACAAGTTGTGTGGCTGTGCAGCCATCCTGAACAGGTTTTTAGTTGCACCACTGTTTCATTATTTAATTGGAAAAAGGGTTTCCACTCCTCACTGGGTTTCCACTTCACTCTCAAGCACACAGTGAAGCATTTCCATGATATTGCACGTTCAAAGTGAAGTTTTGGTATTGTTTTTTTTTCTTCTTCTTGTATTTCTATTGGGGTTTTCTTCGGCAAGATCTTGGCCTCTCAGCCGGTTCCCGTGAACACAAATGTCTCTGGCTTGTTGAACAGGAAGAGCTATTGTCTGAGGCTGCCTATAGTTGATAGTCTCCACCCTCAGCCACACCCTTCACATTTTTTCCACTTTGCTCCACTCTGATGTTTCATCCATAAGAATTTTCTTTCAGTCGCACAGTTTGTGGATGGCCATAACTTCACATTTGGCTTGGTGCTGCATGTTCAATAAATATGACATACTGTGCATGAAGAATGACTGACCCACAAGAGTGAATCAGATTTACTGAGTTCCCATCGATTTGAATGGTATTCTATTTACTCCACCTGCTATTTCTACAGCAAGTCTTTGAGGTTGAGGGAATTTCCTGGCTATCAAAAACAGGTTTAAGCATGGTAACAGGAAATCACACTGTCGTGACTGTTTCGAGGTAACCTACTTTCTGTTTGGTTAACTCACACGTTGAGCTCTCAGTGTGAATATTTAGCTGTTTCTGACCGAAAAGGCACACATGCTCAAACTTCTCAAGATACAACCTCAATAATCATAAGCCCCTTTCTTGCATGTGTCATTTTTAAATCCTGGCTGTTCATCTGCTCTGAAGCATATTTTACTGAGTTGTTTTCACTGATCTGATGTTGCCTCTCCATATTTCTTTCTATTTCAGCAACAGACCTGTTGTTAGCTTGGAATCCAGTGTGTCTGGGTTTGGTAGAAGGTGTCATTGGAAAAATACAGCTTCACACAGGTAAGTGGAGAATTGAAAACAGTTCACCCTGAACAGAGCACATTCATTCTTGCCAATATTTTCCATCTGTGTGCACTTGACACTTGAGTTATTAAATCATCCAGTGCTTAGTATGTTTCTTACTCACAAGGGAATGTGTGAAAAAATGTGTAAAAGTACTTTGAAATGTGTGTAGTGACGACGAAGAGTGAGCGGATGGTGATGATTCAGTTGGTGATGAATCTGATTTTATTGATGGCATCCCTCTTTGTGCATTGTGGTTGGAAGTTGGAGATTAAACATCATGCCCTGATGAACAGCTATCTTATTCTAGATATTCATGTCGATGAAAAAGATTTAAATAATTATTTACCAGATGTCCTGTGTTACCTTATTAAAAAATCTGCAGTAAATGCCTGGTGTGCAGCTGCTTTCTTCACACCTTCCAGAATGTGAGGAATTCTGCACCCATGACACATCCCTCCCTTCCTCTTTCTCCTCCTGGCAGATCTTCCTCTGGGCCTCGTATTAATTCGACAGAAAGCACTGGTTGGCCATTTACCAGGCAACCACAAAGTCTACAAGATCACCAAGATCGCCGTGATTCCCCTGTCTGATGAAGAGCCTCAGGAGCTCGAGCTGGAGGTGTGTGTATTAATACTGTAATGAGACATGAGAAGCAGTGAGCATGCACTCGTGTTTTAATTATTGCATTCAGCCCCCCTGACATTCATTACAACAGTGCTTGTGAGAATCCTAAATAGTTATTTAATGCACCCAAGAATACCCTGTATGCGTAAGCGTATGATTCATCTGGGAAGGGCTGACAGTGGTGCAAAGTGAGTTGTAGTTTGTTTTCATTTATTTATTTATTTGAAAGATCTGTTTCATTTTCACCCACACATTGAGAGTGAAAATTAAATGCAGACAAAGAATCTCTGCAATAGATCGCAAAGGAAGTTGAATATTGCTAAGATTTCAGTCTTTCAGGGGAGCTTCATGGATGGTGAGACAGAATATTTCCAAGTGAGTAAATACAAAGTCGGGTGATTGTTCCCCGAATAGGCTTTTAGACCCCGTCCTGTTGTACATTGTCTATGTGCTACAGAATGATTGTTCCACACCTTTTGAGCCTAGAAGTTGTATAGATCAACGCTGTTAGATTGTTTAAGGCATTAGTTTAGGAAAATAAGATTGTGTAGAGTACTGGATAGTTTTTGTAGTGTGTAGTCATAAATGTTTTGTTCATGTTTTTATTTAGAAAAATTCAAGGTAGTGGCATATTCTTTTATAAATATCACCATCCAGTTTTTGCAATTTGTTAAATTCCATGCATTTGATAGAGGATCCTCTTTTTCAGCTTTGCAAGAAGCATCACTTTGGAATCGACAAACCAGAGAAACTGGCTCAGTCTCCTGATGAGTCAAAGTTCTTGATGAAGACTTTTAGCCAGATCAAGTCTAATGTGGCAGTGCCCATCAAGAAAAAGGTATTTGTTTTCTGTTGTAAAATGTCCTCTGTCATACTCAAACCGGTGCACTCCATTTTCTATCTTTCCTACTTTTACAGACTTTGAAGTTTTGCTTTCTATGCTTTGTTGGCTCACCCCTCTTTTCTATCCACTCGCCCAATCCAGTATTCCCCTGCTTTCCAGGTCAAAGAAAACAAAGAGAAGGAACGTTTGGAGAGACGGCTGTTGGATGAGCTGTACAAGATATTCATGGACTCAGACTCTTTCTACTACAGCATGACCTACGACCTGACAAACAGCGTGCAGCGCCAGGGAGACTCAGAGAAGTCCAGCTTACCCCTATGGAAACAGGTTTGGAGAGAAACGCAATGTACAATATTTTGATTTTGTTGCGCTTTTATTTAAAAAAAAAAAGCTGATTCATTTGTTCTTTGTGAAAGGTGGATGACCGCTTTTTCTGGAATAAGCACATGATCCAAGACCTGATTGACCTTCAGGTAAATTGTTTTCAGCACTAAGATAGTTAGTGGCACTGTTTGGTTTTTGTTTCTCCATTTTTTAAAGTTGACTGAAAGCCACCCCCACCTCACAGGATTTCATTCTTTGACAAATTGCTGACATAGCAGTTTTTACAACTGTCAGCTCAAAGTGTGCAGCTGGCCCCGCTCTGTAAGTGTGGTAGTTTTATGTGCTGCTTTATCAGAAGAGTATGAAAAATACTCAGTGGATAGCTGTAACGGTTCTGAATTATGAAAGATTAACTGCTTTGGATGCAAAGTGCCTCCGTACTGACCTGGCTTTAATTTTGAATGCTCCAGGTACCAGAGGTGGACTTCTGGGTGATACCCATCATCCAGGGCTTTGTACAGGTGGAGGAACTGGTGGTGAACTACAATGAGACATCTGATGAGGAGAGGAGCAGCCCTGAGACCCCGCCACAGGAGATCACCTGTGTCGATGATATCCACCCCCGCTTCACTGTGGCCCTGATCTCCAGACGGAGCCGCCACCGTGCAGGTGACTGACTTTCATCCCGGTCATGTCTTTTGGTGTATAAATTGGAAAGATTTTTAGCAGGATTTCAATAACTCAAGAGTACAGTTTTTTTCTCATCAACTGAAGCATGATCTGTGATATAAATAATCTGAATAATGCTGA
Organism: Amniataba percoides; assembly: GCA_037176925.1. Lineage (NCBI taxonomy): Eukaryota > Metazoa > Chordata > Actinopteri > Centrarchiformes > Terapontidae > Amniataba > Amniataba percoides. The sequence continues at coordinate 5,648,715 of JBAJHX010000033.1, read as the reverse complement.
TGCATTCTCCTTGCCCAAAGGGATGCGGTACAAACGCAGAGGAGTGGACACGGACGGCCATGTGGCTAACTATGTGGAGACAGAGCAGCTGATCCACGTGCACAACCACACTCTGTCCTTTGTGCAGACTCGTGGCTCTGTGCCGGTCTTCTGGAGTCAGGCTGGATATCGCTACAATCCACGGCCACGCTTAGAAAAAGGTCTGTTGCACTACAGTGTCTTTCACACAATATTATAGAGAATGTTTCTCACAGGCTTTGTATGATGGGTATAGTAAAATGGGCCCTGCTATTCCAGTTTATATATCTAAAGGCGATTTGAAACCTTTCTTATGAAACTCTACGTCCTTCGTCAAAGTTATGTCAATATAAAAATAGATCTCCTGATGTCTTTAGTCAGATTCAGTTATTCCTCTGAATGTCTCTCTGATGTTTCAGGAGAGAAGGAGACCATGCCTTACTTTTCTGCGCATTTTGAAGAACAGCTTAAACTCTACAAGAAGCAGGTAGGTTTGCTTAGCCGGAATGTGTGCTCGGGTGTGTACATAGCATAGCCGTGGACTACTTACATGTATTGTAAAAAATATGTTTAAAGATCATGTCAACAAAAGTCTTGCTGGTGCAGTGCAGAGACAAAAATTGTATTTCAGCTTTTGAAAAGCTAAACTATTGGTCATCCTGTAATGTTGTCCTTGTGACACAGTGACATTAAAACAGCTAACATTTACCATGTAAGTGTGTTTCCACAGGACAGGCTTAAAGGGACATAAATGACATAAACATGGGTAATTGACTGCAGCTTCTATTATCCTATTCAGGTCATCATTAACTTAGTGGATCAAAGTGGACGGGAAAAGATAATTGGTGATGCATATCTGAAGCAAGTCCTGCTTTACAACAACCCAAACCTCACATATGTTTCATTTGACTTCCATGAGCACTGGTAAGAGAAACGCTTTGTGCATGTAGTTGTTACAACCTGTTCTATACCACAATGTATTTACTTCCCCTTCATGCTTCTTATATCCTGTTTCTCAGCCGAGGTATGAAGTTTGAGAATGTGCAAATACTGACAGATGCGATCTCTGATATAATCACTGACATGAAGTGGGCCTGGTGAGTGTCATCGCAGCATTTCGTAATTTTTTGAAAATTGGTCAATAGTCTGAATATTCATTCAACTCCTGTTACAAAATTACCTGTGTGCTGTAGTGCATGTTAATAATCCTATTTTGTATTGGGTCAAAGATTTTATTCTTGGGCACATCCTAATATAAATGTATATTCATCCTTCAGGGTGGATCAGGCCGGAGTCATCTGTAAGCAGGAGGGTATTTTCAGGGTCAACTGTATGGACTGCCTGGACAGGACCAACGTGGTCCAGGCTGCTGTTGCTCGGGTGGTGATGGAACAACAGGTGAGAACGAATCAAGCAGAGAAATCCAGATTTCAAAACATTTTCCATTTTGTCTGCTCTGCCTTGCTGGTTGCTTTCTCAGTTTAATTTACTATTTCATCTACCAGTGACTTTTTAGTACTTTGAAAGTTCCTTATGAAACTTCCAGCTGAATAAACCTCAGAGTCCCTGCTGTCTGTAAAATTAATTGTGTATTATGTTTTTTTTTAAATAATAATAAGTAACAGCATAAATTATGTAAAATAGTCATGCTTTCTGAAACTGGGATGAAAAAGTGTTTTTCAAAAAGAACAAGTGTAGTTTACCAGATTATGTTACAATATGTCTCCTTGTCTGTAGGCAGTTTACTTTGTGTTTGTGCAACAGATTATGGACACCTGCATGTATTTGCTCATCGGGTCATGCACACACTAGTGTCTGTGACCTGTAGTGTTCATACAGCACTAAAAAACAAAGATAGCCAAGGTTTATGCCACCAAAACCTTTTCAGCTCTCTAGAAATCCAGCAACCGCCACAGACATCTTATATCACATTTAATGGGTAAATGCTAGTGTAAACTGAGCAGTTCATCAAACTGGATATTTATGATCTTCTCCACGATACAATGTTACCGAAACAGAGACAAATGTCTCCTCTCTGCCTGCAGCTAAAGAAATTAGGTGTGATGCCTCCAGAACAGCCTCTGCCTCTCAAATGCTACAGGATTTATCAGATCATGTGGGCCAACAATGGAGACACCATCAGCAGACAGTATGCAGGCACAGCAGCGCTCAAGGTAACATCATTTTCTGCACAGATATTAACATTGTTTCCTTAAACAAAATACAGAAGTGAAGAGTGCTGTTGTCTTTTCACACAGTGGTTTGGTGGATGGTAGGAGAGCATATAGTATTTCAGAAGATAAAAACACTTATTTAATCACACACAAATGACAAATACTGACCAAAGCTTAAACCTTAATCTGATTTAGGGAGATTTCACCAGGACGGGAGAGAGGAAGCTGGCTGGTGTGATGAAGGATGGAGTGAACTCAGCCAACCGCTACTATCTGAACCGCTTCCGGGATGCTTACAGACAAGCAGTCATTGGTACAGAAAAGCAGACATTTATTACCACTGTACATGTACATCTGCACCCACACTGACCCAAAATCTGTCCTTCACTGACTGCTTTGACTGCTTTGCCTCTCCCTGCAGACCTGATGATGGGCCTGCCAGTGACTGAGGACCTGTACTCCATCTTCAGTAAGGAGAAGGAGCATGAGGAGAAAGAGAAGGAGTGCCAGAGAGGAGCACAGGAGCAGGTCAGCCTGCTGCTGCAGACCTACATGCAGCTACTGCTACCTGATGACGAGAAGTTTCATGGAGGTTGGGCCCTCATCAATTGTGACATGAGGTTAGTGGCTAGCTGCTCTGTTTTATTATCTGTTAACTTTATAATGCCAGGAACAGAAATGAGCAGCAAATATTCGTATTTGTGTTTTCAGTAGTTTCTAACGGTCTCTCCCCCCCAACAGCCTCATTGATGCAACCAACAAGGATGTGGATGTGCTTCTTCTTCTATCTGACAAAGCCTACTATATTGCTTAGTAAGTCAGATTTTATATTCACCAAAAAAGTATTTATATATCCTTAATTTTCCTTTAGGTGCACTTATGTTTACATTTGTTTTTTTTTGTAGCTATGATGAAGAAGCAGATAAAGTCAACCAGTACCAGCGCCTCAATTTAGAGGGTTTGGAAAAGATCGAAATTGGTAAGAAAAGGAGAAGTGAGGGATTTGTACTCTCACTGAGTCACCCAACACTTCCCAAAAGTGTGCTTAACAGTTTCTCAGTAACCTTTTAGCAATATCTCTGCTGATCATGATTCATGCAGGGAAGGCACATCACTAAAAAATGGAAGTAATAAGTTGTAGTAATAGTATTAAGTTTTCTCTTGCAGGTCCAGAGCCTACTCTGTTTGGAAAGCCAAAGTTCTGCTGTATGCGCTTGCACTACAGGAACGAAGAGACGAGCGGATACTTTCACACGCTAAGAGCAGCAACACGCAATCCTGAGGATGATGGAAAAGGTAGGATGCAACTCTTTTCTTGCTGTTTAAAGACAGTAAAGATATCTTTTTGTGGTCATACACTGGTCGAGACTTACATTATTATACATTTTAGACACTTTGCAGTGCATAGCTGAGATGCTTCGCATAACGAAACAGGCCACTGGGCTGGACCTGCTTGTGGTTGAAAAGAAGTTGGAGAGGTGGGTACTGGTTTGTAATCATGAGGATGATTAGCATTCTATGCCCCTTTTCATATATTCAAAAGTTTATGATGAAGATAAACATTGCCAGCCATCGTAGAAAAACTTAAACTTTAAACCAATGATGACTGCTGTGGATTGCTTATTTACGTTGTGTGTATCTGTGTTCCAGACGGCAGAGTAAACCACAGGAGGATATAATGGGCATCCAGAACAAACCTGCTGACCACGGCCAGGGTAGCTCTGGTCTGGCACAGGGCAAAAGTTTCCTCCTCAACAAATTCTCCTCTCTCAATCAGAAAGTGAAACAAACCAAGACGAACGTAAACATTGGCCCCTTCAAACCCCTCGGGAGGCTGGGCACCTTCTCCAAGCCTGACGTAAAAGTTAATTTCCTGAAGCCAACTATGCACGTCAATCTGTGGAAGTCGGACAGCAGCTTGGAGACATCAGATAACAACCCTGGCACAGGAGCCCTGAAAGATATTGGTGATGCGCACTCCGAAAACTCAGACGACTCTGACTCCTATAATTCTGACCCAGAGCACCCGTGTTCTGGTTCTTTAGAAAACGTGGACTATGTGCTGCCCAGCTGCGGCATTGTAGCATCAAACCCACGACTGGGCAGTCGCTCCCAGTCTATTGGTAGCGTAGAGCTAAATATCCCCTCTGTCATCCGGGTCACTGGCTGTGACGGGAAGCAGGAGAGTCCCTCTCATGTCAGTGATGACAAATCCCCGGGGGCCGCTTCTGTGGCTGAAGAAGCCATTCTGATTGACTTTGGTACTCCCATTGATGCCTACTGCCACCAGTTTGTCCAGGACGCACAGACCAAACCTGTTGAGGTGTTTGGAGAGGAGCCGCCAGTCGCTGTCCCCCCACTCAACCCTGCGGTGCCTGTGCAGAACAAGAGCCCAGCAAACTCAGACAAACAGCCAAGCTCCGAGCCGCAGCATCAGCAGGAGGAGCCCCAGCTCCCCAGGCCATCCCAGCTAGACGTCGAGTCCACTACCTCCGGTTCCAACCTCCTCACCGTCCAGAAGCCCAGCTCTGCAGCCTCAGGAGGCTCTCAGAGGAGTTTGAGTTCACTGATGGAGGGCAGCCTCGGTCCTTCGCCTGCCGACAGCAACGGCAGCCGAGTAGTGTCCCCCTTTGCCAAGATCAAGAGCTCCATGGTACAGGTGGCCAGCCTCACCCAGGCGGGACTCACCCAGGGCATCAACTTTGCTGTGGCAAAGGTACAGAAGAGCCCGGAGCCAGATACCGTTAACGAAGCCCAAGAGAGTGAGCTGAAGGCAATGTTTACACAGTGCCAGACCAGGATCATTCAGATCTAGTGCTTTCCTTGTAGCAGGATTTTGTAGTCATATGTCATGTAGAAACTTCCTGTATGGTAGCAGTAGCAAAAGCTTGCACATAACGTCACTACTCGGCCAAGAGATGCAGTCTTGAATTTGCCCTTTAGTTAAACTTACCCATGTGAATGATGACTCTTGTACAGAACTTACAAATATATATTTTAGTCCAACATAACCGTGACCATGTTTACATGCACTCAATTATGGATGACCTTATTCTTTGAAAGCACTGATTGTCTGGTCCAGTTTTTGTGATACAAGGGATGTTTAGCTCGCATCCCTCCTGCCATGCAACCTAACACACTGATTAATAACAATCAGATGTTCTCTCTTTTAGTTGGTTTAATAATCAACTGTCATCAATATATTCCCATGCCATGAAAATTGCAATAATTGTGACCCAGTGAAATTTCAGATATAAAAGTCTGAGAATACCAGTACTTGGTATGTGTACGGAGTCTAAAATAGGGTAAATGTTCAAGTATTTTATGACTCTTTTATGTGTCAGGGAAAGTTGCACACAATAGAACGCTTGATTGAAATGAGTGCATGCAAATCTAAATCCTGAATCCTTCTGCTACTGCTGAGGTAAATAATCCTCAGCACAGTTTTCTATCAAATTTCAAGGATACTCTTGCTATGATTGCATTATGAGACAAATAACTAAGACATAAGAATCTATTTTGAGATGCTTTAAGCTCATGTACTGCCAGAGTGGTGTGCTGTGTTTTCGTGCATGTAAACATGTCACTCTCCTGAGTCTGAGAAGTCATTTTAGCCACAGTGCTTGCATGTGAGGTTGATGGTAACAACTGGTTTCGACAGGGCAGTTAAACATTAGCTGTAGTTGAACTCTGACGTTATCATGTACTGTATGTCATCCTGTCTGTGCAGCTCACTTCATGGCGTTTGTGATATTGACTTCGTAACAACCTCTAATTTGTAACAGTTGTAGTAGAAATCCGACCAAATATCTTTTGTGATACCCAAAGGACAACTCTGTGTTAATTATTACCCTTTATATAGCTGTTGGAAACTAGCTGGGCGACATACTGTACGTAGTTATTCTATGTAATTTCAATGTTGTCAAGTGTAACTTAGAAGATATACCGTTATAGAAACAACGACTACACAAGACCTTTAGTAAGAGTATCCTGGTTGTCGATATGTACAGTGAGTATTGTATGTTTATCTGTTCCCTGAGTAGAGCCTTCCCTTAAGATTTTTTGTATTGATGGTAGGGAGGCAGCTTCACATGTTCAAAGAGGTATGAGCATTATATTTTGAAAAGAACGCCCAGTACTGTCACTGCTAATCATTAACAACCAGAAAACTACTGGTTGGAGTTGTTTTTTGATAGTTCTGTGTGTTGAAATAACTATTCTGCTAGTGGTTGTACTAATTAACCATGAGGGATTGTTCGAACTTTGGGTCCTCGGCCAGCGTTGTACATTGACGTTGCATGCTTGACAAAGAAAGGAGAGTAGCATATAGTAGATATATATGCAATTGCACCCACCCAATTATTAGAAACACTGACGCTTTATGCACTCCCCAAACTGAAAGCATATTTGCCTTAACAGGGAATTGAAGTGGGATTATGTATATCAGGTATTTATGGCAAAATCTACCTTTTTAAGTCCTTTCGAACATTACATTTTACTCGTTACATTTAGTGTACTGTATAAACGATCATGTTCAGGGTTACTGTACATCATCACGTTTTATCTTGGGATATTTCATCTGCTGGCATGTACTCCATTGAAATGAGCAAGTTTTAGATGTAAACAGTGTCTTGGCTGTGTGTATGTACTGTACAATATGTGTGAGTTTGTGCGTTACAGCATCCCTTCTGCTGCTGGTATTTAGGAGCGCTCGACGTAGAGCCTGACTTATTTATGTGCTACGAAACCGTAACATTGTTATGTCCACATTGTTCAGTAAACCTCAAGAAGTGAGGTTGTAGTCAGATAGTGAGAATCTCCCACATGACCTTGTTAGAGTCCTCCAGAAGAAATAATGAAACCAAGGCCACCTCATCCCACTGCTGTTTCTGTGTATTTATGATAAAAAATAATAATCTGGTTTGCCTCGATCTGAAATGTCCCAAGATAAACGGTCACACATTTCATATTTTGTGTTACATTTGCCTGTTTTCTCCGTTCCGCTTGCTCACCAGCAGATAAGATGTGGGATCCTCATTTAGTTTATCTGATATAATTGTGTTAAGTGAGACTTGGCTGCTTTGTGGGTGCTACATTATATAGTTATTGAACCTGCTGATAGTGCGTGGTGCTGCCAAAGCTTTAAGGTAATAGCTGTAATGCAAAGGTTTAATGCAGAGGGTAAAAGTTGGTGTGTGTGTTGTTTCTTTTTTTAACTTCAGGATTGCGAACACTGGAGCAGTTCTCAAACAGAGCAGAAACGTATTTTGTCCTAAACATGCTGTATTAAGCTATAAGGAACAGTAATCCTCAACATTCCTGATATAGACCACAATGCTAGAGTGCTGGTGTCTGGTTTTTATATGCAAAAGCTGGCAATTATATTTGATCCTCTATTTGCTGAGTGAGATTCTTCTCCTTTCTTTCTTGTTTTACACCAAGTGCTTTTGCAACCACCTCTTCATTTGTTGTTTGTGATTATACTCCCCTCACATTAAGACCACAGACCATGACAAATTATCATGTGACTAAAGGTCTTAATGCATTTGATTTGCACTCTGAGCACATTTTCTAACATTAGCACCATTCCATCCGAATGTCTGCAGTCATCTTTCCTCTTTACCAACTGACTGTTGTCATTGTTTTCCACAGTGTACTGAGATTGTATTATATATTAAAGTATCCTATTTATTCTTATCCTCTTTGGGTGTGTTACTTGATAACAAAGTGCACTGTACACTTTTTGTTTAGGAAGATATTCCATTGGAATAAAAATTATATGAGTGAACAAGTGTTGCATGAGGTTTCTTGTGGAATCCCTTAACAGGAAGTTTCTATGCCAGCAAATTAAAGATCTTGCTTTTTACATACGCTGGCAGCTAGCTAAATGTAGAGTGACTCCAGAAGAAAATGCATTATAGGAAGTAGTCCTTCGAACCTCATTACTTTATTTAATTAATGTAAACATAGAAAATTTGGTCTGCAGCAACACCATCATACCACAACACCACAGCAGACTGTGGAATTAAGGCAAAGTGAGAGCACTGACACACATCAAGATGTTATGGTACATACGAACTATAACTCATTAATTCAGTTAGTCCATTAAATGAAAATATATCCTGTTCTTACTTTCAGAAAGCAAAAAAAGTTGAACACAACATGAGCTACTTATGGCATATGAAAAACATTTTATTACAAACTCTTTTAGGTATCAAAAACAAGAACGAAAGCCGTCTCTGTTGTCTCCGTAATCACGGCTCGTTGCCGTTGACACACTTGTGCTGCTCCATCCTGCTCTTCCGCAGCGCCTCGATGTGTTTGGCTTTCTGCCAGCTGTCTCTGGACAGGGAGGTCTGTCCCAGGCTCAGAGACAGCAACCTGCCGACAAGAGTCACAGTCAGCCACGTCCCACACAAACACATCTCAGCTTGAATACATGAATACTCCAAATACTGTGCTGGCACTTTCTGTTACGTAGCTTATCAGGCATTTCTGTTGTTGGTCATAATGGCCATAATAATTTTTATCCCCAACTTAACACACCTCCTTTTAAAGAGTGGATAAAAAGGAAAGAAGTTTATGATGAAGGGAATCTACCTCGCCACAACGAGCATCCTGTGGAGATCCTCAGCAGACACGCTCTGCGGGTCGTCTTTTCTCATATCCACAAAGTCATCCTCAACAGACTGACGACACCAGAAAAGGACAAGCAGTTTAAGGACACCGATGATTTAATGACGTCTCATTAGACAGACACAGTCTGATGCACACATAAAGGAATGACTAACCAAGTTATTTTACTGATATCCTTTTCACATCAACCTCCATGTGATAAAAAAGATTACTTTGCTAGGGTGTGCGAGCACACTTTTTTCTCACTAGTTTATGTGCAACTCAACTCAGGCTGAAGATGACAGCGCGTCTCACCTTTGTCACTTCATCAGAGATGCTGTAGTCCAGCAGCCGAGCCACACTCAGGTAGGTTCTGAACTTGTTCAGCTGGGACGACGTCTGTGGAAGCATGTGGATGCTGCTCAGATACTCCTCCATGTGGGCCGGGGCGATCTGAGGCTGCAGGTGTATCTGACAGTCTGACTGTGGAGTGACAGAAAAAGACACACTGACACAGGATTGTATAAATGCATATCTTATTGTTGCTGAGCAAAAGCAGCCTGCTGTGTGCATGCCTAGGTTGGCATATTCTCAAAACTTCAAAACACGCCACACAGCAACAAAGCCTTGGCGAGCTGACTGAAGCATCTGATCAGCTAAACCCACCAGCTGATACTTGCTCAACTTAAACACCTCCATGTACTGCTGACTTCTAATCAACCCTGGGAGTTGTTTACAGCGCGCTGCCCTTCACTGAGGGGCTAATAGATGGCCGGGCCTGAAGCCTCTCCCAGGATTGTTCCTGTGGCACACAGCTGCCGCCATGGCAACCCATTAGAGCAACACACAGGAATAGCACACAGCACATTCCTCCGGCTGTTCGCGACAGAGCGAGGGTTTGCTGCAGCCGACCAATGGCAGCTGAGATGACAGTGTGACGCCGGCTGGAAACAACCTCCAGCATCAGACACCGCTTGGTCTCATGAGAGGCTGAAGGAAACCTAAGCCCTCCGCGGCCATGCCGGTGGGTTGGGGTTGTTGGGGCGTGTGGATTGGAGGCGGTGGATTGGAGGCGGGCGGGGGTGAGTTTTCGCCCTGAGGTTGCACACCTCATCCCTCTTTGTCCTCACCGGCAGCAGTGAGCGGCCCTCTGACGCGATGAGCACGTTAATATTGCAGGGGAATTCCATCTGGTGGTAGTTAAAGTCATAATCAACCTTCTGCCACGAGATCAGGTTCCCCAGCGCCGTGACGTTACGCACACCTACACAGCAAAAACACAAACAGAAGAAGAGCCAACCTCAATGTTAGCGCAGTCGAATCATACCAACAGTGTCTACAGGCTGCAGGGAGGGCAATAACTGCAAACTTCTCAGTGTCGTCCCCCCGTGGTCTCTTGAAGCCTTACCTGTTGTGTCCAGCTGTCCCTGCTCCAACTGGGTCTCATCCAGGAAGAGGGAAGTGTTTCTGGCCAGCTGCAGGGCTCCACTCACTAGCCGGTTGGCCACATAGTCCTTTTTAGGCACCAGCCGCATCTGGTTCATGTTCTGGAGGCTCATGCCAAGATAATACGACTGCAGGGGTGAAAAAATGTTTAGCATCTTTCTTTTTAATGAATAAATAAACCAAGAAGTGCTGACAGTGCCCGGGAGTCACAAAGTTCACTAACAGAGGGCACAAGCTGCTGGATGATCTGGTAGAGGCGTTCAGTGTACGAGGCCACGGTGGGACAGCCACTCAGGTTCAAGGTGAACTTGCCCAGCGGGAGAACATCCCGTCTACTATACCTACAGGGGGAACAAACAAACAAACAAATAAATAAATAAATAAATATATAAAAAAAAAAATCACAGTGTAATGAAAAAGCCTCCTCAGGAAGGTTCCTGCGTCCACATTACAGATTAAACTCCACATACACGTTAGAAATGAGATGCAGAATGAGGTACTCGGCAGCCAGGGCATCTCCCATGAGGACGTGAGTGAAGTACGCGAGCAGCTCCGCCCTGACGGAGGCCATCTCGCCCAGGGTCGAAGAGAAAACTGAGGACAAAGGACAAAGGAGTTAAATCCAGTCCCGATGGCTACTGCAGGCACGTGTGCTTTCAAAGCTTCACAGTGGAAAATCGACGCTGCATTTCTCCTCTTCTTGGAAAGCTTTACAACAGAAAAGGACTTTGACATAATGGACCCTTTTTTACTGCTTCCCTACACAGCTGGAGGGCGACATGATAATGTGACCGTAACCAAGGTTTATGTTGGCTGTTTGTTTAAAACAGAAGAGCCAGACTGAGTGTGACACACAGATAACCAATGATTATTTCATTTTTCAATTAACTGATAAAATATTTCTACTGTAAAAAGTTAAACACACCAATTAAAAGTTCTCAGAGCCAAAGGTGATGCCAGCCCTTTTAAGTAGATAAAAATAGAGAAAAATATGAATGAAGCTAATGTTTTGAATTTTTGCTTGATAAATTAAATCTATTTTGAATATTACTGATTCATTTTATCTTGACAGACTAGTCAATAAACTGGCACATCTAGACAGTGTGACATTTTCATAAGTAAGGCGCAGAGATTACGTGGCGTAAAGCATCATGACGCATAAACACGCAGAAATAAAGTCTACCTGCGGCTCTTTTTAGGCGCTCAAAAGTCAAACAGCATTTGTTTATGGGGCGTTCTGCTGAGCCACCACTGATAAGATTTATTATGTCGGCATGTTAAATGCTCTTTTCTGTTCACAGAAATAATCTCGTCAAAAGGAGTTTTGATGTTTAACCAAAGATCGCCCACGTTGATTTTTCACAAAACATTTAAAGATCGATCTGTTTGCTGAGCTGACAACATCAGGCTGTTTAACTCATATTTACTCAGCCCTACTCTCGTGGGATAAATACACACTCGCACTTCCATGGCTGACATGTAAAGCAGGTGTCAAAACAAGCAGGGATCAGGTCTCGTTCAGCGGCGCTTCATGCAAATTGGATGGATTGTGGTCAGGCTCATTTACATATGTGTTGAAAATGTGACGACAAAAAGTGTGTGGCCCTTAATGTGCAGCGGGCTCAGTAAATATTTCCCACCATCTCCTCTGACAGAGTGATCAGTCAAGGTTTGGTTATCTGATCAGAGAAACATGAGCACTTGTATTCAAAAGTTGGGTTCAAATCTCACAATTAGTGGTATTTATGGTCTCTCTGACACACACACACAAACACACACACTAAAGAAAGAAAATTGGTGTTCAAGCAGTATTCATTCTCTGCTATTTGTCCTTACAGGCGCTGTTGTCCTCTAACGGGGCGGAGGCCAGCAGGGGGTTGTTATGTGGCAGCGGCTTGGCGTAGAGCATGTGGAGGCGAGGAACGAGCGAGGCCGGCGGGCTGTGCACCCTCTGCTCCTCCGCCGTCTCCATGCACTCTGTGGGGTCCAGGAGGGATGAGGAGGCATCCCTGTGTGGACACGTCAGGAGCGGGTAAGACGCACAGACCACCACCACCACCACCACCACCACCACCACCACCACCATCATCATCATCATCATCATCATCATCATCATCATCATCAGGAGGACTTCAACTAAACAAAGTGTCTCACTTCTCATCAGCCAGAGCGCTGAGAGCGGGACTGACGGACAGGATCCCGTAGACCTCCAGCGTGTCGTTGAGTTTGAAGCTGTCCCAGTCCTTGTACACCTGCCAACAACACACACCTTTTAGCTCCTGATCTACACTCGGAAAGTCACTTGATGCTGGCGGCATCGTCTCTGAAAGCACCTTTTTAAACTAACGTTTGATGCGAGATAAGTCATCCGCCAATAACTGTGGCAAGAGTCCAGATTACAGCAAAATGAGGTGAAACTAGAAAAAAAAACTCACTACTGGAGACATAACACACCTTGACTAGGCAGGAGGGGCCTTTCTCTCCTGGCAGAGGGAAGTTGAGGTCCAGATGGGAGGCGGACGCCGTCTGGCTGGAAGGAGCTTCCGTCTCCTGCCGCTTACAGTCACCGTTGCCGTGCTCTGTGGGACTTTGAGGACCTGCAGCGAGAGGAGGAGCGGTGAGCATTTACAGCAAAAATCCACGTTTTGATTTGATTTATTGTTCAATCATCTACAATGTCTGACACATCACATTACAAATACATTATACTCCATTTCTCTGGTACAAAGTGTCTGTGTAATAGTAAAACACTGACTGCACAAGACTTCTTTTTCCATTCGGCCACACTTTTGTCCACCTTCACTCAAACAGCAGTCATACCGGTGTGCGTCTCCCTCTGCTTCTGCGGCTGCGTGTCCATGTCGTCCATGTCGTCGTCTTCCTCGTAGCTGCGCTTCTGCCTGGTGGGTGCATACGAGGTGGAGGGAAGCACTCTGGCTTGGCTGGAGCTGGCATAGCAGTGTGACGGAATTAAGGAAAAACTGGGAGACGGTATTCAAAAATACTTCACAGCACAGGCCGGATGACATTTGGCACTACACAAGATGAGGATATGTCTTTCACCCAGGAGTTTTCTCCGGGGATTGGCACACAGTAGAAAGTCTGTCTCTCTGCGGTCACGGTGTTTCTGGAGTTAAAATCCACCTGGAGATTAACACGTCGATGTCAGCAAAGATGAAGCTGAACTGAGGCGTTAATGGATCTTTTGAGTGATTTAGAGGCAGACTCACCCCGCATTCTGTCACGTCTTTGTACTTCCCACATCGTAGCACCTGGGCAGAGGTAGATGGTGAAACGAGACGATAACACACCATCACATGCAAAACACACACTCTGGACGCCTGAGAGGGCCGTCCTCATGCAAAAACCTGCGCGGGGGGGAGGACGGGGAAGCGCTTACTTTGGCCTTTGTAGACGGGTCGACGGTCTCGTACACTCCCATGTAGAACTCTGGATCGAACATGTCCTGGATTAAGCACCGAAACTTCACCAGGCTGTTTGGCTTCAGGTAGTGCAGGGGGACGTCGTTCAGAGACGGCACCTGCACCAACGCGAAGGCGGCTGTCATTTAAAAGCAGGCGCACCGAGACAGGCTGTGACACAGACGTTTACGGGCGTTACGTTACCCAGGTATGAGCGTCCTTCTCTTTCAGCTGCTCTTTAAAGAATTCGACCGCCTTTTCCTCCCATCCAGAGTTTGGGTTGTTCTGGGAAGCGGCTGAAATGTCAACAAGAGCTTAATGAGATTTATCACTTACAAATGACAACAACAACAACAAAAAAATAGACGGGACAGTGTCATTAAGCTGGGTCACATTAGATTAAAAAGTAAACACAGGACAAGCAAAATAAACTATTCGGTATATGCACCTGTATAATCTGATGTGATCCAGCTGTGCCATGAATTATTCTACATTACACAGCCGATAATATATCAGGTTTTGTTGACACTGTCAGAAAGGTGATGATTCTACTTTGTGTTTATTTCTGTGGTGGTAGTTTGTGGTGGTGTTGTTGTACTGGATGGCATTACATCAGTAGGTGGGTTTAATATTCTGTCCACAACGTTTACACACACGAGAGGAGCAGAATATTAAAACCACCTTTCAATATAATGCAGAATAACACCACCGCCCACTATCGCCTCAATAATCAGACAGGTCTGACGGTGTCTACAAAACCTGAAAAAACATGAGCGGCTGATCTGTGCTGGTGTGAAGGATCTGCAGCGATGAAGTGACATTTCATCGAGATCCTTCAAAACAGCTGCACAGTGTCAAGTAGCCTGATGTTTGTTTTGTGTGCGACATTGTAATTTTTGTCATCTGTCTTCCTGCGACTGTCAAAACCTGCAGCAGAGAGTAAACTATCCTTTAAAACCTGCAGTCTCCCCCGAGACTAACACACCAGTGTCAATATTGTTTCATGTGCCATCAACCTGCCTACTGTCTGCTTTGTCATGTTGTTTGTCTATCACTATTGTCTACTTTATTAACGAGTTTTAATAAAGTCACATTGAAGACTTTTACTAAAAGTGTCATAAACACAGTGTGGTTTGTTGGTAGGACCTGTGCGGTGTCAGCTCCTTTCACTGCTGGAGAAAAGAAGCTGCTCTGAAAACTTTACAGCTCGTCCCGCAGGCTGAGATCAGGACATCAGTATCTGCATGTCTGCCGGCTCTGCTGCCTGACAGCGTTTAATCAAAGTCCTGATGAAGATCCGTGTGCTCACACAGCCGATCTGATCAAAGTGTTGCTGCTCTCTACACGCCGGTTTGACACCCGCTCACACACTTAGTGAAGTCTCGGTGTGTGTCTGAAGGGAGCTCCTGAGCATGTGATGAGCGCGGCGGCGGTGTTAGCACGCCGCGCAGCCATGATGCGACCCGCCTGAGAGGAGCGGAGTGTCGGCGTGTCTCTTACCAAACATCCCCTCAACGACGCCCAGAGGCCCGTTGATCCAGTCATGAGTGGACGGCATCCTCGGCCAGCGGCAGGCGGCTCTGTCAAACTGTTTGAAGTCAAATCGGGGCGAAAACACTGATTTTAGTCAACTTTCGTAGCCACCGGATTGCAGAAGTGAGGGCGGGAAATTTGCGTCACCGGCGAGGCGGCGCGGATCGCTTGTTTTGCACACGGAGACCAACCGGAGCTCGGAGCTACCGCACATAAACCGGCTCAGTGTTTAGATTTAGTCTGGGGTCAGAGGGCTACTTGGAAGAAAATGCCATTTTCCTTCAAATAAAACAGCCACCGACTGTGTTGATTTAGCTCACATGAAAGGACGACATGTCATGTTGTCGATTAGAAAACGTTCAACCTGTAGGCGGCGGTAGCGACGGGGAGCGCTTGTTTCGTCTACCACCAACGAGCGGCGGTCAGTTGAGCTGCGTGTGTTCCGCAGATCTACAAACAGTGTGAGGCGGGGTTTCAGTGTGAGGACCGGGGCCTGCCGCTTTACAGATCAGTACTGTGCGTGAGGGCGGCGCAGGGGGCTGGTCGAGTCCTGCCTGCCTGCTCCGGTAGTGGCTACGTGTAATTTTAGGGGAAAAATGGCAGATAGAAAGAATAATAATGTCCCCAACTCCGGGGCTAATTTACTGTTCAGCGCCGCGCCGGAGTTTAACTTCAACCTGCCCTTCATGCCGGTGAGCCAGGCGGGCGGGCCGGCGGTGCTGTCCGGAGGTGAGGCTCGAATACCGACCGAGGAAACGGGGTGTTTAGCGGGCTAAGCTAACAGGCTAACCGGGCTCCTGTCCTGTCAGCTGTAGTTTGCGGAGAGAGCAACATTAAAACAGAAACTAAGCGTGTGAGTGAGCTGACAGGTTAGCCTGACTGATGGTGGTGTGTTTTCATCTCATCTGTGAGCACGTTGCTACAAGAAGAGGATGAATCAAAACATAATCTGTATCACAACACTCAGGTCCTCAAATCAAAACGTTCCTTATTAAAACTCTACTGGTATCAACAGTCTGAGTTTAAAATGGAGCATCCTGTTTCTGTCAGTCCTCTGATGACAGTCCTGTTATATGGAGGGATTAGTTCATTTATTTATTAGTTATCGGGAAATTAATCTGATATTTGTTTCATTGTTTAAATCCTTTAAAAAGAAAGCCAAAACGTTCTGTTTTTTGTTTCTTCAATGTGATGATTTGTTGATTTTCTGTTTTACATTCATGTAAGTTGAATGTCTTTGAGTTTCAGACTTTTGATTGGACAAAACAAAACACTTTATGATGTCACATTGCACTTTAGGAAGTTTTGACGTGTGTTTATCTATGTTTTCTGTCATTGTACAGACTAAACCATCGATGGCTGCAGTCCTATTCTTACATATACGTGCTCACACATGTTTTTAAATATGTCACGTTTGGATTTGAGACTCACGAAAACATGCTCACTGTTCAAATGTGTAAGTTTCACTCTGTGTTGATTTTTTGTTTGTTTGTTTGTTTTTCAGATGATTCCACTGATGTTGGAGAAGAGGACAGCTTCCTAGGTCAGGTCCCTGGGAGTGGACCTGCCCCCTCCACATTCAACTACTTCTCCAGCCCCGTAACCAGCAGTGACCCCTTCGCATCCATCGGCCAGTCGCCATGCCAACCACCAGCCCTGTCAACAGCTCCCTCAACGACAGGCCCGGTTTCCCTTCCCAGCAGCATCAGCATGGCTTCACCGCCGCAGCCCCCCCCGGGCTCACAGATGAACGCTGCTCCCACAGCGTTTGGTAGTGCAGTTTACCAGAGCCCTATGGGACGCCACACTCCTCCTCCCCCCACCACAATGACCCCACCGCCTCCTCAGGTGCAGCCACAGAGTCATAACCCGTACCGACACACCCCCTCCAGCAGCAGAGCCAGTCCCTATATTCCCGCTCCAGAGATCCTGCCACCAGCACACACACCTCAGCAGAATCCGTACTCCATGAGCTCTCCACCGCAGACATTCCCGCTGTCAGCACCCGCATTCACAAAGGTAGGTTTAATCAGTCGGATTTGTTTGTCACACGCTGGATTAAAATGATGCTAATGATCAGGAATGTATATTCAGGATCTTCCTCTTCTCCCTTCAGCCTCCTCCCACACAGATACACACACCTCCACCTCCGGCCACCACCGCAGGAGCGATTGTACCCGCTGGTCCCATGATGCCATACAACTACAACATCTACGAGCCTGTTCAGCCTCACTGGTTCTACTGCAAGCAAGTAGAATCGAAGAGCGTTTGGCTGCCTTTCAGTATCATTGACTCCCTTCAGCTGGAGGAGACTTATAACTCAGGTGGGACGACGCGCTGCACGTGCTAATCTGTGAATGCTTGTATCCCATCAGAGCATCTAACCCCGGCAACACTGTGAAACTGTGATCTGCTCTCAACTTTTGTGTGGGTTTTTTGTTCTTCTAGTTCAACCAGACCCAGAAAATGTGATCGTGCGCACAGATGGAGGCCGCTACGACGTGCAGCTCTATGACCGCATGCGGACTGCGGTGTACTGGGAGGAGGATCCCACAGAGGTCCGCCGCTGCTCGTGGTTCTACAAAGGGGACGCGGATAGTCGCTTTATTCCTTATTCAGAGGAGTTTAGTGACAAGCTGGAGGTTTGTCTCACTGCTATGTTTGGCCTAAAACTGATTTTTTTGTAGGACACATCTATTTTTAATGTAGTTTGACAATGCACTTTTTAGATTGTAAATCACTGCATACACTTGTGTTTATAATTCCAGGCAGAATATAAGAAAGCCGTGTCCACCAATCAATGGCACCGTAGACTGGAGTTCCCATCAGGAGAGACCATTGTCATGCACAATCCAAAGGTAAACCCCTTATCTGATTAGTGTTAAGTGGTGGTCTCTGTGATGATTAATCCTGTTAGTTTGACTGATGAGTTCTGTCTTCGTCTGTAGGTGATAGTGCAGTTTCAGCCGTCGTCCATCCCCGATGAATGGGGCACAACGCAGGACGGGCAGACCCGACCCAGAGTGGTGAAGAGAGGGATCGATGATGACCACGATGAAGTGCCTGATGGTAGTCAAAGTTCCTTTGTACTGAAGTTAATTTTAACCCATGTGTAGACTCTCACAAGGGGAAAAAACTGTTTACACTCACTCTGTTTACACATGAAATCTCCCGTGTGAGTGGAAGTAAACTTGAAGGTGATTGATCCAACCAGAAAGCTCAGATAGTTCCAGAGACACTAAAGTGAGATGAAACTGTTCAGACGACATTAGAGGAGGTGCCAGCCATCATAATCTGTTTTAAGGGGAAATTAAGAGATATATTTAAAATCTGGTTGTAAATGTAATACAGCTGTAATGCATTTGTAATGTACCAAAGTTCAGGTACTTGTGCAGTTCAGTGAGTAAAGTTAAATTCCACATTTCCATCTTTTTCCAGGTGAGCTTCCCAAAGTTGATCATCTTGTGTTCATGGTTCACGGAATCGGCCCCGTGTGTGACCTGAGGTTTAGGAGCATGGTCGAGTGTGGTGAGTGTGATATAGTCTGCTATATGCTGCTCGCCAGTGTAAGTAAACCTGGTGGACAGATTTTCTGAAATTAACTGCAAATCATTGTGCTTTTAGTGGACGACTTCCGCAACGTGTCACTGAAGCTGCTGCACAGTCACTTTAAGAAATCGCTGGACGAGCACGCCATCAGCAGGGTGGAGTTCCTCCCTGTCCAGTGGCACACGGCTCTACATGGAGATGCCACAGGGGTGGACAGGTGAGCAAGGGGAGGGGTGTTTACACAGACTGTGGAAGATTTTGATCAATCCACACACGAGGAAGTGTAGTTTAGTCGTTGCTATTAGCTCGTGTTTGGATTTTAATGGAAACATGTTGGACTGTTGTTTGTTAAATTAAAGGGTTCATAGCTTAGATTTGCAAATACATAAAAATGCTTCCTCAAAACACTAAAATAATGTGTGTGGAAATCTTAGTGGATCCAGTAAGTCCAGGCATGCATGAGTCATTTATCTGTTTTCAATGGAGAAGAAGGTCATTTTATGGAAAGACAGGATTGGTTGTGTTTTTGTTTGAGAAGACCAAAACTAACAATATATTTGTCCCTTCACTCTCTACATTTATTGCTGTTAAACA